>CM061533.1:22304705-22638434 GCA_030545055.2 Neoaliturus tenellus | reverse complement strand
GTTGGAGCTACATGTATGGTTAATAATGTCTCCTAGAGATAATTCTTTTATACAATTAATTGAAATTGTGAGACAACGAAATATTACGTTAGTTCAAAGAAGATGAAGTTGAAACAACCGACACAATACAAAATCCTGTAGAAGAAGCGATGGAAGTAACAGAAATTGATCAAGAACCTTCAATGATGGAAATGGTTGAAACACAAATGAATCTCAAGATGTGGAAGAAACTGTTTCATATTCAGTTTTTTGGGAATTTGCGTCAAATATATTTGTTGTAATTCAAATTGAAGCTATTAATTCTGAAGAAGTGGTGGGGAAAATTCTCCCCACCACTAGCTTAAAGTTGGTGGGGGAATGTTCATAAATGTGTTGGTTATTTGCGTAGAAGCTTATTCGTCAGGAAACTGTCGACTAAAAATGTTCAATCCTAACGCACCTACAGAACCTTCTTCGAGTAACTGTCTAGTAAAAACGTTTCGTGCTGTACCTTTTGAACCTTCGTACTATAAAATGATAGGTATTCATGAGATTGCAATCAATGATCAAAAACTGTTCAAAATATTCTGTTCTCGACTTGATAGAACCTTACGTTTACCACCAAATACGTTCACCTACAGGCTACCTCTGATAGACAAAGATGATGTAAGCAAAATACCAATGATTCAAGTGAAATTTCTGGAAGATGGAATTCTTGTTAATTTAAGAGAAGTATATCATAATGACTATTCGAAAAGAATAGCTTTCAACTTTCTTAAGGAAAATATAGGACGTGAAATATACCAGTATCCAGAACCATTTTACAGATACCTTTTTGAAAATGGAGCAAGTGTAACGGTGGAAATAAGTATTAAATTAATGTAATTCTCCCCACCACTAGCCTAAATTGGAGGGGGGAGTGCATAAATGTGTTGGTTTTCTGCGTAGAAGCTTATTCTTCGAGATATCGTTGACCAAAATGTTTCGTCATATTCCTTGTGATCGAACTTCTTTGTTAAGGGAGAATCAAAGATTGAAAAGACTAGAAAAGGAAAAACAAGACCGACAAGATATGAACATGGAGTTCAATCGACTACAATTTCAAATACCTGGAATTGCAATGGGAGCACCAAAATTGAAAAACCCTACACTGGGCTGGAAGTTACATCAAGTATTTAAAACTACAAATTGAAGCAAGAGATTTAAAATTGAAGAAAGTGGAAATGGAAAATCGAGAAATGAAGAAACTAATATCACACATGTCTGGTAATACTACAGTTCAAAAAGGTGAAGAAGAAGGAAAAGAAATATTAGGAATCTAAATTATCAACAATCTTCTTAGAGAATGGGGAATAGATCACTTTGTGGTAATGGAATAACATGCCACTTAGTGATCTATTCCCAGTTCTCGCTTGATATACAATGACCTTGACCTATATAAAAGTGGTGGGGGGAAAATCATATAAGAAAGAGGTTTTAGATGTAACTATCAGTATAAGTCTAACACGATGGATAGGTTGTTGGTTCTGTGTTTACAAGAAATTATCAATAATGGGTTTCTTTACCATTATATTATGAGATCAAATGAGTGTAAAATACCTAAAGCAATTCGTGAAATGCTCATTGAATTTAAAAGAGACAATTATGGATTTGCTATCTATCTTGCTTATACTTTTAAAGATGGTACAAAAATGTGTCATGATTGTGGAAAAGCGTCTGTTTTAGATTTTGAACAATTCCAAGATGATGGAGGTAGGTTAGTTCATCTTGTAAAAGGTCAAATAATGAAATTCGAAACATGTAATAACACCTGCGACATTTGTGCACAGTGTTTGTTTGAATTTATTAAGTATCGTGCATTCAAACCATAATACCCCTTCCACATATAAAGGAGAGGGGGAAAAAGAGTGGGGGGTTATAACTAGGTGGGGGAACGTGTATAAATGCAGGTTGTTTGAAGAGAGTTTTATTATTGTTGCGGCATTGTAAGAAACATCATGGAATTCGAAGTGCGTCATTTCAAGATTAAATATGAAGAGTGGACCTCTGTTGCAAATTTCATATCATCGAAAGAAGAAGAAAACAAGTTAATGCAAGTTTATTGTTACATAGAAAATGAGGAAAGCCATCACAAGGTGATGAGCTATCTAAACAGACCGAATGTATCGTCGAGGAGTCCTGAATTTGTCAAATACTTGAAAGAGGAAGACGCAGATGTCATATTGGAAGTATGGTATAAAATTTGAAATGTGGAAAAACAAGTATAAATAATTATGGTGGGGGGAAGAATTTATAAGTCGGTGGTGGGGGAAATGTGATAAAAGAAGTAAAACTTAAAAAAAGAGTTCACTCTGTACGACAACAGTGAAAGATGACTGATCCTTCTGCAACACCAGTATTTTCAACTACAGATTGCCACCAAAACTTAGAACCGAAGATGTATTGCAATACTCCAACAACAAATTATTATCAAGCTCAACGGCCGCAAGTATCTCATTGTACTTCAACATCAGTGTTAAAAATGTCAAAACCATATCCAGATTGTATGTACGAGCCTATAACACCATCTTCGGCAAGACTAAGGAAAAACCTAAAAATGAGAGAAAGGTGCAAGAAAGAAAAGATAGAATTTGCAAAATTGCAACTAATAGTGCCTTCCATTCAAGTTGGATGTAGCAGACTGAAAACTTTAGAAAAAACTAACGCATATTTGTTACAATTGTTGGAAACTATTGAAGATTTGAAGAAGAAAAATGGACATTCTACCAAGTAATATTCAAACACTCATTCCCCCAGAAAAACCAAAAAAAAAAGATAAAAATAACAAAAACCCAAAAAAATTAGATGTAGAATAGAGAGCGAGGAATAGATCACTTTGTGGTAATGGACTAACATGCCACTTAGTGCTCTATTCCTCGTTCTCGCGTTAATACCATATGACCTTGACCTATATTAGTAGGGTGGGGGAAACTGAAAGTGGTGGGGGAAAGTGTATAAAAGACGAGTGTACTATAGTCGAATTATTCTGAAAGCGAACTTGTCACGAGTATGGACTTGACTACAAGTAAAGACAATAAGAAACAAAGGCTTCGGGAAATGGCTAAGGCAAGAGAGTCTAGAATAAAGTTTAAGTTTTACAGACTACAGAGATTGATTCCTGGTGTTATGTTAGGTGAAATACGAACAAGAACGGTGGATAAAGCAGCTGATTACATTAATGAGTTACATACAGAACTAATGATAAAACAAGCAAAAATAGAAGAATTGGAACAAATAATAAGACGACACATTGAAATTTCAAACAGTCAACCAATAAACTATGTAACAAAAGATTCAAATTAAACAAAAAAAAAGGAAATGGATTTGGACTTTGGTTATTGATTGAACACTTCTTAGAGAATGGGGAATAGATCACTTTGTGGTAATGAAATAACATGCCGCTTAGTGATCTATTCCCAGTTCTCGCTTAATCTAAAATGACCTTGACATACTTATCAAAATATCATATAAGCCGAATCACAAAGAGTTATTCCTCATTTACTTGAAATGGCTCCTGTGGACAACACCGATTATCCAAGGAAACCTCTTATTGAAATATTGTATAAAATTCAACTAGACGATTTTAATATGGAAGAAGATGATAATAACAGTGAAACATCAGAAGTAGAAAGTGTAAATGATATGGATGTAGATCTAACAACATCAGAAGTAGGAAGTGTAAATGATGTGGAAAATGAAAATTTGGATATGGATGTAGTAATGTCAGAATCTTCATCATCGTTTGAATATGAAGAAGTACATACTGAAACCCCAACTGGAATAGAGAACACAAATGAACAATCAGTTAGTAGAAGATTAATGTTTCGTCCAAGACGTTTGTTTTCCTCGGATAGTGAAGAAGAAGAAGAGGATGATGATGATGATGAAATAGTGGTGGGGGAACCGTTATAAAAGCGGGACCGTCAGAGCCCATTTCATTTCTCGGCGAAATTTCGAAGAGTAAACATCGTCAACATGTATCATTGCGATAAATGTTCGGAATCGTTTCACGATGAAATTCTACTAGATATACATAAAGAACTAATTCACAACAACACAGAAGAAGATCAAGAAGAACAAGAAGAACAAGAAGAACAAGAAGAACAAGAAGAAATAACAGCAACATCTTCAACTACTTTACCGAATCTACAAGTATTTGCTTTACCCGGTAAGGTAGTAATGCATCATAAGATTCAAAATGAAAACTTGAACTTAGAAGAATTTATTAGAGAAGCAAAACCAATCGTAAGTAAAACTTTAAAAGAAGAATTGAAAAGATTAAACTTTCTTAAATTTGGTTTACTACTAGAAGCTATGTTTATAAATGCGCAAGAAGAATTATCACCAAGAGGATTTATAACAAAAAACCGAACCATCATGGAAAGTTCAAACATTGATTCAATAGTAGAGAATTGTATAGAAGAAATATTAACCAAACTTCAGGAACACGAAGGAAGAGGATCCGGATGGAGTCTTACAAGTATTGAAGTGTTAGATATAAGAGTTCACAAACACGGATATGGACTAATGGGATCTAGTTACATTCCTTTGCCAAAAATAATTGAAAATACAAAATCTTGTATTAATGTTCAAAATGAAGATAATGAATGTTTTCGCTATGCTATGACGTCAAAGTTTGTATTAATAAATCCACAACGACCCAACCAAGAATATGAAGACGCAAGACACAGGTACAATTTTCAAGGAATAACATATCCCGTTTCTACGAAAGATATATCGAAATTTGAAAAGAAAAATCCCGGCACGTCTATTAATGTTTTTGCATTAGATAGTTCAAACAAAGTGTATCCTTTACGTATTGCAAAAGAAGAGCTACCAGATCATACGGATTTACTACTACTAACGCGAGGAGATGTGTCTCACTATGTGTACATAAAGCAATTCGATCGTCTTGTTAACAAGCAACTTTCTAAAGATCGACACAGAAAGATAATTTGCAAGAGATGTTTTAATTTTCAACGAGAAGGAAGACAAGGAAGAGAATGGTTACAAGAACACAAAAGATTATGTAACAATAATTATGAAGCAAAGATTAATTTACCTTCGGAAAACAGAGCATTCGTTACATTTGAAAAGGTTCATCATCAATACCGTATCCCTTTAGTTGTGTATGCGGATTTTGAATCAACACTTGTTCCAGTTGAAGATGAAAATTGTGAAGCAAGAAAAAGTGTAAAGTATCAAATGCACAAACCAAACAGTTTTTGTTTAATGGTCAAATCAACATTATCAGAAGAACATTTAAACAGATATGGATTAACTTCAGAACCTCTAGTATATCGTGGTGAAAATGCGGAAAAAATATTTCTTGATCACCTATATTCAATAGCTGGAAATACACAAAGATTATATACAAATATTGTACCAATGAAACCGATGGACGAAGAAGAAGAAATTCAACATGAAAATGCGACTCACTGTTTCTTGTGCAAAAATGATTTTACTATTGAGAATTATAAAGTTAAAGATCACGACCACCTCACAGGATATTACAGGGGTGCTGCTTGTAATAAATGCAACTTGAGCTATCGTTTACCACTATTTATCCCTGTGGTTCTGCATAATCTTAGTGGGTACGACGCTCATTTTATAATACCTGAATTAGGAAGAGACGACGGTAAAATCGATGTGTTAGCTGAAACTTCAGAGAAGTTCATAAGTTTTTCCAAAGAAGTTGGAAATGTCAAACTAAGATTCTTGGACTCCTACCGATTTTTGCCGTCGAGTTTGTCTAAACTTTCTGAAAACCTAAGGAAACAAGATTTAATCGAAACAAAGAAGATTGTAAATAGCGACAAACTGGATCTGGTACTTCGAAAAGGTGTTTTCCCATATGATTACATAGACAGTTTAGAAAGATTTAATGAAACATCACTACCTCCAAAAGAAGAATTTAAAAGTAAACTGTACGACATGGATATATCTCAAGAGGATTATGATCATGCATGCAAAGTATGGAACGAATTAGGATTTAGAACATTGGGGGAATATTCAGATTTCTACGTTAAATTAGATGTGACTTTATTATGTGATGTGATGGAAGAATTTAGAAATACATGTTTTGCGTCATATGGATTAGACCCTCTTCATTCGTACACTTCGCCTGGACTAGCGTGGCAAGCCATGTTAAAAGAAACAAATTGTAAAATACAACTTCTTACAGATATAGATATGGTGTTGATGTTAGAATCAGGAGTTCGAGGAGGATTGACGCAAAGTGTAACACGTCATGTCAAGGCGAACAATAAATATTTGCCCGATTATGATGCATCAAAACCAACAACATTCCTGGGTTATTTTGATGCAAATAACTTGTACGGATGGGCAATGTCGAATCCCCTTCCATATGATAATTTCAAATGGATAGACCCAGAATCAATTGGAAACATAATGGATATACCGAAATATGGAGAAACTGGTTACATATTCGACGTCGATTTTGAATATCCCGAACATCTTCACGACGAACATTATGATTTACCACTTCTTCCGAAGACTGAAATTTCTCCAACTGGAAGATGGCCAAAATTATTGATGACTTTAACTAACAAGTCTCGGTATGTTGGACACTACTGGATGATACAACAGGCCTTAGACTTGGGATTGAGAATTACAAAAATTAATCGAGTACTACAATTCTCTCAATCTTGTTGGTTAAAACCGTACATTGACAACAACACAAGAAGAAGAGCCGCCGCTACATCAAGTTTTCAAAAAGATTTCTTCAAACTAATGAACAACGCAATATTTGGCAAGACTTTGGAAAACAAAAGGAAACATAAGGACATCAAATTGGTAACTGATCCAGTAAAACTACAGAAATTAGTGCAACAACCAAACTTTGGTTCATCTGTAATTATTAATGAAAATCTAGTTGTTATTTCCATGAACAAGAAGTCAGTTCTAATGGATCGTCCTTTGTATCTAGGAATGTCAATCTTGGATATTTCCAAAACACACATGTACGAGTTTCATTATAAGAAGATGGTTAACTATTATGGAAGAGAGAACATTGGTATTGCATATATGGATACGGATGCTCTAATTTACTGGATTAAAACAAATGACATGTACGAAGATCTACGCACTTTTATGTATAAAGATGATTTCGACTTTTCCGATTATCCCAAGGACCATCCAAATTACGACTACGACAGAAACAAAAAAGTATTGGGAAAATTTAAAGATGAAACAAATGGTGTGCCGATGATGGAAATTGTAGCATTAATGTCCAAACTATATTCATTTCAACTGTACATAAGCGAAAGGAACGAATATCAAGTCACGAAGAAAGCCAAAGGAATAAAAACCTCTTTCCTGAAGAAGAACGTACAGTTTGAACATTATAAAAGATGTTTGTTTGAAAATGTTGAAACAACTGCAACATTTAACACCATAAGAAGCTTCAACCATCGTCTTTTCAGTGTGAAGCAAACCAAATCGGCATTGAGCTATAAGGATGACAAGAGATACATCCTTGAAGACAACATAAGAACTCTGCCATTTGGACATTACTCTCTAAACCCTATCGACCAGTAAACCTATTCTTCGTCCTCTACCTTCTTCCTTTTTTCCTTTCCGTAAAGAAGAGGGGACATGGCAAGCCCAATGCCATGTTCCCTCTTTTTTACACTAATATGAAATGGCCTTGACCTATATTCAAACTATATAAAAGAGAAAGAACTGTTGTACGGATCAGTATTTTTACAAGCGATGTGCAAGCAACACCTGAAGATGGAAAGTGTGAAGGACAAGATTGTAAATGAACTACATAAACCAGCAAGAAGAAGATTTCCAAGAAGAAGTACAATTATTAAGGGAATGAATGATCTGTATCAAGCTGATCTCATTGAAATGATACCGCACAGTAAATTAAACAAAGGTTTCAAATATATTTTAACAATTATAGACTGTTTTACTAAAATAGCTGACGCTTTACCATTGAAGGATAAGACTGGTAAAAGTGTTACAAAAGCTATGGAAACAACGATACAAAGAAATAAATTCAAAATCAAACATCTACAGACCGATGATGGAAAAGAATATTTTAATAAAGACTTTGGAGCTTTAATGAAGAAATATCAAATAAATCATTATTCTACAAATTCTGAAGTTAAAGCTTCAATAATTGAAAGATTCAATAGAACATTAAAAGGAGCGATGTACAAACAATTTTCAAAACGAGGATCATACGTGTGGTATGACATATTACCACAACTTATAAAAGAGTATAACAACAAATATCATCGTACCATCGGAATGAAACCTATCCAGGTAAACAGCGCTAATGCTAAGGTTGTATTACAACGCATCAGAAATAATACAACACCTAAATTGGAAAAGTTACAACCAAAAAAGTTTAAAGTCAACGATAAAGTTCGTATAAGCAAATACAAAGGTGTATTTAGTAAAAGATATCTACCAAATTGGACTAATGAAGTATTTACAGTTTATAAAGTGCAACCAACTATACCTGAAACCTACTTATTAAAGGATAACAAGGGTGAATTACTTCAAGGTGGATTCTACGGACATGAATTGTTGAAATCAACAGTCGGTGATGTATATCTTGTTGAGAAGGTTTTACAAAGGAAAAAGGATATGGTTAAAGTCCGGTGGTTAGGATTCGATAAAAGTGAAGACTCTTGGATTCCTTCAAAAGACCTGGTATAGTAACTTAATAGCTCATTGTGTGTTTAACCTTGACACAAGATGGAGATTGTACAACAAAAAGATCGATTTAATATCAATAATATTGATGAATTGACGGTTGACAATGATAAGTTAAATCATGGTAAACATGGTGAATTACTACCAAATACAATAAGATGTTTAATAACTGGTCCTTCAAATTGTGGAAAAACAAATGTTGTTTTTAACCTTATAACTAATCCTAAAGGATTGCGCTTTAACAATATATACATTTTTTCAAAATCATTGCAACAACCAAAATATCAATTATTGGATAAAGTACTTGCAAGTGTACCTGAAGTGCATTTCTACAAGTTTAATGCCAGTGAAACAATTATGCAACCAAATGAAGCAAAACCATTTTCTATTTTTATTTTTGACGATGTTTCTTGTGAAAATCACGACACTATAAGGAATTACTTCGCTATGGGAAGACATCATAATATCGATAGCATTTATATTGGTCAAACATACAGTAAGATTCCAAAACAACTCATAAGAGACAATGCAAATATGTTGATCATCTTCAAGCAAGATGAAACAAATTTAAAGCATATATACAATGATCATGTAAATGCGGATATGCCATTTGAGAAATTTAAAGAAATGTGTGGCAAAGCATGGAATGAGAAATATGGCTTTCTCGTTATTATGAAGGAAGAAGATATTAAAAATGGTAGATATCGTATAGGGTTGGATAAATTTGTATTTATGCGTTGAACTACCGATGCTACATCTAGTTACACGTTGAACTTCACAGTGTAAACATGGTGAATCAAGAAAAACTATTAAAAGAAATAAAATCACTCAGTGATTCTATTAGGATGAAGAATCGTGCATTGAGGATGGGTTTAAGTGAAAGAGAAGAATTTCTAGAGACTACATTTAAACCTATTACGGAACCTTTAAAACAGATATCAGAAACTATTGGTAAACCTCGTTATGAAGGAGATGTTTTACTACCAGTTTCTAAACAAGAAGTACAAGCATTAAAAAAAGAAGAAGATGATGATTCATATACCAGTGCTAGTGAGCAAGAAGAAACAAAAGAAGAAGAAGAACCAATTGTTGAAAAGGAAGAAGAACAGCCAATACCTGAAGCTGAACAATCTATTCCAAATTTAACTCAATTGAGTAGCGATATATTACAACATGGACCTCTTGGAAGAAAATATATAATGAAAATGCTACATGACATGAAATCAAACCCGAATTTGAGTAGATCACACGTATACGGAGCAAGAATTGATGGGAATGAATTAAAGATCGGTGATTCAAAGCTTGAAATAACACAAGACGATTACATCATTATTGGTGAGCATAAATATAAAGGAACAAAAGGACTTTATGAATTAATTTTTAAAAACATACCATTAAGATATTCATCCAAAGATTTAAGTGTTTTTAAGGAAATTCTACAAAATACTAACGCTCATAAAAGAAACTACTTAAAGGATGCAATGATTAATCGTTCACGTGCAACAAAATATAACATTGTTATAAAAAAGTTGTTTCCTCCACGAAAATTGCCAACATTACGTACTGCACCAGCGGTGAGACAACCACTGAAAAGAAAATCTTTATCACTTATGGATTTATCACTTCTTGAACAACATGGTAAAAAGAGTAAAGGAGATACTTCAACATCTGGCAAAGGATTGATGAAAAATCTATACAATACGAATGTGATTTACTACAACGACATCAATAAATTGGTTGATAGAATGAGACTATTGCATGAAGCCATGGAAGCCGGTCATACAGGTTTAAATAATGAATGGGTAGCTCTGATTGACGAACTCAGGAATCGCGGCATAATCGTATAATTGTCCGCGGATATATAAGAGTTGCAGGCGTATAATGTGTCAGTTCTAACATGAGCGTCGACAAGTTCGGACGATACTCCGCGTTAGGAGTGCAAGTTGGAGAAAACAGAAAAAGAAGTGGATTACCGCAAACACCCGAAGGTGACTATAACATAAATAATAAACGTTTAAAGTTTGTTAAGGATCCAGAAGAAGATGGAGATGCAACAAATTTAAAAACAGTAAAGGAGGAAACATCTACAAGTTTAAAACTCGACAACAACCAACTGTATGATGCAAAATCTCACAGGGTTATTAATGTTGCAAAACCAGTCAACAATGGAGATGTTGTTAATAAAGGTTATTTTCTATCTGCGATGGAATACGCTTTACTGTTGGAAAAGACTAAAAGTGGAAAAAAGTACAATGCTTTAAATTATAAAATAACTAATGTTGCAGATCCAACCGAGGATACAGATACAATCAATAAGCGTTATTTGCATTCTGTAATACCAGAAAAGAAAAAAGATGGATTTTCCTTCTATAAATATACTATAAACGATATTGGATATCCTAAAGAAGAAAGTGATGGTGTTAATATTAAATACATTAAAGATAATTGTATTTTATATAATGGTGCTGTTATTGATTGTCATGGAAAAGTGTTGTCCAATCTGAAAGATGGTTCAACTCCATCGGATGCTGCTACTGTGAGACAAATGAATGAAAGCTTGAAGAAAGGAACATCCGCTTTTGTTAAACAAAATCAGGTGGTGTCAAAGAAAGGTGATGAGTTTGTGCAAGGAAGTGAAAAGTTTACCTTACTACAACTACAAAATAACAAGTGGGATGGAAAAAATAAAAGATTGTCAAATATAAGTTTAGGCACGGAAGAACATGATGCTGTTATTTTAACACAAGTGCCACAACTATCAGCTACTGGTGTTAACTTTATATGTGGAGGCAGACGATTAACCGAAGTTAAATCTGGTAAAGATGATCAGGATTGTGTTGTTGTAAAACAAACTATAGTTAGAGATAAAATAAATAACGTATATGATGGAAAAAATAAAAGAATATCTAACATATCAGCAGGAATAGCTCCGAATGATGTTGCTACTATTAATCAAGTTATAGCAACCTCTAATAACGATCCATCTGTGTATACATGTAATGGTAAACGTATCACAAATCTTGATAATCCTACACGTAACAAAGATGCTACTAATGTAGAGTATGTAATGAATCTTGTAGGTAATGTAGTTATTGATATGCATAATCATTTGATTAATGCATCGATGAAACACAATAAAATCGAAGATTCTCAGAGAAACCAATGGATTAAAGATGAAATCATTGATAGATACTAGTAAAACTTATGAATATTTAAGTATGGAATACACAAAAAAAGGATTCATTATCATAAAGTATTTCATAGAGTGAAGACGTTGGTTACATAAAACAGCATAATGAAGACCGTATCGCTCAGTCGTCGTCAAGACAGCGGCAAGAGAGGACGTGGTTTAACATCAGCTGCATTATCCCTGCTCAGACGGATTCCAATTGGTGCTGTTGTGAATCGAGCGATAGACGCTTTACCATACGAATTACATCTGCCCGGAGGTTATCAATATTGTGGACCTGGAACTAAGTTGTCAAAACGTTTAGCAAGAGGAGATCCTGGAATTAATAAATTAGATCAAGCTTGCAAAGAACACGATATAGCATATTCAAAGTATAAAGATTCAACAAATAGATCAATAGCGGATAAAATTCTAGCGGAAAGAGCTTGGCAAAGAGTAAAATCAAGTGACGCAAGTATTGCAGAAAAAGCAGCGGCTTGGGCAGTAACTACAGCCATGAAGACGAAAGCTAAATTTGGTGCTGGAAGACGACGTCGCAGAGGAAGACCTGCAAAGAGAAGAGCTCCCAAAAGAGGTGGAAACATTAAGAAGAGACGTCGTAGAACTCGTAAAGCAACAGTAAAGAAAGCTTCTATTTGGTCAATGGTAAAAAACGGAGCAGGTTTATACCTAAGACCGTACCGTGTGTTCTAAATAAGAAGAATCAATTGATAATTCCAAATAAAGCCTTAACAAATCATCAGTTAAATGATTATGTAAAATGTTTGAAAATACCATTTTTTCGAGGAGTTTTTATGAAAGATGCATTACCAACTAAAATATGGGAAAATGAAACTGGAATAGTAAATTTGGATTCCACCTATGGTCCAGGCACTCATTGGGTATGCTATAAAAAGCTCGGACAAACCGTTTACTACTTTGACAGTTTTGGCAATCTACCACCGCCGAAAGAACTGCAACATTATTTTCGAAACTCCAAAAACATTTTTTACAATTACAAAAGAGAACAACCTAACAATACTGAAATATGTGGGCATTTATGTTTGGAGTTTCTAGCGAAGAGTGTCAGTCAGCTTTAAGATGTCATCGTATACAGTGTCACTGAGTGGAAATTCATCCACATTGAAAAGTACGCTGTTCCCAGCATTGCGTCTATCCAAGGAAAGATTATGGGAAGCGGCATTACTTGATTTAACTACCTACAACTCAATTCCCAATGTTACGGAAGGAAAGAACAATTTACTACATTATTATGAAACTAAGGATGCTTCAGGAAAATACTCAGAATTGAAAATAATTACATTTCCTACTGGAGCTTATGAAATCGATGATATAAACCAATTACTACAAAAACAACTCGGAGAAGAAAATATCACCGTTAAAGGAAACAATAATACTTTAAAAGCAGAAATAACTTCAAAATATTATATCGATGTCAGTTTCAAAAACTCCATTGGCAGTTTACTTGGATTTACAGATACAAAAAAGAATATATTAACTCCTGGAACTACTCATTCAGGTGATACAACTGTCACAATATTGAAAGTCAATAGCATCGATGTAACGTGTAATATTATACACGGATCGTATAGAGAAGGAGTGAATCAGCATATTTTACATACATTTTATCCAACAGTGGCTCCTGGTTTTAAAATTGTTGAGAAGCCACAAAACTTGATATACCTACCGTTAAACACCAGTTTCATTTCAGACATCGTACTGAACATATTGGATCAAGACGGTGTTAGTGTTGACTTTAGAGGAGAAACGATAACTATACGGATACACATCAGAGCGGCAACATAAAGGTCAACATGGGATTATCATTTAAACCGCAACGGAAGAGTCGGGAGCTCAGTAGCTCCTCGACATTGGAAGAGTTAACATCGGACAACATTCGTTTTCTACAGAAGATTGGATTGAAACTTAACAACGATGGATATCCTGGATATATCTCAAGGACCGACATTCGACGAAACACTATGGGAGAAGGAATATCACACGCACAACCCTTACACTTCATCAAAATTAAACAATAACGATGAAATAAGGATTCCCATTCAACAACAAGATATTTACACATTACCGTGTGAAAGTTATTTGTACATTGAAGGACGGGTATTAAAATTGGATGGAAAAACTGCTTCAACAGTTCCTTTTATAAATAACCCGATGGCATATCTTTTTGATGAAATAAGATATGAGATATCAGGGGTGACAGTTGATTCGACAAAAAAGGTTGGTATAACAACGACATTGAAAGGATTAACATCATTAACACCGCATGAGAAGAATTCAATAGTCACCGCCGGATGGGTTGCCCCTGATAAAGACACTATAACACCGGATTCCAACGGTCACTTTGATTTTCATGTACCCTTACGATTGCTTTTGGGATTCGCTGAAGATTACAAACGAATAATAATAAATGTCAAACAAGAATTGGTATTACTCAGATCTTCAACTAACAAGGACTTGATACTTGCAGACCCTGCAACTACGGAAGATAAACTGGAATGGCAACTACAATTGGATAAAGTTGTTTGGAGAGTACCTCATGTAAGATTGGCCGATGAACATAGAATCGTATTATTGAGAAAGTTAAAGTCTGACCGTGATATTGTGATGCCATTCCGAAGTTGGGAATTCCATGAATATCCTACACTACCTCAGACAGAACGACAAACATGGACCGTCAAGACATCAACTTATTTGGAACGGGCAAGGTACATAATACTCGGTTTTCAAACTAAGCGAAAAGATGTTATCACTGCAAATGCCGGTCAATTTGATCACTGTAAAATAAAGAATTGTAAAGTTTTCTTAAACTCTCAATTCTTTCCGTATGACAATTTGAATGTCATGTTCAGCAAAAAACGTTTTTCCATTTTATACGATATGTATGCAAGATTTCAATCGTCATATTATGGAAAGACTAATACACCACTATTATCGCCTGACCAGTATTATTCCAAGGCTCCGATAATTGTAATCGATTGTTCAAAACAAAATGAATCGGTAAAATCATCAAGTGTGGATATAAAAATTGAAATGGAATTTGAAGAACCAGTAGCAGATGGAACTTCAGCATACTGTCTAATTCTACATGATAAAATAGTTACTTACACACCGCTGACCGGAATTGTGAAGAATGTACTTTAAAAAGAATTAGTACAACGACTGCAGATTTTTGAGGTTAGAATTATCTGCTTCAATTTTTGAGGTTAGAATTTCGTTTGTGAAAAACAAGTTGAAAACAAACATTTATGTGATTGTAAAAATTTCAAGGATTTCACGAAAAACATAAAAGAGAGAAAATCATGAGTGGAAAGTTCATTTTATATTCGACCGTCGTATGGGAAACATCGTTCGCAAGATGAGTTCTACTAACGGAGAAGAAAATACACCTCTAATGGATGAGAATAGTTCAGATATAGAAAAACAAGTTGAACGAGAAATGGACGAGTTCCTCAAGTTTAACAAACATAAGAAGAGAGAAGAAGAAAAAGAAGAAGGAGAAGCTGAAAAAGAAGTAAAAAGAAAAAAGGTTGAAGTTAACATTACAACTAATATTTTAACAGAAGTATTTCTTCGGATTTTCTACCCCATTTCATCATGCATGACGAAAAGTATTTCAGTTGGAATTTTAAAATCATTGGATTATTCACCGATTGTTATTTTAAATCATGGAAATAAAATGGTTACATTCACTGAAACTTCTTGGGAATCATTTATGAAACATTTACATCTTTTGGAATGTTATTTGAGTAACAACACATTTGGAAGAAGAACAAGATTAAGTTTATTGGAATCAAATATTGAAGTTGATATAGTGAAACATCGTGGGGGACAAATGGTTCGCTTCAGAGATTTAACTAGACATGATGTAAAATTACATTTGACTAAAGAAGAATTTTACACTTTAAGTTGTACTACCGGTCCCGTCACCAGATATTTGAAACAACTAATATTTTCAAGTGCAATAATCAAAGACTATCTAATCGATACATTGGACAGACAACCTTTCGTTCCAATTTTATACGGTCCCGTGGATACTTCAATTTTTAATCGAATACCTCAAGAAGTGGATATGTGGAGACAATTGAACAACTATCACACCAACTTTAATATCGACGAAGAAGCGCAAGAAGTTAAAGAAGAACAATCGTGTTTGTAATACAAGTCAGTTGCTGACGAGACTTCATCATGAACAAACGGGTTTCGTTTTCTAATGCGCCACATATAATGGAAGTTAAAAAAGGTATAATTGAATTTCAAGCTTTTCGAGGAAATGATGGAAATTTTATTATAAAAGAATTAGTAATTTTGGATATGAACACATCTGTAGTTTATCATTACTTATTCAAACCTCCATTACCATTCAATAGACTAACAACTAAAGCGAAAGTTACAAACAAATGGTTGTACAAACATTTTCACAACTTAAGATGGGATGAAGGTTTTATTAATTATAACATGATGCCGCACATTATGAATCATTACTGCAAAGAGTTCAAAACTATCTACACAAGAGGATTGGAAAAAGCTAATTGGATACAATCATTTACAAGCAACGAAGTGATAAATGCAATAATAGATAGAGATTTCCAATGCTATTTCAATGAACTTTGTATTTCATCAAAGAGTTTTAAACATCGAAGGTCACAGTGCGCTTTGAAGAATGCCTACCGCTTGAATAATTTCCTTCAACAGAATGGTGGGGGTAATGTCGGTAATAAAAGTGAGAGCGCTACCATGACGCAGCATGAGTATTACTCGAACCTCCGAAGAGACAACATCTCCGACGGACATTATTATTAACAAGAAGATTAACAAGAAGATTAACAATAACATCAAGATGGCATCGCAGAACTTTCTTCAAAATTTGGTTGATCAATTCAACGCTCATTCAAAATCAACAATCTTACCGACGAAGAGATGTTCTGAACTAAAAGAAGAAAAACATTACATCATACATACAATCAAGAAGATGGACACTTCAGTTGGTGATGCTATTAATTGCACATTGAGCGAGGCGCCGTATACAGTTGGTGACGAACCGAAGTTTCAGATATTCCTACCGAAACGATTTGTACAACTTTTACAGAATGAAGATCTTCGTGTTATTCAACCCGGCGCACTCTATTTGGTTTCACACGGACCGAGTGGAAACAACTCAACTGAACTAACTATTCATGTAACACCTTCTACTAACTAGTTTGTACATAGCATTGTAAATATATGTGTTTGTAATGGTTTCTCAATAAAGATGATATAAAACAAAAAAAAAAGATAAAAGAAGCAACATATTGTTATGTCTTTGTACATAGCAATATGTTGCTTTTTTTAAAAATTCCACGGGATGACCTTGACCCAATTTTGTGTGATAATAAAAGTGAAAATCAACTTGTGAAATTCATCAGTCTACGACTAGCTTTCGTACCGTACACATCTCGCTCTCTATAACTAAATACAAAACTTCAACATGTCCCTAAAGGTCAAGTGTGCATCTTACGATACCAACACCATTACGAGTTTTGAACAACTTGAAGATTTAACCAACGAAATGCGAGTTTTACTTACCGGTGGTTATCACTTAACTGTTGATGTTAGTGCTACTAATATAAGGATGTTTACTAAAACAAAATACTGCGATGATGAAGTATTTCTTTCTACACAACCTACAACATCTTCATCGCCGACTGGTCAACATAACATCAAGTTTCACAAGTATTACCAATGTTAAATAACTTTTAACAAGTAAAATTAAAGAATCACGTGATCAATGTCAAGTTGATAAAAAGGGAATGATACTTGTATAAATAATCATTCGCTTCCCGACTCTCGCTGCGTGAACACCTAATTTTAAAGATGTTATACAGAATGATGATTGAACTTGATGGAAAGATCTATGGAAAAGATTACAACACTGTTGAACAAATGACCGAAGATTTAAATATATTAACTAAAGAAGGATATCAAGCTAAATTAATTTTAAAATTTCCTGAAGTACATCCACTATCGACTGAAGAACTTATCGCTATGGCTAAAGCGGAGAGAGAGAAAAAGGCTGAAGAAAACAAACAGAAACAGACAAAGTCTGAAGAAGATAAACAGAAATGAACTTCTTAAGTATAAACATTCCTTACATTAGTAAGGTATAATTTTTTAAAACTTCGTTTGGATGACCTTGAAATTACCCCCACCACTTTTTGTAATACATAAAACTGACTATTCAACACTATACACTCTTATTCTTTCACTGGACTCAGCAGCGTCAACATGGAAGAACAAAAGTACAAGTACGAACCTCGTTACTGTTGTGAACAACAATGTACAGATTTAGGACCAATGATGGTGGACGGGTTAGCTTGCACTAAATGTGAATTTTTTGGATCTTGTTACTGCAAGTGCAAAACAAAACAACTACCGCCGCCGGAATTGCGAACTTTCAAATTTTACAAATCAAGATATTTTCATACATGCTGTCCTCAAAGATGTTTCAAATTTCATCCTCTCGATTTAGCTCATTGTCAACGCACCAAGTCTCATCAAGATGATTTTTGTACACATATGATAAAAAGATGTAAATACAGGTCAGATTGGTATTCCGATCCTGTAGAACAATCGAATGTGTAATTTTAGTTTTACACTCTTTTTTAAAACTTCAATTGGATGACCTTGAGATTTCCCCCACCATTGGTTTTTAGACTTCCCCCCACCATTAATTTAAGTTTTGTATCTTATTGAATCCGCCTTTGTATTATTTCACTTCCAACACTCTAACTAACAACATGGGATCGCCTTTCGTCAAGTTTCAACATATAATAACTGACAGAGAAGAATTGGAGGAAATATTTCAAAATTTGCTCTCTGTCATGGATAGATATCCTATGAGATGGATCAGACTTGATGTTCACTATTTACGTCCTCGTGATTCTTCATCATCTAGTGAAGACGAAACAACGACTACTACTTCAGCTAGGATATTTCAATTTTCTTCATCATCGAGTGAAGACGAAACAACGCCTACTACTTCAGCTAAATTATTGGAATTGAAAGACGAAGAAGAGGAACTTGGCTATTTATTTAATAACAAGCTCATGCTCACCGACAAATAAGCCTCCTTCCTATGCACCGATCTTCATTCAATCACCGACTCTCGCACGATGAACAACTCTCCGTTGGCACGAATGAATTCTAGTTTCGAAGTAAATTCTAAAGAAGATTTGCAAGAAATATTTAATACTTTACACGAAATTGTTAGTAAATTCAACACTGTTAAAATGAATCTGGAAATAACTTACGCCTGTCCTATTTGTGATAAGGTTGACAGTTCTGATGAAGATAGTTTGCTTAATCTTACTCCACTTACACCTCTACAATCAGACACGACAACAACAAGTACGGAAGCAAATGGTGAGCAACCTCCTTCCCCCACCACTTCATTGTGATTCAACTTCCCCCCACCACCTCTTTGTAATTCAACTTCCCCCCACCACTTCTTCGTTTAACTAACGTTCCTCGCTTTCACTTCTCATTCCGTCTCCAACATTTGAACTATCAACATCACTTGTTTCAAAATTTCAAACACCAAAAAACAACACTAAAGATGGATATGATGGATGAAGTTTCCTTCGTCACAAGGATGGAAGAGGAAAAGATGAAAGAAGAAAAATTGAAATTGGAAATTAAACGTTTGCAATTGGAACGGGAAAACCAACTCGAAATATTACGTTTCTTCAAACTTGTCAAGTATGTCATCTGGGGACTCTGCCTGTACCTTATCCTCATCGTCGGCGTTTGCTTTTACAACTCCGTATTTCATCACAAAAATTCAACTTGTATTGCACATTGATTGTATTTGTTTTTGCACATTGATTGTATTTGTTTTTACGAATAAAGTTCAAAACTTAAATCTACCTATCCCGCTATCACCGGATAGTTCAACTCTCAGAACTATTTCCTGTGGTAGCGGGATAGGCTTTTTTAAAACTTACTCGGGATGACCTTGACATACTTTCCGTAACCCAATTATCAAGTTGAATTTCAGTTTTGAACTAACTTTTAATTTATGCGAAGTTTTAGTTGAACCCGGTTAATTTATGCGCACGTTTTGTTCAACCCCAAATTGTTGAATTTCAGTCTTGAACTAACTTTTAATTTATGCGCAAATCTACTTCCAACGCTCACCCCACCTCCTCACCCCTCATTTAATATACGACCGGAAGCTATGTGCCCCGGCACGTGGCTTCCGGGGCAGCTGGCCTGTGCCAGAAGTGGCCAAATCTAACTACTTAGAGTTTGTTTTCATTTGTCAAGATATTTCATCTATAATAGAAAATAATTGTGAATGAGGCTTATTAAAATGGCCACGAAACTATAAATAGAAATTTAAACCCTCAGTTGACGCCTTTACATTTGACGACACAACTAATGCACTACCCCGACGCGGTATTGGTGATGGTGAGCACCAAAATAAGGGCCGGTTTGACCATATAGGTTACCACGTTCGCTACCAGCCGCCGCATATATGCGGCATTCAGGCTACTCCCTCAGCCCACCAACAAAATCATGGACTTCCTGTATACCAGCCCTAGTGGCAGTGTCTTACGCCACAGACCACGAATAGAATCAATAGAATCTGTCCAGGTGTTGCCAACTGGCCAGGAACGTCAGTGATCTTCCCAGTCACAGACCAAGCGCCGTGCACATGCGGCGGACAATCCCGTAGACTGTGCCTAAGCTATCTAACCTTTAAAATGGACCGAAGACACAATATACCGTAATTAAATTGATTAGCTTTCATCCACTGCCTAATTAATCAATCAATACATCACATGAGTGAGAAACCAACGTACAAAATCAAATGGTATAATTCATCATTCGTAATTCAATTGTCTTAAGAGATTATAGTCATTTACGTCGAGCGGAGCCTGTAATTAACTTCGCTTTCAAACTGAGTGTATCCCTGGTAACTTAACTATTTTTTTTACTGTTACGTACAAACTTAAAATTAATTAAATATTCAAGTGACCCAAAAGTACGTCACAGAATATTAACGTCAATTAATCGATGAAATTCTATTTTGTCGCATCAAGACAGGTGTGGAAAAACAGCTGTATCATACAGACAAAAGAATAGGTTCAACATTCTATTCGTGAAAAAGATCGATTCAAATGAATCAATTCGCCAGATGAGCCGAATTTTCCATTACCAGCTGATTAAATCAGCGGGTTTATCCGAGTGTTGCCGAACACTGCCGAAGCACCACCAATCCCAATACTCTTTTGATTTTAATTCAACAATAGTTGGTTGTTGGTGGTAAATTTAATCCGGGATCACTCGCGCTATTAGATTGATTCTAACATTTTTAGTAGACATGTAACGGATATCCGGTTACTATCCGGTATCCGGCCTATCCGGCCTTTTTTTTAATATCCGGTATCCGGCCGGATACTTGCTACTATTCGGCCAGATACCGGATACTTAAATCTATTGTTTGGCACTGCTTGATCACTACTTGTAACGGTCTTCTTTTTGGTCAAGACAAACATTAAAAAAATAAAAACAACAAAAAACAGAAAAACTTACAGACTGACTGATAGCGAATGAAAAATTTGTGCCTCCTACACGGTCCCACGGTCAGAGGGACAAGTTCTTACTTGTCTTTTCGTAAATTATCCTTAAACTGAAAGCTAAAACATGAGCCGGATATCCGGAAGCCAGATATTCGGTGCTCCGGCCTAGAACCTTGCCGGATATCTGGTATCCGGTATCCGGCCAAAAGAACTATCCGTTACATCTCTAATTTTTAGTTCCTCTGAAGAAAATTTTTTTAATAATGACTTCTTGCGACTGAGCTTTTAAGAATGCTTTCCTCAGTATTCTACCCACCCGCTACAGCAGTTTGGGGTGGGTAGTGTGGTGGGGAGGGTAGTTTTGGAGGGGAGAATTCTCGCACCTCCACCCTTGTTAAGGCCCGTCTAACTGCGCGAGCATTCGCGTGACTCTCCTTGTTAGTATAGTTCTAACGGCGCGAGTGATCGCGGAACTGCCTGAGTCTTACTTTTTGAGTAAAAAAAAGTTGTAAATTACAATAAATATGTTATTATTTCATTTTAAATGTGTAACGATTTATTTATTTCATCTACCAAACAAATATTTGATATTTACTATGAAGTGTAAGATGCTGTCAAATGTTAGGAGGGCTCTAACGGCGCGAGTGACCGCGGGACTTTCAATAGCGCGAGTTGTCCCGGGTTAATAGCTTTACTAAGCCGCGTCCGCACTAACCGAACATGTTCGCCGAACAAAGTTCTTTCGAACATTTGTTTGTTCGTTGCTAACCTGTTGGAATGTAAATCATATGGCCGATAATTGTTCGTTAGTAATGTTTGTTGATTTTTTGTGTTCGTCGAACAAGTTCGCCACGAATGTTCGGCCAGTGCGGACGCGGCTTTACCATAACACTATAACACAAGTGAATTAAAACCAACGAGCAAGACTCAGTTAACCTGGTACTACATGGTAACACATATAACAATAAGAATTCATTAAAGCTGAATTGATCAGATTCATACAAGTTATACGAAAATTAACAGTATTTATCAACTTCAATTCACCATAAATTCATAAGAGTAAAAGTGTTGCAAGATATTTTACCTTAGCATCTCCACTGCCATCATCTGAGGTTGAGTTTGGTTTGTTGAATACGCTGACAAACTTCGCCAGGTGTTCAAAATGTTTTGTCATTTCTGTTGCAAGAATCATGTCGATTATACTTTGTCGAGCCACTTTGTAGGTGTCTCGCTCTAAACCTGGACAAGAAATATCAATGTCAGAAAAAGTGATATGGAATTCAAATTACGATCAATAATTTTGGAACAAATGGACATTGTAGAACTATTCTTTATGTGATAAAAATAGAATATTTACTAAATATATTTATAGATAATTAATTTATAAAAATATTATACCTACGATATTTTACTTCACTAAATATCTACAAATTTAAATTTAAATCACTAAGCATTGGCCTATTTTAATAATGAAGATGGTGTGCAACTTTGTGCTCGTATTGATGGTTAATCATCAAGCACCGTCACAAATCTGAACTAAAACTTTTCGTGTAAAACCAGATAAGTTGATGTATGGCAAGTATTTATTGTACTGACCTTTAAAAATATTTACTCGGTCGTCCCTCAGTGTAAGTTTGAACGTCAGAGCTGCATGGTGTGATTCTAGGACACTAATATCATTGTATAGGAGTGCCAGCTCATTACTTGAGTTGGCTAGGAATGCACTGAAAAATTAATTGATTTAATTAATAACAAGTAAGACATACAATAATGTTTGGTCATTTGATATAGTTTTATCTTAAAGAAAGATGTAACCGTGAAAAAAATATACATTTGTAAACACAATCGGGCAAAGCCTTGCGATAAGGACCCCCTTTATCGCAATCGGGAGGGGGGATCAAAAAATCTGTGGAGTATTACCGGTAGAAAACATGTTTAATTCAGGTTTTACAGAAAAATCCTAAAAGAATTGCATATTTAATTGCACCCCCAAAACCGAAAGATTTTAGTACCGTAATGTATTGATAAAAATTTTAACAAGTAAAAACCAGGGATGAGAGTAAGCATTTCATGAGTCGTTGGCATAGTGGTTAGTCTGGCGGAATACAGGAACATGGCAGTGATGGTATATGGGTTCAAATCCGGGTTCCGCCTAAACATTTTTATTCGTATCATTCACCTGTACTGTAGCGGCTCACCCCCACGGATCAATAGTCTATGTGGATGGGGCAAAGTAAGGAAAAAAGAGGCTGCCAACCATAAAAAAACTTGAATATACACAAAAATATATATGATTGTGGGTATTACGACTTTCTCAAAAGTCAATCCTGGTTTTCTTAGTCATGAATAAGATTATGTATATCATTTAACAACACACTGACAATATACTGTCGATACTGTGGTTGAAATTTAATTATCAATCAACTGAAATACAGTAGAAGCCCTCAAATCTGGCCACCTCCAGACCGCACCATGGGCCGGATTTGAAAATAGCCAGATTAACCAACAGATTAATAGTCCAATAATGAAGTATTAGGGTCTATTTAACAACGAAGGGTCTCAAACTTGCCCAATCATTGGTATTGACTTTGTAACAATCATGATTTGCTCACTCAGACTCAGACGTTGTAATGACTCCGAAATGACAATTGGACAATGGACAAGCAGTCGCTACTGCTAAAACTATGTTTTGTTGGTCTTCTTTCAACAAAGGCCCTAATTTATAAATGGGCATGTAATAGCGATGAAATCCGACTAGTAACCTAACTTCATTTCCGTGTTACATCGGGCTGCGAATCACAAAAAAAAAGAAAAAAATAGAACACGAACACAATGTTTTAGAAGGCATCCAATAACTAATAGTTCGGAAAATGGCAATTGAACTGTTATATTTTAGTGATATAACAAGTTGACTCTTGTTTATTTTGGCTGGGGAAAACCTTGGCTGAACGTTTCATATTTGGAAGACCGCGGCCGGATCATCCGGGAGCCTAACCACTCGAGGTTGGACCAGAGGGCTTCTACTGTAAGGGGAAACTCTATTACACTATTCCTTGTCATATTATACCTGGACTTCCCCGGGTGGTCAATATCATGGCAGGCGGCCGCTATGAGGCAGCAAGCCTCGTCCAGCTCGTCCAACAGTTTCTTGATCCTCTCCCGTTCCAAGAAGCAAGCCGTAGCCTGCAACACGTCCGCGGCGTGGGTGGAGTTGTGATACGTGTTGCTGATGTGGTAGTGACGCTCTATCACCGTCAGCCAGTTGTACAGCGTCTTCTCATCACAGCCGAGCGTTTTATGGACCTCAAAGTGGAGCAGGAGATTCATGCCAAGGAAGACCAGAGGCCTGCGAGACAAAGTATTGAGTGAATTCAAAGCATATTGCAGGAGTTTTGACCCAACGTAAAAATTAATTGTACTGAGTAAAATTTTTATTTCTATATACAGTTTAAGATATTTAACCTTCAACAGTTTTAAACCCTTAAAAGGGAGAGCCCTTGCCCTTGCCAGAGCGTTTTAAAAGTTTTGGTTGAATGAAAATAATGTAATAATGTACAGATATATGTGCTCAAACTCTGTATGAAAATAATAAAATTAAAAATAGAAATGAATAACACTTTTGTAATACCTACATTTTAATTTTATGAAAGTCATTTCAACAAAAAGTCAACTATTGAAAATACATGATTGCCTTTGACATTGAATAAGATAATAGCTATGCTTGTCTACCAATACAAAAAAAAAAAAAAAAAAAAAAAAAAAAACATATTTGGGAAATTACATATCCTACAAGAGTTAAGATTGTGGAAAAAAGTAAAAACCAACCCAATGACTTAATATTTTATAAATTCTATTTTATTTTAACTTAATTTAAATTCCTTAATATGGATTTTAAAATTATGTTCATGCAACATTTCTTTTACTTCTGCCCCAACCTTTTCCCTGTAAGTTCCTCCAGCCTGAAGATGTTGAAGTCCCAAAGGAGGGCGGAGTCTAGCAGCTCCTTTATTTGGGGCGAGGCGTTCATCGCAAACACAGCCTTTGCGCCCGGGGGCAGCGACTGGGCAGCCTTGACTGCCGCCGAGTCATTAGAGCTCCGTCTGGTGGTGGACACTGGAACCGTACCCGACTGGAACATGAAGTCAATCAGTCGTGTAAGTGTATAATTAGTCCTAACACAAGTTTTATTTTTTATGTAATGAGACATATTTTAAACTGATTAAGTATTGTGTCCAATATTTTTTGGTCTGCGCAGAACTGGATAAAATAACTAACTAGTATTGAGCTTTTCCAATGCTTAAAATGTGATTTTTAACTGAAAACTGGGTGCAAAAAGTCATCAGTGAAAGAACATTTATTGTCAAAGCCTTCAAACTTAGTCTACCACAGATTTTTTACTAACAAAATATATAAAACAAAACTGGATGACAAGTATTTTTGTAGTTACAGTTCAAAAAATGTTCACTGGAAAGTTTTAAGAAAAGGGACATTTATCTATCATTAAATCATTAATAACATACAAGTTTATAAGATATAAGATTTATAAGTTTATAAAGTTTTTTTATAAGATTTATAAAAAAACTTTCAAGCATTAAACATTTTCAGCGCTTACCGTTATCAAAGCTCCAATAAGATCCGAAGTGACAGGATCTTCACATCTGAGATTGTCTGCTTTCAGATGCGAAGAATACAGCTCTGTTGTTCGAAGAATGTCCACAACCTGAAATTAAATAGATGTGACAAATACTTTCATTAACAAACAGTTGGTATGTGTAACTCTTTACGTGAGATATCATAAGAACCGCTCGTACCTTGTCTAGTATCTGGACCACTTGTCCGGTGGAGTTCTCCTGGGCGGCGCAGATGAGGGAGATGACCCTCGTAATGGGGGCCTCCAGGGGCAGGTTGTGGAGCTTGGCCAGACTCTGGCGTCGAGCGGACTGAGCTCCTGCGCAGACAGGGAATAAAACATTCAAGACTGGCCAGAAGGTTAAATTGCTCACCTTAATGCTGAGGTGCCAGTTCAACCCCTCACAACGAGTCGACTGTAAACCAAGCTGTCATTTGTTGTCGTGTTATTATTTGATGAGACTATCCAATAACAAGTTCGCTATATGATCAAGACCAAGGTTTTAGACTGTTTACTACCGAAACATTCAGTATCTGGCGTAATGAAAAATAGGGGTGCTGAATGGAATGAGAATGAAAACCCCAAATACCTTAATGCAAGTGTTTAAAAGTTTAAAGCAGGATATTTCTCTTTACAACCAAACTTTTCAAACAGAATTTAAAATTTAAAAACATATTTAACTGTCTTTTTTTAATGTTGACAACATTCTTTTGCATTACAAATGGCGTAGGAGTAGGAATCTTATAAAGCTTTTGTATGTGCTTGCTTATACAAGGAGTACTGTTAACAACTCTTTAGAATTTTAGATGATAACTTATTAAAAATACAAGATAGAGTAAGAGGTTGATTTTTCTTCCACGAGTCAGAATAAGACACACCTGCTGGTCCATAGTCACAGTCACAGTCATGGTAAAAACTTTTTGTGTATTTTCATGTACAAATGGTACATAGTAAGTAGCTCAACGTATATTTTAGCGTAAAGAGATATTAATAATATAGGCCTAGCAGACTGAATTTACATTCTCAGAACTCATAAAAAATGTAGCGATAAAACTTCTTTCTAGTAGGCCTACATTGTCAGTACTCAGTACTCTACATTGATTCTTTGTTGTTGGCGCTCTTCTATTGGCTCAACAAGAGTAGGAATCCATCAGGATTGGTCATAAATAATAAAATGGACCTTCATTGTGTGCCCTAATTACAGACTTGGTTTGGCAAATATTCAACATGCCCATTCCAAGATATTTCCAATACTTAGATACTTAGATACTTTATTTGAAACACCGATGCACTCTTTGGTGCGTATTTTAAGGTGAGTATGACTGAAGGGGTGAGTGTGATGATTGTAATGGATTCATTCTCTAGTTCAGATTGCAGGGAAGCTTATTTATAAAAGGGCTCTATTCCTAGCAGTTGAAGACCTCCAAGTTAAAACAGAGAGTTTTATTTTTCAAACTTTCTTAACACATTGGACCCTGGGCGCTTAACATAGCTTTTATGCCAGAATACTGGGCATTTTTGCATAAATTAAAAAAAAATTATTACTTCTTTATTTTAAAACAAAAAACACCATAAACTATATATTATTTTAAAGGGAAAATCAAAACCGTTAAGAAAATATAATGTGAAACAGGGTAATAAAATATTTTTACATGCATATGTACGTTTACGTGTACATATATTTATATATACATGTACATAAAGCACATTTACATTTACATATTCATAAAAAGTCTTCCACGCCTACATATACATACATAGCTACATAAACATGTATATGTACATATTATGTACATAAACGTATACGTAGGCTACACTCACATGTAAATATATATATGCAGTCATATTTGTATATGTACATATACATAAACATATGTACAAACATATATTTATATATGACAACATAAAATTTTTTTATACAGCCCCTTGCCCGAGCTATATATTTGGAACAGCATTCGCGGCACCCCGAGCTAAACTCGGGCATAGGGCGCAACGTGTTAATTATATGTTAACCTTGAGGTAAGTGATTCAAATAAATTAATAACATCAATTGTAATTGTTACTGTTACATACCTTCACTGTTGATCGATTTAAGATCATAAGATCCTTTTCTAATTGAGGGCACACTCCCTCTTGGATAAATGTGGTTTTCTAGTGGGTTATCTTGAACATAAACATAGTGAGTAGGTTCTCTGCAAAATACAGATAAAAATATGAAGAATTTGATTTATAATCACCTAAATTTTTACCTGGTTAACCTAAAATTTATGGTAACAATTCTTGTTAGTAGAGTAGATAATTGCTCACATGTTGTATACTTTACAAACCAAAACATGTAATATTCAAAAATTTTCAATGAGAAATTAGAATGTTAATAATAAAGTAATTGTAATTTTTCTTTGGAATACTTATCACCAGATTCATAACAGCAAAATTTTTAAAATGTTCATCTAAATAAAAACTTTTAATTCACATTCAACTCCCTTGTGAACAGTTTATTTCTTTCATGAAAATATTAATTGCTTGGTGTCTTTCTTTTAGTCAAACATTATTTTTTTGGTAAATATACCCTATTTTTAACAATTGAAAATACTCACATACCAGCGATTTTTATTAAAATTCCCAATTAAA
The DNA here is from genome assembly GCA_030545055.2 of Neoaliturus tenellus. Taxonomy (NCBI): domain Eukaryota; kingdom Metazoa; phylum Arthropoda; class Insecta; order Hemiptera; family Cicadellidae; genus Neoaliturus; species Neoaliturus tenellus. Next base: position 22,609,693 of record CM061533.1, on the reverse strand, counting down.
TTTGGCAGATCATAGTTTTCCTTTCCAGCCCAAACATCACATGCATAGCATCAAAATCTGCCAGGGTAGTTTTTGGGTCTCAATTATGCTGTTCCTCAAATAAATTTTTTTGAAATGGATTCGGTTAATTTACTCAAATCAATTAAGATCACAAAAAGTAATGCTGTTATTATAGTTGGCCACACCTACCTGCCCATCGACTGATAAGGCATGGCACGGCACTGCAGGGTGATATTCTCCCCACTCCTGCTCCTCCAGCTGATCTTCCCCTCCCAGTCAAATCCCTTCTCCAGTTGCCGAGTCACCTGCGGAAACCTTCATTGTCAACCAGTCCCACATTCTTTACCTTAAAATTAAATATCTGTTATATTATTGGACAAATAGTTTAAGATTGAAAAAATAGCTACTTTGATCGAGATTTTCAAAATAAAAAAAATATGGTTTAAGAAGGGCTAAAGGATATAGCTTGCGCAGGCAAGTGGCTGTTGCATTAACTACTGGAATACGTTTTGCATTGTTGCACGACCATTTGGAGGTCTTGTGGATCAGATATTCATCTTGTTTTAAGTCTGATAAAAGTGGGAGGGATTTTAAATAAAAGATTTTGATTTTATATTGTTGATATACTTTAGATCAACTCTTGACCATATAATATGACCACTTTTGAGATGTTTTTCACCGGGTTCAGTACAAAATGTTTAGGCCCAGGTCTGTCTCCTGGCTGCAGCCACTGTTAAAGCTCAACAATAAATGAAAAATCAGCTTAATATGAATTCAAAATATGAAAAAAATCAAGAAACAAATCAAATAGCCCAAGTCTTTATCTTTCATTAAAAACCCCCACACTTTTATCGGACTAATAAAGGCGTAAAATGAAAGTAGGTGAAGCATTGCATGACGTTCTGGGAGGGTCCTTTTAATGTTTGTTTGAAGTTGTAAATCCGTCCCAGATTACATTCAATGCATGGTTTACCTGATCCATGTTGGCAAGCTGGTGGAAGTTGGGAAGCGAGTGGCCAAGGAGTTCTTCCACTTTGTACCCAAACACTTGACACCACGTTCGGTTCACATACTGCAGAAACATACAACTTAATCAATGACATGAGCTACTACATCATAAATGATTCAAATCAACTATAGACATTTGTTTATAAATAACTTTAAATACATCCACAGACTCTTCATGAAGATCAAATTGAAAAAGCTTGCCAGTCACTTTGATTGTACATCTATCTTCTTATTTCTATAAGGGTTTTGTCTGTTACGTCCCTTTTTCTCTCGACTTACTGAACCGATTTTTAAGATTGAGGTGTCATTTTAAAGCTTAGGATATACCGCAGTGACGAATCGTAATTATAAAGGTCATATTGTTTCGGGCTTCGCCCCCCTCGCCTTTGATTTATTTCTAGAGGGCGCTTTAAAATGTAGACCAACTTTAATTGCAAGTTCTTAAAGTGAATTGTAATTTAAACAGCTGATTACCTTCAGATGAATTTTAAAAGCCAGATAGTAAACAAAAATAGATCTCTGTCATTTCTTAATCAACATTCACGCACTGTAGGTGAGTTTCACTCATACAGAATCATAAAATGCGCAATTTGCGCACGGGCCACCTCGTTGACATATATTCATGGGTACCGTACCTGAGATACAATTACAGTAACAAATTTCAAAGTTTTAATTTAATATAAATACTAAAACAGCAAGTTGCAGATTCCAAAACTGAATTAAATCATCACAAACAAGATTCTCTCATCACAATACAAAATTAAAACTGTTATTTAGCACACTCTCTTAAATTCAATAATATTATTTATATTCATTCAATATGTCCAAGAGCAATAAAAATGTTACCTATTACTATAATTTGATATAAAAAACAATTTAAGCATATATATTAACTGTGAACAGTAATGTGAGTAGGAATAACTGATTGGGAGTTGCTGGGTCTTTTTATTAAAAACATTTTTTCTGGTACCCTTATCTTAAGTTTTGAAGTTTACAAACATCTCTTCAAAGATACAACAAGTATGTCAAAGGAATGTTAACAGTAAATACAGCTGCATTTCTCAGTATTTTTTCAATATACTGAATCTGAACTGAGGCTTGTTAATACATTCTTTAGCAACGTCTAGAACTTTACCTAGGATTATATTGAAATTGTTAATACAGTACATTGTATCCCTTACGCCTTACACGATACTCTTATGAATTTATATACAATTTTTTTAGAACCTGCAATAAATACGTAGTAACAAACAAAATCGTTAAAATCAGTAATGAAAGGGTTATGGAAAAATTAGATTAAAAATAACACTGCTCTTGATCTTATGAGAAAATGAATAAATAAAAGTTTTTGATTATACCTAACTGTTTTACATAAAGTTTATAAACATTCACCTTTAAAATGCAATGCAAAGCAAAAGTGATATTTGTTTTAACTAATGCCCATACAACAAAGACAACTATCGTTTGAGTTTGAATCTTTCCACTGTCGAATGTTTTCATCTGTACAATATTTGAACTACTTTTAACCATTTGAAAGGTTGGTTATTTAAACTATTACGTACAAAAAAGGATCAATGTTAAAACTGCAAAATCAATTTTAAGATAACTTATACAAATAATTATGTGAGTAGTAAAACTATTAATTATAAAGAAGAATGTAAAAAACTGAAGCTTGTAAAATAATTATTGTACATAGAGGATTTCGTTGAACCATGAGTAGCCCACGAACACAAAGACCAATAACATTTCACAGAACCGTCTGACAACACTTTGTACTACATACTTGTATCAAGAGCACCTGTTTTGTAAGCCGAAATGTGTTACATTATCTTATGTTGATAGCACTTGTATCACTAGAACTGACGGTGCACTCTCGACTCAACTGTGCAACGGTTCGATCGAGATAAGCGGAAGTGAGAAGTTATCAGAGGAGAGATGGCCAGACATTAAACATGCCTCCGTTCTTGTAAAACAAGCTGCCGAAATATACGACGCAGTACGCTCATGACTCAAATGTACAATTCAGCCGTTCTAGAAACTGCTCAGTCAAAATGCAATAAAGACTGCCATTATTAGAAAAATGTTTGAAATTTTAGAAAAGGCGATGAATACAATTTTTTTTGTATCTTTAATTGTTTTACTGAAGATGTTTTTATAAAGTTTATATTAAAGTAGAAGCACTCCAACCACCTGGATATAATCAGTCTTTTTATTATTTTGATTTGCAAAAGATATGTCTAAAATAATCAGTCCATTAATAAAAATACCCCCCGTCGCAGCAGACCTGCGTACTCAGCGAATTTCCAAATTAGTAATTAATTTTGGCCAGATAAACCTGTAAACCAAACATTATCACATGACCATAAATAGGGAAATAAATGTCTATTCTCCTTATGATAAAAATATAGGGAAAGAGTATGCAGGTATGCTGCCATGGGGAACACTAAAAGTAGGTTTATAGCTCAAAAATATAAATATATTTCTACCATATGAAGCCTTATACTTCGTTTCTTCAATATCTGTCCATTGCTAAATGAGTTTGCCTATTCTCCATATGATTAACATGGGAAAAGAGTATGCAGGTTTGCTGCCATGATAAGCATAAAAACTAGGATTTCTTTATCATAAATGGATTTATCTCAACTAAATAAAGGTGAATACCAAGTTTCATCCAAAAATATTGGTTAATAAGTGAAATATTAACACATCCTTATTCTACATAAGATTAACATTGGAGCTCCAAAATACAATGTACTGTCTTTAGACTTTTGAATATCTCGGTAACCAATGGAGATAGAGCAAAGCTTCAAAATACTAAATTGTGTTTTTTTTTTGAGCTAAATCCAATGGTCAAAATATAAATTTAAAATTTTTAAAAATTACATATGAAAAATGCAAAAAACCCATTTTTTGGGTACAAAACCCCCCAAAACTACCCCTTCCGGTAGGTCGATATGTCTGGTTTACGAACTCATCGGAATAAATGTAGGATTACACATCTCTACCAAATTTGGTGTCGATCGGACCATTTTTACGAGAGTTATCGTGTCTAGGGACACATATATATATACATATATACATATATAAATATATACATATATATATATATATATATATATATATATAAATTTTAATGACTATTATTTTTGGTCTCTGGGCACCTCAAAACGAAAAAGTAACATGGTCCCGGGCTTAGGTCTTACCATGAGACCTACGGTAATAGCTTATTCCCTATGGGAAATTCGCTAAAAAATAAAAATAAACTTTGTTATGGGTATTTTGAATAGGTAATTCTTTTAATATTCCTGGAAATGTAAACCAGTAAAAAGTAAAACAAAGTATAAAATTAAACAAACTCTAATCAAGAAATTATGTGACGTTTTACACTACAACTTACTAGTCTGCAAAAAAAATGCTCAGTCTCAAAGGCACTAAAATCTTAACAATTGGTCTAAATATACATCCTTGGTTAAACAGAAAAAAAGTTTTTTAATCCATAAACCTTAAATAAAGTAATTTAAAAATAAAACAATTATGTGTTACCTGATAATACCAATAAAGATACAGTATCATTATTACAGTAGAACTCAATAGTTCGATACTCCTTATAGATCGACATGGTCCGTGAAAACTTAGCATGTTAGTACAACCGATAGTGTCCATGTTGGAAATTGACAAAGAAGAAAATATAAAATAGTGGTAAATGATTTGTATAATGGTTATGTTAAACATCAATCATGTTATGGTTTCATTAAAATTCAGTGTTGCCTAAATTAAATTCACTATTTTTTCATCACACTACATTGATATCACCTGTTTTCGACCCTCACTTCTACCTACTAAACACCTGTTTTGCAGGCCTAGGCCGGCAAAATTTTCCGGCCTAGGGCAGTAATGAAAACGGTAGCAGAGAAATCTAGAATATTAGAATGTATTTAACAACAACAACAACAACAAATAACAAATCAGTGACGTACTTAGTAGTTCAGCTGATAGCAACTGTTAAATATGTATGACGTAGATGGGAAAATAGTGTTTTTCCATTGGAATCAGCTGTAGTCACTTACCGTTAGAGTATTAGTTTTGGTGGCCTTAGCTGATGTGAAGTGGTTGCCTAGCAACCAGAAACTCAAGCAGTACATCTCGCTAGGTTAGTTGAAGTTGAGGTTACGTTTTGTTTGTTACGAACAAAAAAGTAATTTTTCACTTGTTTAGAATTTATTGAATTGTGTAGTGTGATGAAAAATATCGTTCATAACTCGGGCCGAAAGCGATTTGCCAACCCTCGATCGTTTTAAGTTCTCGACTTCGTCTCGAACTTGAAAAACGATCTCGGGGCCGGCAAAATGCCACTTTCGGCCCTTGTGACGAAATATACTATACCCAAAGGTACAGTAAAGGAATTTGCACATGAACAAGTAGGTCAACTAAAATAAAATTTGCGATTTATAAAAAAAAAGCCTTTCAATGATTATCACACTTCAACTAATATTTAGCATGAAAACTTTTTCAAAAAGGATTTCAAAAGGATATTAATTAATTAGAAATCTTGAGTAAAGATAAGTTCAATTTAAAGACAAAGAATGTCCTATATTTTTTAAATTGAATTCATGAGCATTATTGGGAATGAGAAGCCAAAGTAAAATCCATATGAAAACCAATAATGATAACTAGAGATCGCCTCCTGATCAAAATTCAACCAAAATTTCAGTTGATCTGGACCCAAGAACTTTAAAACATTTTATAACTAAAACATCTGTACTTCCTACTTTTCTGCAGTTGTTTTTACAACAGCTGTCTAATGATTCAATAAATCCTCCTTCTTCAAAAGACTAACATTGGAACATTGAAAGCCTGTGGGGCATAGCCCTGAAGTCCGATGTGAATTAGAATGGGATTCTGTTCATCTACATGACTATACCTTTTTATTGGTATGCGCAGATTTCTCCTACGATGCACACGAGCTGAGAAATAAACGGTATCAGTTAACTGACACATACTTTCTCCCAACAATATAAAAAAAGATTTAAAAGATTCAAACATTAATGTCTTCATGACTCAGTCTGATAGCTACCAGCTGAGCAGCGCTCGTTCGACCCTACGCGCGTCTGTGACTTTTAACAACGTACTGCGTTTACCGCTAAACGAAAAATTGAATTTTCTCCGCAACCACTTGACATAGAACAAAAATTTAAAATACTGGATTATCTAGTTTTTTTAGCTTGATTTAATGGTGATAAGTAAAATTTATTTCAAGATAACAGCTATTTTGAAAATTCAAAAAATTGATTTTTGAAACACTTATTATACAATAACTTTTGAACGCGCATTTTCTGGGAGATGCGGATGGTGTCATTTTATTCACCATTTTAAGCTTAATAAACCACAAAATTTTAATCAAAATCGTTAGAGCCATTTTTGAGAAATTTGGATTTTTCACGATTTTTGAGGGTTTTGGGGATAAAATACCCTTAAAAATAAAAAATTCAAAAAAATGAAAAAAAACGCCTGGAATTATCGTGAGTTTGAAACTACATACCAAATTTCACCAAAATAGAACCATTGGGGCATTCTCTAGCTCTGTTTACATCCAGACACACACACGGACACACACACACACACACACACACACACAGACATCACTCTAAAAACCACTTTTTTGGACTCGGGGGGCACCAAAATAGATAAATCCACAAACAACTCAAATTCGAAAATTTTGACGAAAACAATACTTTCTCCATATACTATGGTATAGAGGGAGAAATTAAAAAGGAGGAAACGAAACATGCTTACCTATTAATATATAGACTAGTCTACTTGTTGCTCAAAATCGAGCTATTACTTTGATACAATTAGTTCTAAATCAATGAAATCCGACCAATCCAATATTGTGAATATCAGTAATCACAAAAAGTACATATAATTACAACTGTACATTAACAGATGTTTAAAATTTTCAACCCAAACCCAATGTTATTCTAAAGGAGAAATTTCAAATTTAATTTATGTATAGCGCCATTCTTTTAGGTCCGGTTTTCATCAATTTTTGGCAGAAACAAACAAAACAAGTCTTTATCCAAAACAAGTCCTATCCAACGACACCAAAAACTTGAATATCAGTTGAAAATTGTAGGAGGAGTTCTCAACACAAAAAATCATTAGCGCATTAAATAAGTATATAGGTTATTTTATCGGTATATTTTTATCCACCTTTTATTTTACTATGTACATGCACATGAGGTTTTATAACTTAACACAGTGAGAAGTGTAAGGTCTTACCTGGATGATGTGGGCGTGATCAGTGACCAACACCAAGTCCCTGCTCTTGTCCAGTGCCAAGTATATCGCCTCGTTGTGAGCGAGCAGCGCATGCAACGCCACCTGTCCGTGCACCAGCTGCACTAGCTCACACACCGCCTGTGCTCCTGACAGGGGCTCCACCACCACCTGTGGAAAATGAATAATCAACTAAATAAAACAATACCACCGTTGCAGCAGACCTGCGTACTCAGCGAATCTCCATCGGAATATTGATATTTTTTTAAATTTCCCAATAAACTTAGTCTGAGTACGTAGGTATGCCGTCGTATATGGGCTTTGTAAGTAAATAAACTCTTCCAAGTGAATGTACATACAAAGTTTTATAAAAAAATGTTAATAAATAAGCAAAATATAGGGTTTTGTTAATTTCCAATAGGAACAACATGGGAAATATATATTAGCGAATTTCTTTTGGAAATAAGCTATTACCGTCGTTTTCATGGGAGCTGCCGTTTATATCGTTGTAGGGACACCTCTGCGATTACATAATTTTATATATTAAGTTGTGGCTTTTTATGTGTACTTTCTGGATACGTAGTGATTATTTGTCGGAAACACATTTTAAACTGCACAAATAACGATTTACTAAAAAATTTTACATGGGCTTATGTGGAAAATAGAATTTTCATTTTTGAGTGTTTGTGAACACGATAACTAGTACAAAAATTGTTTGATCATCATGAAATTTGGCACATTAATGTAAAGTTAGATTCTCTTGGATGAGTTTGTTAACCAGTAAGATCGGTATCGAAAAAATTGTCTGATCATCATGAAATTTGATATCACACACTTATGTAAAGACTTATAGTGTGTGTTTAAATGTGTTATGTACACTTATGTAAAGATTGCCATTGGAAATTCGCTAAGTACGCAGGTCTGCTGCGACGGGGGTATTTTTGGATTTTCTTTGTATTCATTTAAGCTAAGTTAAAAATTCAAAATACTAAATTGTTTGTTTTTTCGGCCATTTAAATGGTTTGAATTTAATTGAATATTTTAAAATGAAGGTCTAGAAAAGTTATAAAACCATTTTGACCCTTTGAAAACCCCATAAAACTTTGTTCCCATGGTCCCATATCATTCTGGTTTGTGACCTCATTCAAGTAGATGCTCCCTTACACCCCTGACCCAAATTTACTGTAATCAAAATCGGAGGTCCGTTCAAAAGTTATCATGTTCACGGACACATAGATTTACACACACACCCCACACATATATGTATGATTTTGAACGAACAACGTTTTTGGTTTCTGAGGGCCTTAAACCAAGAGTGACATGGTCCAGGGCATAGGTATTATCATAAATACTACTGAAATAGCGTGTTATGGGGAAATTCTCTTAAAGTAACAAGAAGTTGGTTCAGTTACAAAGGAAGAAAATTCTCAGCGGAACGAGAAGAATCAACTAATTCCCAGATCAAAACGTTACAACAAGGGCGGATCCAGAGATTCGTCTTGGTGGGGGGGGGGGGGTGTTCCCAGAGATTACCACCCCCCCCCCAATCTCCACCCATTAGAGCAAAACAAGCAGAAGAGAATCGGTTGGCCGGCACTTAGCCAACAAAAATACATCAATTGCACTGCATCATAAATCGGAACATTCACGGACAATCAAACACACTTGCATTTCCGTAATCAACACTGATGAACAAACAAGTATACACAATTGCTCCAAAAATTACATCCCCGAATAAAAATATTGCACCGGTAGGGCCTGTGGTTTATGGTTATCGGACGTCACAATAACTGCAGGGCCAAGGACTATGCCTGCCTAAGTGAGTAAGCGGGGGATTCCTTTCTACTAGTTGCCGGAAAATATGTTTAGCCTACATTTGGAATAAGGAACAAATTACTAAGACAAACGTCATAGCTGATTTTTATGCATTTATTTACATTAAACTAAATCAAATTATTAAATAGATTTAACCTTAAATATTGTCGACAATCTCTAACAGATCAATTGAGAAAATGTCATGAATCTCCTAACCTAAATTGAAAAACATGATTCAATAGAAAAACTTATATTTAATAGAAATTAATTTTATATAACTTCCAAGATACTCTAAATGAAAACATAATAAGTCTCTTATGAACACAAAGTAAACTTTGTCCATAATGAGTTGATTAAATCAGAAACAGTCGATAATCTGTGAAGCTATTTCATAGTTATCGCCTGCCCTGCCGTCTACTGCGTTTGCGTTTACTCCCACTTGGCGCCTGACAAGTGGTGACCCTGGCGGTCCTAGCTGGAGATAGTCCAACCAAATATAACTGTATGAAAACGAAAACATAAACCAGAAACCAATCGCGGAAAACCAACCCTCTTGCCACAGATGCTATCCGACAGAGGCTTTCTGAAGTCTATGGCTCAGTGATGCCACGTAATAACACTTGTTCGTAATGGCGGAAAGCGATAGGTCTGAATAACTTGCCGTTCATAAGTAAATAAATTTATTTGGGAGATAAGAGTACTGTGGCCATGATGTATTTTCTTTACGACTTTAAATGTTCTAACGTTTGATTTCTTACCTGCTTGTTATTAATATTTTGCCCTAAACCAGACAAAAAAAATATTTTTAGGGGTTTGGGGGGCGGGCGACCGCCCCTACCACCCCCCCCCCCTTGGATCCGCCCCTGCGTTACATATCTGTGATATTTATACCCTACTTGAAATAACAAGGAGTCATCATTAAAAAAATAAAAAAATATTAAAAAATTGCAGGAATATTTTTAACATTTAGGTGAATGTTGCAACTAAAGAAACAGAAAGACAGGTCTTCATGCTATAAACGACCGAAGGAATTAGATCCCATCAGATTCTAAAACAATTCCCATATTTTGGGAGAGTACGGTATTATTTAAAAAGTTACCTCTGATTTGTAGTGTGCAAGGGCAAGATATCTATAAAGCTGAGTGGATGAGCGTTTGAATTATGTACCATCATAGTAATAATTATGTAATAATTGGTAATAATTATGTACCATCATAAAACATCAATTATCACGTAGTTAGTTTTACTAGGCGTTTGAAAGCCTTGAATGGATGAAAACGTTCCAAAATAAACAGACCAATTCTGGCTTTGTGGTTGTGTTTTGATTAACATTTCAGTGTCAGTCAACCAACCAACAAAGATAAAGCAAACCATGTTAAAATAAACTTTAAAACCTGCCCTTTCCATCGTTACAACAAGCAATGATTTTAACCAGTGGAAACAAAAGTTCTTTTGGAACATTTTTTTTGCACCGTTATTTTTTTAATACCCTGCATATTCAATATGAAAATTTGAACAGTGGCGGATTTACCACTAGGCCGACTAGGCCCTGGCCTAGGGCCGCGGGCTGCAGGGGGGCCGCCCGGAGTCCCAAATATACAGAGTATATATTTTTAAGGATGTACTTGCATGGTAAAGAAGAACATCAGCTTTGAGCCCTGATTTTTTAGCAGACTAATTTAGTTGAAAACCTGTAAATTCACAACACAACAGGGAGACTTTGGTGAAGTCATTGTGGGTCTGCCGTTTTCCATGCCAATTAATTTCGGGTGATCATCAGCTACCTGTAGGTTAAGTCACATTCATATTGGTGGCAACTCTGGGCGACGACGCGGCGGCCCCTTTGGGGTTTTTTATTATAACTAACTGAAGTTACCTCTCTGTGTCTAAAAAGTGCACCACTTTCCAATTGATATTTTTTGGGTGCCAGTTTGCTATTGGTGAGACGCTGTCAAAATGCAAAATCTGGGTGACAATAAAACTAATGTTAGTTTAATTTAAAGATTTTCTAAAACCATTACCATTTTGTGTATCAAAATTGTATATAAAAATTTGTGTATCATAAGTATCAAAATTCAGAAAGCAACACATTTATACCAATATAGTAATATTAACAAAGTAATTCAGATCAATAAGGACCCCATTGCACAACTACAGTTTGGTAAAATTGAGTATGGATAGCCATCTTGACTATTTTGATAGCCTCCCACCAACAGCAATTTGACCAACGTAACGGTCATAACATCCCTAAAATACAGCGGCACGCTTATCACAAACGTATGAGCAGAGACTAGTGACTCCAGTTATAGCATAGATCCATTGACTATAGATAGTCAATTATAAAGCATAATGGACCCCATGCCCCACCCCCATTTAACAGCTGGATAATCCATTATCTTTTCAAGACGAGCTCGTTCTCAGAGATCAGAGTGTACACAAACAATTAAACTTTACTGGTGCCAGAGCATAGGATAAAAAATTAAAGACGATTTTAGCTTAATTTGATGACTTTAGATACACTCATACTTCAGTCGGTGAAGAGGAGGGGGGAGGAGGGCCCCACAGAAAAGTTGGCCTAGGGCCCCAACCTTCGTAAATCCGCCACTGAATTTGAATACAAATTCTTGGAAAATATGGTACTGTAGGTCAATTTTGCAAGCTCACAACAATGTTTAGTGTCTTCCAACAAATTAGTTTTTAAAGCTTTGTTAAAAAAAAGTTTCCTTCAAAGAGAGGCTGGTCATTGACAGGTCATTGTGACATGCCTTTATTACGTGCCTCGCTGAAAGCCTTGACTGAGTTTGCAAAAGGAACTTGTCCAAGAAATCTCTTTGAACAAAGTTCAATATAAAACATTTTGATTTTGATGACAGTAGAGACGCTGAGGCAGACCTTTGTGTTCATTACGTGTAAAAAAATAACAAACATAGTAACAAATGATGCACTTTTGAAGTGATATAGTTGGTTTAGTTACATAATGGTAGATGATTGGTTATTCTATAACTCATATATACGACAGTTATTAGATGAAAGTTGAATCTGGAATCCTAAAATACGGATACACTGGTCACGATAGTAGATAGTAATAGTAACATATTGAAATATAAAATATATATAAACAGTATTATACAAAGTTTTAAGTTCCTACTTTGCTACAAATAATTCAACTCACTCTGTTGATCCCGATTTTCAATGTGGCTCGCAGTTCTTTTTCTTTCTCCGCTGCACTGGAACAAACAAAAGCGTGTTAAGATGAGTTAAAATACAGTAGTTGTAAAATCACTTTTAATCGCTCATTTTTGCTCACGATTCTTGGAAGGTTGAATTATAAAACAAATCAAGAGATGAGTAACAGTGTAATGATAAAATTTTTATTTTAGTGACTGGTTTTTAACCATAGACAAAACTACTGAATTTAATAAAACCTAACCCATTTAACCTGGCCAAATATTCTTATATTTTAAAAATTATACTTGAAGATTTAGGAATTTATTTTTTTAGTATGCCTTTTAGCCAGATGATTCATTCTGATAGAAATTACAGATACTTTTGGGGAGAGTGGCTAAGACGAATATACAATCTATAGAACGTATCTTAATATTGTAACTGTTTTGCTCATTTACCTACCGTTTACCTTTGCACAGCATGAATTGTACAGTTGAATCTGTGTAAAATAATTTCACTGTTCTTTTTAAACACAGCTGGAGCACATATTTTTCTCGTGACCCTGCTAAGCATTGTAAGCTTGTTTATAGTGTTACTTGGATTAACCAGAAGTTATTGTTGCAATATGTTACCAGCTACCCTTCTGGGGCTGTACATTTAATTTTGGACAAATAAAATAAAATAGGTTTCTGGTTCCAATTTCCTTTACTTACAATAGAAAAAAATGAGTATCACGGTAAATATTTTTACTCTATCTTGATTTTCTTATTTCAAATTAATGAATTAAATTAATGTCAACAGGTAAGTTCACAACATTAAATTTTAAAGATAATAAATATAAGCTTTACAATTTGTATATGATCATACTTGAAAATTACACACTTACTTATATACCGTATATATATATTTTGGGTTTATATAATGTTTGATGTTCTGTCTCAAGTTATTACTAATAATACAATTTAAACTATTATTTATGTTGAATAAGTATTTGAATTAGTTGCAACAAAGTCTATCTATTATTTAACCAGGGACATACAATATGTCATATGTTTGATTTGAAATTTCCAAGTTTGAACCTGTGATCCTCAGTTTTAGAACACCCTGTACGTATACAATGTTAAAAATATTTCAAAATTATTCCTAATGTAAGACAAACTGTTGATGATCTGTATTGAATTTGGGACACATGAAGCACCTGGTATATATACAGGGTGTCCATAGCTTCCACCTTTACAAACTTTTCCAGGTTATTAAGTATGCCAAAACAAACAGAAAAATCATATAAACATATGTCCGGAAATGCTTAGTTAAGCCGCTAGCATTTTGTTTTTAACACTTAAGAATTTTTATTTCCGTAATTGGTTGTTGTATGGAGCTCATAATTGGCATGTACCTTAATCACACCAATGCTCATTATTAGAAAAAATATTATTTTTTCCGATGTATATTTTCAAAATGGCGGCCATTTTAAATTTTTAAACTCAAATATCTCAAAAACCATAATTTTTATAAAAATTTTACTAGGCACAAAAAAGTTGACAAATTAAATGATCTAAACAGTGATACCAAGTTTGTAACGATCCGACAACAAATAACGGAGTTAATGAAATTTTTCTCTTAAAATAACCTAAATTGACATTAATCATAGTACAAAATCAGTGTTTTTGTACAGGAAAACCACAATAACTCCCTTATTTATTTTCGGATCCTTACAAATTTGATGTCACTGTTTAGATAATTTAATTTGTCAACTTTTTTGTGCCTTTTGACATTTTTATAATATTTACGGTTTTTGAGATATTTGAGTTTAAAAATTTAAACTGGCCGCCATTTTGAAAATATTCATCAGAAAAAAATAATATTTTTTCTAAAAATGAGCATTGGTGTGATTAAGGTACATGCCAAATATGAACTCCATACAACAACCCGTTAATTACGAAAATACAAATTCTTAAGTGTAAAAAACAAAATGGCGGCTAGCGGCTTAACGAAGCATTTCCGGACATATGTTTATATGATTTTTCTGTTTGTTTTTGCATGCTTAATAACCTGGAAAAGTTTGTAAAGGTAGAAGCTGGACACCCTGTATATTATAGGGCTTTCATAGCCTACCAGAAGGTTAAACAAAATATAAAAGATATTCTGCAGAGAAAATCAGGTTTCAGTATATGTAACACTAATTTCTGAAATAGGTAAAAATGTATGAGCTCTCTTATATTTGAACTTGGAAGGGAAGAGAGATAACAGGTAGGGTAGGGGGGTCTATTTTTCATAACATGATTGGGCTATGCAATATCAAAAGTGAATGACTACCCATACTGGTGACTACTGCACCTGTTCACAAACCACTGTGAATATAATACTGTAAAGCTGGCATTAGTAGATGTCCCTAGAATGATTTTCAGACATCACCATAGCTCTATTATTGCCAAAATATACAATGTTTGTACTTTACAAAAATTATATTACAGTACAAGAGAATCAACAAAATATTCTCAAAGCTAAATGAAATGATTTGTTACATTAAATATCTGCACTGTAATTTATGCTTATTGAATCTTAATCAGCCTAATCAATAAGTTCCGACGAGACAAACAGGGCCCTTCTAGTTTAGGTTAGTGGGACTCTACTTTTTTTTAATAACTTAAGATTTATCAATAGCAATGTTTAGAACCACACATATAATTAGGATACAATATCATAAGCTAAAATAAATATGTTAGATTCTTTTCTGGAACCTAAATTTGTCTAGCTTTTGTATGCTTAAAAATATCTCTTTAGTCAAAATTACTAAGCCATGTAACAAATATTTCACAATACCTACAAAAATAAACATACAGACTGCACAAATGTTAAACTGGTTACCACTCTCGTTCACATATAAGAATCTAATTTCAACTGCGGAACAGTTGCAAAGTAAATAAAAGGTAGATGGTTAATGCTGTCTCCAGGCGCCAAACTTGTTCAAGTCTTTATTTGATTTATGAGCGTGTGTTTACAGAAAAATGAACTTTCCAGAGAACTTTAACTCCTGTGTGATAGAGTTTTATTAGTGTATGGATAAAGTTAAATACTCTAATAGAGGTGAAAATTTCTCAAATGTTTTCTTACCTAGTTTAACTTATTTAGTTCAGTTTACAAAAAGTACCCATTAAAATATTCCAAAAAATTACAATTATCATCAACATTTTTAACACTGTGAATGCTTAGTTTTTATAGTATAATATTTTAAATAGTTTGTAAAAAATTCAAAGCTTAAAAAAATGTTTTTAATTAAATTTGTTTTACAATGTTTGTGAAACAGAGTTATGAGTCTGAAAACATGGATTCAAAATTAATACAACTAAGGACCAAGAATACCTTCTAAACTACCACAATAACAGGTAAAATATTTACCAAACTTAATTAGGCTAGAATGTTGCTAGAGTTTTAAGTATCTTATGAGATCCACTTGATAAGATCAATGTCTTTACAATTATAAAATCATCGGTGATTGGAAGAGGAGCTAAAATATAACAAATAATGATCTCTTGAGTTAATGAAGTGCCTCGCTTAGCTGTTAACTGATGGAAGCGTTTGACAGTGACTGATTGAGAATATTTTCAGATTAAATAACTATTATGATCATATTATGATATATTATGATCATGAGGAACTTTTGCAGCTCTCAAAAAAATAAGCTATTAAAATTTGAATATTTATAATTTTTACCAAACAAAGTGAAAATTATCTTAGTTGCCTCTGCCTTTGGCTAGTCAGTTAGTTAAAGATGAAGAATCTTTATCACTGGAAGAAGTCTTGCATTTTATCCAATAAGAACAAGGATATAATAAAACCTAAGGTTATAATTTATAATTTTTAATATAATAAAAGAGTTCCTATTCAACACGGTTTAAAATTTTTGTTTGGTTTAAAATTATGCTGCTTTTTACAATTGTAGGTATATTTTATCTATACACATATACATGTTAAACCCACCTCAGAATTAAATTCAACCGTTACAATTTATTATAATAATAAATTAAAACCATGAAATACCTTATTAACCCTTAAGGGTCTGCTGTACCCGACACCTTGGATTTTTATTCCCATAAGACTTATGTTAAATTTTAAACATCCTTTTATATTGGAGGAAAAAGATTCACCTTTACGCCATATAAATTTAAAAAAATGTTAATATCTAGGAAACTGTGAACTGTGAAGTAAAACTACTGAAAAAACATAGTAGTTTACTATCCAATATCGAACAAAAAGTAATGAAAATACTTTGTTGTTTATGAATCAAACAATCAATAATATAAAACTTTTGATTTCATGGGGCCCAGGCTATTAAAATTTCCTTTTAAAATGACAAATGAAAAATGACAATTCTTTATTGGACATCACATCTGTTTTGTTATTACAAAGGTAATATTCAGACAGGTACATTGTCAATATTTAAAGGCTACTAAAAGAAAATACCCCCCGTCGCAGCAGACCTGCGTACTCAGCGAATTTCCAAATTAGTAATATTAATTTTGACCAGCTAAACTTGTAAACAAACTTTCATCACGTGCTCATAAATAGGGAAATAAATGTCTATTCTCCTTAAGATATAGGGAAAGAGTATGCAGGTATGCTGCCATGGGGGACACTAAAAGTAGGTTTTTAGCATAGAAAAAATTTATTTCGACCATTTAAAGCCATATAGTAAGTTTCATCAATATCTGCCCATAAATAAAAGAGTTTGCCTATTCTCCATATGATTAACATGGGAAAAGAGTATGCAGGTTTGCTGCCATGATAAGTACAAAAACCAAGATTTTTTACCTTAAATGGATCAATCTCAACCAAATGAAGCTAAATACTAAGTTTCATCCAAAAATATTGGTTAATAAGTGAAATATTAACACATCCTTATTCTCCATAAGATTAACATTGGAGCCCCAAAAGACAATGTACTGTCTTTAGACTTTGTAATATCTCGGTAACCAATGGAGATAGAGCAAAGCTTCAAAATACTAAATTGTGTGTTTTTTTGAGCTAAATCCAATGGTCAAAATAAAAATTTAAAATTTTTAAAATTTACATATGAAAAATGCAAAAAACCCATTTTTGGGGTACAAAACCCCCCAAAACTACCCCTTCCGGTAGGTCGATATGTCTGGTTTTCGAACTCATCCGAATAAACGTAGGATTACACATCTCTACCAAATTTGGTGGCGATCGGACCATTTTTACGAGAGTTATCGTGTCTAGGGACACATACATATATATATATATACATATATATATATATATATACATATATATATATATAAAAATTTTAATGACTATTATTTTTGGTCTCTGGGCACCTCAAAACGAAAAAGTAACATGGTCCCGGGCTTAGGTCTTTCCATGAGACCTACGGTAATAGCTTATTCCCTATGGGAAATTCGCTAAAAGAAAAACCAAGATACACATAAACATTGGAACTCAACCAATTAAAACTAATTAGTTTAAATTGGGATTAAATGTGGGATTCTGCAGAAACCTCTTACCTTTTTTTACAAACTCCTACGATGATAATATGATGTGTTCTTTTGATGGCACGAAGAGCTCTGAAACACAAAGAGTTTTTGTTAGAAAATTAAGTATAAAAAATATGAAAAGGCAAACTGGGTTATCTCTAGAAATTGAATATTTCTAAATAAATAAGGAAAAAATAATTGTTTACAAGGATTAATTTTTAAACTATGATAAATTTATAACTTTGCTTAGTGTAAATCATGTTGTTCAGTTTCTAATGTACTGCTTTACTAAAGGTGTTGAATAGATTGTCGCTTGTAGCAGTTTCAGACTCGTGATTGAATGCGCCATTATGCTTTGAGTGAAAACAATCTAATGCCATTTAATTTCCTGGAGCCTGAATGTAAAGTGATTTGCCATTTAGTATTGTAATTAAACTCGACGAATCCTATAAAGTCAATAATTTAGATTAGCAGTATATGATTTGTTTGAAATTGGCCGCTATTTTAGATTAAGTTTTTAATGTTTTCCGTTTACCATTGACTGGAAGCATGTGTGTAATGTCACAATTTTAACTGGGTTAAAAGAGTTTTTTCCTACCAGTATTTCTCTGTTTAATAATACTGTACAATTGTTTACCACGCCTGAAAATCATTTTTTAAATTTCATATTTATCACTCCAAAAAAGTTAACATGCTATACTTTCAAATTAATGTTGTAATTTAGGAACCCCTCCGATTTTTGGGAAAGCTACTCCCTTGCTCCTTGAAATTACACCTAAGCCTTAAGATACTTCTCACTGTGAGTGAATCTTTAAAAACCACAGTCAATGAAAATAATGATATAGGCCCACTTAAAAATAAATAAAAAATAAATTAAGGAATGATCATGAAAAACTTATTATAATAAATAAATAATTACTCATAATTTATCATATAGCAAATGCATCTTCATATCTAAAAAAAAAATTTAACCATTAGTTTTTGGAATCAATAGGTTATGGAATAATGCTGAAAAACGTATTTTAAATCGTAATAAGTACTAAGGTTAATCGAGCCTAGCTAGTTGGTTTTGGTTGTTATAGTATCATGGTAATTAATCAGGCTCTGAAGCTTACACCAACTATATCTTTTTTAGCTGATTTTTTGACAGCTGTTTTGGAACCTATACTGAAGACAAAAGTATTATTCTTTTATTTTTGTTTTGCTTTTGTTGCCTTAATTGATGGCAACCCATAAGACCAATGTTTAAAAATTACAATTTCTTAGTTTTGGACAAAAAAGATTTTCCTGGGTTTGAGGCTGTCTCTAAACTTTTTTCGGACCAAAACAATTTTAAATGTAAAGTTTATAAAAAGAATCTATCAGCTAGATTTCTAGATCCTGGAAAATACATTATCATAGACACTCCATGTGTTAAAGTACAGGATTCATGATAATTTATCCTATATAGTAAATGGGTCATCAAATCTGAAAAACAAGATTTAATTTAATAGTAAAATGTCTAGTTTTACATCTTCTGCAATCTGTTAAAAATGGTCATATAAAAAAAATATATCTTATATGCGATGAATTCAGTACTAAAATGAACTTTCTTCAATATTATAACTTATTTAAAAAGTCAATTTTCTATAATATAAAAAGTAATATTGGCTTAACAAATTTATGGCTGTGAACTTCTAAGAAATAAATTACTATTGGAGTATATTTTGACAAAAGAGTACAATACATCGAAAATGTAAGGATTTAGTTGACAAAGGGTGTACAGTATCCGCATTATTTTGTGTTGAACTGGCAGCTTCAATAAAGGTGGTTTTGTTCAACAGACTGGCCATTGTCAAGAGTTTAAATGCAAGATTGAAAATACAGCTGCTTTCCTTCCATAAAATTTAATTATAGTTTGATTTACTAAAACTAATTTAAAAGTACCTTAAAAAGTATATTGTGTAGTCAAAAGAGAGAAATAATTTAAACTGTTATTAAAATCTTTTGTTTTCTAAAATTTGTACTTCATCTTGGCACAAGCAGTTTTATGAATTTACAAAGATTATTTCAAATCTATTTCTAGGCCTATATTTAAAATTAGAGACTTTAAGGGTTCATTTTTACAATTAGTTGTGAGGCTAATAGTGTAAATAAGTATACTATAAATATAATCATAAAACGATATAATTATAATTATATAAATATAATTATATATATAATTATATATTTATATAATTATATAAATATAATTATATATAAATAAATATAATTATACTATAAGTATAATATAAATATAAAACGCCAATAAAAATTTAATTTATTAGAAATTTGAAGACTTTATTTTAAAATTTATTTATAAATATAATATTTAACAGTTAGTATAAATATAATATAAAAAAATAGTTTACATTTTATTTTGATAAAGCCAGCATGTGGAATCAATGTCAAAATTTAAATAGTATAAGATCAATTCTTTTAGGATAAAAATTAGTTTTTAAAGGTGTAATATTTTCTACAATACTAAAAATAGTGGTAATCAGTATGTCTTTTCGTAAATGTTGTATCACAAAATATATTGTAATTATTTTTTTATTCAAGAAAAATAACATGGAAGATAGACTGATAGGTATGCAACAGTTTTATAGCTAGACAACAAAAACTTTAACCCAGATGCCAGTCTTTAAGCCACAGATATTTAGAACACTCTCTTCCCTCGTACTTACTTATATCTCAATCATGGTTTGAACGCTTTCACAATACAATTGTTGTATAAACTACCATTTCTCATCATCTATGAAAGGTAAATAAGTAAAAAGGGGGAGAAGTAAAATATACCAACGTGTCTTAAAACTTTACATGTGGAAACAAACAGTTTGTCTCCATGTAAAACAAGAAGAACCTTTTCAATGATGTGTTTCTTTTATAGCTCTCGGTTTTACGATTTACTGCCGAGAACATTGGGCTTTGGTTTATTGGGTCACGTCCATCAATTCAATCGAGGAGTCGGGTTTAAAGTAAGACCTTTAAGATTTACTGTTGCAACAGCAATTTTCTAAGAATGTATATAATGATTATAAAGTCTCTAAGGGTTTGTTTAAAAGCCTACTACTGTAACAAGTTTGAAAAAAATAAAAATTTTAAAATCTCTAGTTTTACAATTTACAAATTAAGTGGTTTTTAATAAGATACTTCTCGATTATTGTCAAAAAGATTCTGAAGCATGATGGAACAATCATAATATAAAAACATAACTAGGAGCAAAGAATGTTTGTTCCTTAAACAAGTTAAACTGTTGTTAGTTTGTTAAAAAAATAAATAAAATAAAAATAAAAACTGTACTGTAATTTACAAAGTTGCATGCAATCTTATTTATCCAGCCCAAGGAATTCCTGAAGTAAATATCCGGTGTCCATTAAGTCTTGCCCTGATATAGAAACCAAATATGTAGTATTAAAACAAGTTTTATTTTTATAACAAGTAACTTCTTAAGTTGTTTACAGCCACGCACAAACTCAATATTGCACTTCTATATGTGTGCGCCTTGGTTACCTGTAAATCTTCTAGGCACATTTTTACTTTTTTTTACTAAAATGGAGTTAAAGGTATAGAGCTTGCACAGTCAAGTGGCTATACCGGAATACGTTTCGCATTGTTGCACAACCATTTTGAGGTCTCACAGGTAAAACATTCATCGTGCAGTGCTTCACCTGCTCCCATTTTTGCCTTTATTTAAATCCAATAAAATAAGAGAGGATAAAGACTTGGATTTTTCAAAATCGTTTTTTGACTTTTTAATATTTTAAATCCATATTAAGCTATGATGGTCTAAAGTTGATCAATTTTGAACCATTATAGTTTAGCACGGATTCAAAATATTAAAAAATCTGAAAGCGACTCAAATAGCCCAAGTCTTTGCCTTATACTAAAAAACCTCTCTCACTTTTTTAAATAAAGGCATAAAATGGGAGCAGGCGAAGCACTGCATGAAGTTCAGACAGATGGCGCCCTCTTGACAATCTTTTTTCTGTTTCAGTCCTGAGTAATGGACATCACTGAATTTATTGTTTTCTCTTTTAGGGTATCTAAATTAGGAACTGGGGAATAATTAACCAAATCTTGACTAATCAGAGAACATAGAGAGGTCAAGTGTGGTGAACAAGGTGGCAATTTAGTCAAGCCATCAGGACTTTTTTTGTAGTGCATAATGCTATAAGTGAACTGCATTGTTGTCAATCAGCTGAATTTAGGTACTAGCAAATTAATGAGAAAAAAATGGTTTAAATTTCCTTGAAAGCAAGAAATGTAAGACGTGTGTGGCTATTAATGGTGTCCTTACAACAAAGGTATGAAATCAGGGTAAAACTTTGTGGGCTCCCAGTATTTCCTTAGGTAAACATTTAAAAATAGAGATGTCTTTTTAGTTCAAGATTTACCACTAAAACTTCATTCTCTAAAAGTTTTAAATGATATTGTGCAAAAACTAAAATTAATTTTGAAAATGTTACTATAACATTTCAGAAATCAAGAAATCAGAAAATAAATTGGTATCATTGAAATTAATAGATAAATAGAATTTATTAAGAATCTATGTTTATAAATTAGGATATGGCTATTTTGAAAATTATATTGTATAAACCTGTTGATATCTACCTGTCCTTGGCTTTATTCAAATTTATGAATTTTATTACATTTTACTGGCGTTGGAGTGTTTTATACCCTATTATGTAGACGTTTGTTGTAATGTATCCTGTTTTATGACAAACTTTATGATCTTGTTGGATTGATTGAAACTCTCAATGCCGTGACATGCTATCCTGTGACCATAAACCTGACCGAAAATGTTTGGTTTTAAAACTCGGGTCTTGGCAATCTTGTTGAATGTGGAACGAATTAACATATTTCACTGATTTTGACACCTGAATAAAAGTGTGTGTTACAACCCGAAGAACATCGTTCAAATTTAGTAGTAGAAAAATAAACTTAACTGGGGCAAAGAAGTCAACATGAAAAGAGAGTCAAAATTGTTGGAGGAACTTAGTTTTCCTCTTGAACCAGCTGGTGTTTTGAAATATAATTGAAACAAACCAAATGTTAAAATTTATGGTTTTTATTAGCTGCTTAACTTTTGGTTTTCTACACTGATTGGACTTCTCATAGTTTTGGGTGATTCTTTAGGCACTTCTGTGAGTGATAGTGTGGTCGTTGGTTGCAACGTAGTGTTGCCGACTCTTGGTTGCTATATTTAAAAAACCTTATTTCTACTATGAGGTTTTAGATTATAAATTAAATACACTGCATTAGTGTACCTTGTTTTGTTATCTGACAAAGGTTTGCTTCATAATAAAGAGTGTGAGTGTTGATTAAAGATGTGAATGAGGTAAGCTATGGTGTACTGCTTTTCTTTCATTTTGGCCATAAAGTTACGCAGGCTGGTGTTCAATCACAATTATAAATATTTACGTTTTACAATATTTATGTGGATGAATATTTAAGTGTGTGACTGTGAAACTACCAAAGGAAAGGTCATGCATGGCTTCTTGGAATAAATTCTCCTCTTTCAGCAAGTATTCCACATCTACATCCATCTTCATCAAGTTGATATCAAGTAAATAAATGTAAGTTTCTATACATTTCAAAATCTTTAATGAAATATGCCTAACCTATTTAAAAGAGGACAGATAAAAAATTTTAATTTATCAATTTGCGTTGAGTTGATTGCTCTTCAGCTTAATTATAATATAGTAGAGCTGGAGTAGTCCCACAAGGGTTTACATCAAGACCGATAATGGAGTGGTCTCTTATAGTTCGTAATCATCTCAAATAAAAGGCTATAAACTATAAACGCAAGAAGATCTGAGGTCTAACCAACTATCAAGGAACGAAAAAAATTTGAAAATATCACCTGACTATCTGATCGCCCTTGAACCAGGAGAAGCGCATGTCAATGAAGACGATCTGCGGCCACGTTGACTGGCCCTGGTAGTGCTCCAGGGCGTGGTCCATGGTGGACGCCATGTCATGGTGCAGGCCCAGGTGCTCTGCTGCGGTGGCCAGCGTGCTGCAGGTGGCGTCGTCCTTGCCAAACACCAGCAGCACCTGTCACATAACATATAGGTATGTGATAATGCTCCAGGGCGTGGTCCATGGTGGACGCCATGTCATGGTGCAGGGCCAGGTGCTCTGCAGCGGTGGCCAGCGTGCTGCAGGTGGCGTCGTCCTTGCCAAACACCAGCAGCACCTGTCACATAACATATAGGTATGTGATAATGCTCCAGGGCGTGGTCCATGGTGGACGCCATGTCATGGTGCAGGCCCAGGTGCTCTGCAGCGGTGGCCAGCGTGCTGCAGGTGGCGTCGTCCTTGCCAAACACCAGCAGCACCTGTCACATAACATATAGGTATGTGATAATGCTCCAGGGCGTGGTCCATGGTGGACGCCATGTCATGGTGCAGGGCCAGGTGCTCTGCAGCGGTGGCCAGCGTGCTGCAGGTGGCGTCGTCCTTGCCAAACACCAGCAGCACCTGTCACATAACATATAGGTATGTGATAATGCTCCAGGGCGTGGTCCATGGTGGACGCCATGTCATGGTGCAGGGCCAGGTGCTCTGCTGCGGTGGCCAGCGTGCTGCAGGTGGCGTTGTCCTTGCCAAACACCAGCAGCACCTGTCACATAACATATAGGTATGTGATAATGCTCCAGGGCGTGGTCCATGGTGGACGCCATGTCATGGTGCAGGGCCAGGTGCTCTGCAGCGGTGGCCAGCGTGCTGCATGTGGCGTCGTCCTTGCCAAACACCAGCAGCACCTGTCACATAACATATAGGTATGTGATAATGCTCCAGGGCGTGGTCCATGGTGGACGCCATGTCATGGTGCAGGGCCAGGTGCTCTGCAGCGGTGGCCAGCGTGCTGCAGGTGGCGTCGTCCTTGCCAAACACCAGCAGCACCTGTCACATAACATATAGGTATGTGATAATGCTCCAGGGCGTGGTCCATGGTGGACGCCATGTCATGGTGCAGGCCCAGGTGCTCTGCAGCGGTGGCCAGCGTGCTGCAGGTGGCGTCGTCCTTGTTAAACACCAGCAGCACCTGCCACATAACATATAGGTATGTGATAATGCTCCAGGGCGTGGTCCATGGTGGACGCCATGTCATGGTGCAGGGCCAGGTGCTCTGCAGCGGTGGCCAGCGTGCTGCAGGTGGCGTCGTCCTTGCCAAACACCAGCAGCACCTGTCACATAACATATAGGTATGTGATAATGCTCCAGGGCGTGGTCCATGGTGGACGCCATGTCATGGTGCAGGGCCAGGTGCTCTGCAGCGGTGGCCAGCGTGCTGCAGGTGGCGTCGTCCTTGCCAAACACCAGCAGCACCTGTCACATAACATATAGGTATGTGATAATGCTCCAGGGCGTGGTCCATGGTGGACGCCATGTCATGGTGCAGGCCCAGGTGCTCTGCAGCGGTGGCCAGCGTGCTGCAGGTGGCGTCGTCCTTGCCAAACACCAGCAGCACCTGTCACATAACATATAGGTATGTGATAATGCTCCAGGGCGTGGTCCATGGTGGACGCCATGTCATGGTGCAGGCCCAGGTGCTCTGCAGCGGTGGCCAGCGTGCTGCAGGTGGCGTCGTCCTTGCCAAACACCAGCAGCACCTGTCACATAACATATAGGTATGTGATAATGCTCCAGGGCGTGGTCCATGGTGGACGCCATGTCATGGTGCAGGGCCAGGTGCTCTGCAGCGGTGGCCAGCGTGCTGCAGGTGGCGTCGTCCTTGCCAAACACCAGCAGCACCTGTCACATAACATATAGGTATGTGATAATGCTCCAGGGTGTGGTCCATGGTGGACGCCATGTCATGGTGCAGGCCCAGGTGCTCTGCAGCGGTGGCCAGCGTGCTGCAGGTGGCGTCGTCCTTGCCAAACACCAGCAGCACCTGTCACATAACATATAGGTATGTGATAATGCTCCAGGGCGTGGTCCATGGTGGACGCCATGTCATGGTGCAGGCCCAGGTGCTCTGCAGCGGTGGCCAGCGTGCTGCAGGTGGCGTCGTCCTTGCCAAACACCAGCAGCACCTGTCACATAACATATAGGTATGTGATAATGCTCCAGGGCGTGGTCCATGGTGGACGCCATGTCATGGTGCAGGCCCAGGTGCTCTGCAGCGGTGGCCAGCGTGCTGCAGGTGGCGTCGTCCTTGCCAAACACCAGCAGCACCTGTCACATAACATATAGGTATGTGATAATGCTCCAGGGCATGGTCCATGGTGGACGCCATGTCATGGTGCAGGGCCAGGTGCTCTGCAGCGGTGGCCAGCGTGCTGCAGGTGGCGTCGTCCTTGCCAAACACCAGCAGCACCTGACACAGAACCAAAACAGGACAGTCAGTATGTAACCCCTCCCCCCCTCTCATCAACGGTGTCAATGTTCTAGTAAGATTAGGCGACTTATGCAACATTTCATAATTTTAGAAGCATTGCAGGTCGTTTTAAAATACAGTATTTTATTTTAGTATAAAAAATTAAAATGTTTATATTGATAATCTCAAGTGTGGTGAATCGTGTGCAGATATAATAATCAAACACGATCCAGATTATGTCCTTGTATGACGGTCGTTTCGGAGATTACTCTATCGACGGGTACACGTCGCAGCACACTAAACTATGTCATTGGTTAAAATTGCCTTAGCTTTCGCTGTGTCAATTTGATTAAAAATAAACACAAAGCACATGTTACATTTAAAACGACATAAACAAAACATTGAAAATAACCATTTACCACTTCAATGTTTTGTTCGTGTCGTTTTAAATGTAATATGTGTTTTGTGTTTATTTTTAATCAAACTGACGCTGCGAAAGCTAAGGCAATTTTAACCAATGACTTAGTTTAGTGTGCTGCGACGTGTACCCGTCGATGGAGTAATCTCCGAAACGGCCGTCGTACAAAGGCATAATCTGGATCGTGCTATACGGTAAGCAGTAAAATTACGTTTATATTGATTGAGAAGGGTTAAATAATGGAATCAAAACTAAAAAGAAAATGAAATCAGTCGAATATTTTTGATTAGTTTATAATTCTAGCATGTGCTCAAAAGGTTCATAGTCAACATAAAGTTGGAACAATGTCCAACCACCCCTTTCATATCATTCACATTTGACTGGAATTGATAATTTCAATATGTCTATTTGTTTCTTAGACACAAGACACAAGTGCTTTAGACACAAGACTAACCCAGACCACTCTGATCCTCCATATTACGGACGTCAAATTTCACATTGACTTTAAATTTCATTGTCATCTGAAAATTTAATGGTCATGTTTAGTTTACTTATTTTATTACAATGATATTAAAAAGGCTAATTTTTTAAGATTCAACACAAAATAAATTGTTAAATTGTTTGTAAATAATTCATTATTTTCCTTGATTTTTACGAAAACTGGGATAGGAGCAAAGGCAAAACTGGCCAGGACACCAGAACAAGGTATGATGTAACAAATATCTCTTTGTGCCTCAACATTGAGAAATATTTGAATGTGATCATTCTCAATGCTCCATAATCCGCCTTTAGACTACCCTCTTGTTACTCTTCACTCCGACTCTCTCTACCACATTCTTGCTCTGATGTCTCTCATAAACATAGAGCTTTCATGAGCAAACATAGAGCTCATGTCATATCCTGACAGTTTTCTTAATGGTAGTTTCCTTTAAAAATTAGCATGATAACTATTTACTCAATTAAAATTTGAACAGAGTTCTCAGTTCTTCTTTTGAGGACGGGCCGCACAAATAGCACATTTAAATAAAGACATTTGCGTCAATAACCTCAGATGTGGTTGCTGTTACCAGCTGAGTCTCTTTTAAGGTATTGTACATCTATACTTATTTAATACGCTAATGCTCCTTTCACACATCACGTTTTTAGCCGTGCGGGAAAAAACCGCACGATTTAAAAACCGTCCAAAACACCGTACAAGTAATTGTCAGCTGGTTAAAAACCGTAAACGTGCCTGTGTGAAAGGTCTCATAAGATTCTATTGGAATGTAAGCCGTACGATTTTTAATCGTACGGGCAAAACCGTGATGTGTGAAAGGGGCGTAAGGGTTTTTTTGTCTTGAGAACTCCTCCTACAATTTTCAACCGATTTTTAAGTTTTTGTTGTCGTTGGATAGGGCTTGGTCTGTAGTTGTTTCCGCCAAAAACTGATGAGAATCGGACTGAAAATAAAGGCGCTATCCACCATTGAAATCTCCAAATTTCCCATTTAAATAACATTGGGATTGAATAAAGCATTTTAAACTTTCTGTTAATAATCAGCTGTAAATACGTGAAGTTTTGATGATTAAAGATATTCACAATATTGGATTGGTCGGATGTCATTGATTTAAATATAAAAGTAACATTTGTATTGTATTAAAATAAATTGCTCAATTTCGAGCAATGCATATACTAGTTAGTGGTAAATAGACGAAAGGATAAGAAAATAGAATTTAAAAAGTATTATATTTGTTTAGCAGATATTTAGAAAGATTGTGCATTTGATGATAGAGATTTAAAATTTTAGGCATCTCGCTAGCCTCGGGTAATGGGAATGGGGTTTTATGGGGTTTCAAAGGGGTCAAAAATGGGTTTTTGGCATTTTTGGACCTTATTTTTTTAAATTCAACTATTTTAACTAAAACCATTTAAAAGAGCTTAAAAAACAAACAATTTAGTATTTTGAATTTTTAACTTGGCTTAACAGGTTACGGAGGAAAGCTAAAAATAGGTTTCTAATGTTAATCTTATGGGAAATCAACAAAACCCTATATCTTGCTTATTTATTGGAATAACTTAATACAAATTGGTACTGTATGTACATTCACTAGGTAGGGTTTCACTGATATTTTCTTACAACACCCATATGGCGGCAAACCTACATACTCACCCCCATGGGGTTTATGGGGAAAATTAAAAGTGTAGAATATTGATACAATTTGATATTTACCTTACCTAACTATTACTTTTTCTAACATAACTAACATTTTCTAACAAAATCCAATGGCAGCAAACCTACATTCTCATTCCTATGGTGTTTATGGAGAAAATACTAAAACTCAAGATCCTTTGGAAATTCGCTGAGTACGCAGGTCTGCAGCGACGGAAGTATTTACCATTCAATTTAAAAATTACATAATTTTGAGTTACAAATCTAGTGTGAGCTTAAAAAAATAAGCAATTTTGTATTTTCAATAATTGTTAATTGGATCAGAATTGCCTTTTGAAGTTTTCCTACAACAACTCAAGATAATTTTACAGTTAAAATACTAAATTGTTTATTTTTTGAGCTCTAACAAGATATGTAACTGAAAATAATGTAATTAAGTGAATTTATGATGAAAAAATGGAAAACCTCCATTTAAAACGGCATAAACCCCCATACAAGAAAAATCTAATATGGCCTCCTATTTAAATTTAAGGCTTTGTACATGTAGTATTTGTGTTCCAAATTTTTTATCTCTATCATCAAATCCACAATCTTTCCAATATTTCCTACATATCTGCCGGACTACATTGCTTAGAAAGTAATAAAAAAAAAAAAAAATAAAATAAAAAAAAACACTAAAATGCAATCAAACTTGAATTATAGGATATAGGTCCTTCAATAAGATCTTTATGAAAAGACTTTCTTACAAAGAAAGAGGCCTTCTTTTGTACTGCATTTCTCTGAGGTACTTTAATATTAAATTGGCTTCAGGTGTTAAAGGGAGATTATTAAAACTATTTTGATTTATAAAGAGATTTTTATTTAAAGAATATTATTGGTCTTGATTAAAATCCTTCAATAAATTAAATAGTGGACAAAAATTAATAGTTTTTAAATTTAACTGAAAGATTTATATCATTTTATAGATGTTTTGTTCATTTTTTTTATATCATGGTCTGTAGGAGAAGACAATTGAGTTGACTTAAGCTAGTGTGGAATGGTTCTATCGACTTTATAATTTTTAGGTGTCAAGAATTTTCACATAACCGAACATTTCTATTTCAAGAACAAAGGAAAAATAAAGTGTTCTTTCCAGCAAACACCATGACCCTTCTCGAAGGAAACGACAAAAAGATTTAGAAGCCCTTTGTTAATTTCTGTTATCCATACCAAGGAAGACACAAAAGTTTGACAGAACACTGTTCAGGAAACATGTTCGGGACTTGCCGAGGCGGGTTTTGGATCATACTGACGATACAAATTTAAAATTTTACTATAGAGTTGAAACATTAACTGTCTTAAATTCCATGTTTATAAAATTAAAATTATGAGAAGAGACTTTTCCACCATGAATAAAATTGTCATCATAGACAATTTAATTTCACCAAAGCTAATTTTCTCAGTGACTTTACCTACAATGTTTAGATAATATTTGTAATTTTAATATTTTCATGGGATGAGTTAACAGTGTAACTTAAGAATTTCATACTTTTTATAGTAATTTTTTATTGTATAGTAAGTTTTATTTAATTTTATAATAATAGATAAATATCATAAATGATTATTATCAATTAAATTTTGTTAAAAACCTGCTTTGAAAGGTGAATTTCATACACATCAATGACAAACACATGTTCATCCGCATGTTTATTACAGTTTTGGGGATTTAAGAAAAATACTAAATATCTTTAGGAGCTTACTGCACTTTTTAAAACATTTTGTAATCAATAACATACTGGAAAATATTGAAATTAAAAGAGAAATTTAATTAAATGTATTCTATACATTTAGTTCAGTACAAAACTTAACACAATTTAAAAATAAATTTAAATGAAATCATAAATACAATATAAATGTTAAATACAGTCTCTTAGTGTAAGTATCTTTAACAAAATTAAAGGGAGCAAACAAGTTAAGAGATTAATTTAAACACTTTTGTGGGATTTTTTGACACATTTTATTTGTTTGAAACTATATTGAAACTATATTGTCAAAAAATCCCACAAAAGTGTTTAAATTAATTTAAATAAATGACACATGAAAGTTTAAGGGAAAATAAGTTAAGAGATCTTTGTTGTTGAGACAATTTCTTACTTGCCTTCATAAATAACAAAAAGTCAATAGCCTTGTTTGTCAAGCTAGAACATTTTTTTTTGTTTGAGTTATCTGTAATAGCCTTTTTTATTTCTGGAAAACTTAAATTGCAACATTAACAAGCAAACACGGTAAAACCGTTTTCATTTAAAGGTCCTAGAAAAGCACTAATAAATATTAATTTGGACTAATCAATTTAACTTTAAGTGTCTATTTTATAAGTAACAACAAACTACAAGTGTCTATCTATAGTCAATATGCTATTACTAAAGTTAAAGTTGAGCTATTGACTATAGAATGATTCTCTTACATTGAAGTTAAACTGAAAGTAAAATTGAACTTTTAGTAAGGAAAAGGCTGAGTTGCCAAAATTAGTTACAAGTATTGTAAAAGTTACGGTACTTTGAATAATTAATACCAAGTATTTGGAGAATTAAAAAGATGTCAAAACTCTGTTGTACGTAATTTGAAACTTTAATACTTGTATTTTGCTGTTAAAAAGTCCTACTTTCAAGAGAAGATTAACATAATATTAGAGTTATTATTTTAATAAAAAGTTTAAAGCAAATATTTATAACTAATGTTAAAAAACTAAACAGATGTGTTTAAAATTATATGACACTTTGAAGCTCTATTGGAAGAACTTCTCCATATAGAAAACACTCTGGAAAATAGACCTACTGTGAAAAATAACGAAAAAAATTGTTTCATAAAATAATAGTAGCCTACATTTTTACTACTTTCACTATGTTATTTTATGAAAATTTATTATTTTTTACCAGGGCAAAAGAATTTTGTGACAAAATTATGATGTTAAAAACAATGAGACAGAGAAACAAAAACACAATGTTTTTGTAATTAAAATGTTTATTAACATTGACATAATGAATAACACAGTGTGCAAGTTTTTTAAAGCAAAACAATTAGTTATTTTTATTATTAAATAAAAATGTAAAAACACTAATAAGAGAACAATCACTTTCGGCTTCCAGGAAAATTATTATCAAGAGAAAACAAAAGAGAGCAGAGATGCCTGTCACCCCCCTGGGATTGTTATTAATCTTTGTTTTACTATTGGCAGACTTTACTACTGTACTTGTGAACTTGTTTTAAAAAGCCTTTGAGCCTTTAGAACAGTAGTTGGTGTTTTGAGCCAAATATGAGAGTAAGATTTTTCAAATATGAGGTAAGATTTTCAAATATGACAAACAAATGGTTTCAATATGAGTTTGAACCATTTGCACTAAAAGTCTTCATCGAAAAAAAGGTAAATCTCAAAATGTATCTAAAAAATGTAAATGTATCTTGTTAATGTAAATGTCAACGAAATACCTCTTGTAAAAATATTATTACTTACAGGCTATTTTTATAAAAAAACTTAATTTTAGTGCTAATCGCCTGTTAGTCCGGATGATGGAGAATTTATTTTATCATAGTCGTAAGGAAAAAAATTCACAATTTTTAATTATGAAAAGGAAGAGGGACTTTGTCAAGCCATTATGCTTACCCTTATGGGCTGAGGTCTTGGTACAGGAATGTTTAACTGATGAAGTCGGTGGCATTGTTGTTCTAGAGTCTGGAACATATAGCAGAGCAAAATGTTAAAAGTTACAAATAAGAATAAAGCAAAATAAATAAGGGTTATAACAACATTAGTTTGATCCAAGCCTGTTAAAATACATCCAAACACAAAATAATGTAAAACTATAAATTTTGGTAAAATAAATTATTATTTTTTTATTTTATTCAATAAACATGAAATTAAAATTAATATGTTAAAAATAAACAAAGCACAACAGATTAAACATTTTTAATATGTTTAAACCTTGCAAAATATGAATAAAGTAGTATGAAAAATTGGCATAAAATAAAGGAGAAAAAATCAGTATAAATTCAGTTACCATATAAATTAGAAACAAATAAAGTGTAAGTTCTATCTTAGAATAAATAACCAGTTGGTTCTTCTATTGATCTAGGTATTATTTGTAATGTTTATACAAAGAAATGCCTAAAAAAACTAAAAACTTTCTTGTATACTCTGTAAAACGTTAAGAAATTAAAAAACATATAAGCTTCATGTGTTGAATGATGTAAACGTCAAAGCCCTGAAATAATATCATGTAATTTGAAAAACACAAAAAACTCAATACACGTTTTTTAATAAGCACAGCCAACATTGATGCACAATCATTCAAAACTTGGGAATTCATTGATTGAAATTAAAACTTAATGTAACAATTTAAAATCGTTCTTACTTTTCATTTCAATTTAAAATTTTGATCTCCGGTTGGTTTAGGCAATCTAAAAACTCACCTATAGTAAATACATGAAATACAATGAATTTATATTTAACAGAACCTTTGACTAATAAATAAGTAAAACAGTTGCTTCTAGAAAAATGCTTCTATAGAAAAATTGCTTCAATGAATATCTTGAAGATAAACTATAAGAATTTACTATACGTAAAAAAAAATATAAGGAAAGATGTTATGAGGTAGAAGATAGTAAAAATATGGGAAGATACGAAACATTTTACAAAAAATCTCTAAATTGTTGTATTTCTTAAGCAATAAGTTGTCTATGCAATTTTTCCAGATTGTGGTGGCTTACAAATGAATAATAAATAAATAAATAAAATAAAAAATAAACATATATTAAGATTCAGAGTTTACCATGAATATTTTTCTATTCTATAATTTATGGGGGTTTGCTAAAAACAAATGCACATTTTGAAAATCAGAGGTTAGAAGGTTTTGTGAACCTCCAATGAGCAATGGAAATGAGAACAAAATTGCTTTTGGAATGAGATTGCTACACAAAATCGATTGTGGTGTTTTGAGAAAGGTACGAAAACATGTTCAACATAAACACTGTACTATTGCAAGAACACACAATTTTAGAAAGGCTTACAAAAAATGAAATCATGAAACACTGACCGTGAAGGATATCACATATTGTTGATGATGGAGAATAAAAAATGAGATATTGTGAATTATGCACAAATCCTTATACTTCAGAATATCGCTATCACTCTTTATGTGGAACACACTAATTATGTCAAAAGATTCGGTGTTCACAGCATAATTTCAATAAAAATATTTTTTGCTAAAAATTAAATAACATTTTGTACTTTTTTAATAACAATAAATTGTAAGGTTAATACAAAAATTACAAATAGAAGTAAAAAAGAGAGGAGAGTCTAAATCTGTCACCTCATATTAGGTCTAATTTAAACATTTATAGAAATTAGTAAAAAAAGTCATAAGCAATATTATCTGATATTAAATATTGTTATTATTTGTAGGCTATATTATTTTTACTTTCATTATGATATCTTTCTTATACTCTAAAACAAGCTCTGTTTGTACGGGCAAAGTTTTTTTTTGCTCCAAGGATTTTTGATTTTTTGATTGAATATGGGGGTTTTGGCCACCAGAAATCGATTGGAGCTGGTCCCATAGCTGAGAAAAATCCGGTTTTCGAGCTAGAACACTTCAAAGTTTCCATGTTATCCTTATGGAGATTTTTAAAATTGAACAAAAATTAGCTGATAACTGTAGATATGAACCAATGTGTTACATCTTTAACCTGTAGTTTAGGAAAGTTATACCAAAGCGTTCGGCCTGGCGAGTGAGCGGGCGAACAAGCTTTGTGTGAGAACAAAATCAATAAATTTACCGAGCTTAAGCTCGGTCCCCCTGGTACTGAAGTAATAAAATATGATTTAGGTTAACCTATTTTTTATTTAATTATTATGTTATTTTTCAACAATTATGAAATGTAATTTCCAATAAACCTTAGATTAGTTTAGAATTGTTCATAGAATATATGATACAACACACAGAGTTACTTTTATTAGCGTAATAATTTATTTCATCTAGGAGGAAAATGGGGACAACCAGTAATATAACTTTATACTGGTGTTATCCGAACAAGATATATTAAAGAAACTCGAAAACTTGAATACCACTAAGGGTTGGGGACCAGACGAAATTCCGCCTATTGTTGTAAGGCACTGTAGGACTCTATTGACTGGTCCGTTATGCTCAATCTTCAATAAATCTTTGTCCCGTGGAGTTTTCCCAAGTTCCTTCAAAAGAGCTTATATTGTCCCAATCCACAAGTCTGGGTCAACTGAGGATACAAAAAACTACAGGCCTATCTCCATTCTCTCTACTTTGGCTAAGGTGTTTGAGGATCTTGTGCTTGACATTATTAAGGACTTCATTGTAAGCCGTCTTCAACCTGAGCAGCATGGATTTTTATCAGGGAAATCTACAGTTTCCAACCTGGTTACGTTTGAGAGCCATATTTTTTATGCATTCAGGAGGAGTAATCAGCTTGACGCTATATATCTAGATTTTAGTAAGGCGTTTGACTCTGTCAACCACCACATTCTTGTCAAGAAACTGGAGAATCTTGGTCTGGCGGATTCCATTTTGAGGTGGATTGCTTCCTACCTTTCAGGGCGTACACTCATGGTCAAATTTGGATCCTGTTACTCATCCGAGTTTTTTGCCACTAAAGGGGTGCCCCAGGGTTCTCATCTAGGACCATATCTCTTCAATGTTTTCATTGATGATCTCCCTCTGGTTCTTGATGTCGACTGCCTACTCTTTGCTGATGATGTCAAGGTTTTTTATGAGATCACCAAGGAGGATGATTGTCTTCGGTTACAAGATAATATAGATCGTCTTTGCAATTGGTGTCACGATAACATGATGAACTTTAATATAAAGAAGTGCATGGCAATGAATTTTCACAGGAAAACATCAACTCTATCCTTTCCATATTCTATTAATAATGAAGAACTATCCAGACCGGATGTCATCAGGGATTTGGGTGTCACTCTTTCTCCCAATTTAAACCCCAAAGCACATATCGCCAATATTTGCAGCGGTGCCTACAGGTCCTTGGGGTTCATTACCCGTTACACTAGAGGTATCTCCAGCATCCCTGTTCTAAGAACCCTTTACACAGCCCTTGTCCGGCAAAAACTGGAATACGCTTCTGTGGCTTGGTCACCACACCAGAAATTCCTTTCTGATGAAGTTGAGAGGGTCTAGAGAAGATTTATAAGATTAGTTGGTGCCCGCCTTGGCTACAATTACCTTGATGTGCCCATGGAGGATGTAACAAGACTGCTTAACATCACCACCTTAAACATTCGTAGGGCTGTTTCTGACCTCTCATTTCTTTTCAAATTGGTCAATGGTCTCGCTGACAGTCCATCGCTCCTTGGAAGAATTGACTTCAGAGTTCCCTCCCAGACTAGGTCTAACGACGTCTTTGTCAGGCGACATCACTCTTCAAACTACGATGCCAGCAGCCCAATAGCCCGCCTCCACAGACTTGGGAACCTGTCCTCTTCTTTTTCTGACATCTTCGATGGAAGCATCTACACTTTCAGGAAGGAGATCACCTCCAACTTGTCTCGGCTGACCTAACCCCCTTCCAGTTTCATCAGTTGCTGTGAACATTATTATCATGCGTTGATGTCAAATAAATTATGCCACGTTGTGTTTGTTATTTATTGTTATGAGAGTTATATATGTCATTTATCGTTATAGTTATCAATGTTATTTATTGTTAAAATAGTATCATTGTTATCGTTTGCACATGTCATTTATTGTTATTGTTGAACGTGTTTATTGATTGTTATTTATCGAATTATTGTTATTCATTGTACATTGTTTTTCACTGCACTTTGTCACCTACAATATTATTACTATTGCACACTCTAACTTATTGATACCACTCTTGTCACCATTGTAACATAATCTGCATTCAAATTGTTCATTATGAATCTGAATATGTAATCATACCTTTGTAAAATGGAGATATCCGTTGAAACAATAAATAAATAAATAAATAAACAATATAATATGATAACATTTGAAAGGTCAATGGCAATTAAATTGGTTTTTCGAATTAAAATAGTTTCCAATATAAACAAAGCCAAAATAAACCTCAGCAGCAATATTCAATCTAAACCTCGTTTTTTATTAAAGAACAGTTCGAAAATGAATATTGACTTGTAAATATTCAACCCCAGAACAAATGAAATGTTTACGCTGGCTGCTCTGGGAACACAGAGTTGGGGTTCATGGAAACTACTGGAAATGTTGATTTTGTAATAAAAATGGTCAAACAAAATGTCTATTGAACACAGCTGTGGTATATGAATTATTGGTTATAAGTTGTTTATTCATGTTGTTAAGCCTCCGAAGCTGATTAAGACAATTATAAATAGGTTACGTACCTCCGTCTTCAGCTACAATAAATCCAAACTAATCCTGGACTACCATGGTTTCGACAAATAAATTGTTATCATCGGGTCCGATTTCACGAGACCAAACGCCATTTCGTTGTCAAAAAGTTAAAATTCACACACACATAACACGAATAAGTTAACATAAAAAAAAAATTCTATTTAATAGAATACATTTGATAAAAGGCAGGAGTAGAGACAGAGATAAAGACAAAGGAGTCCAAAGTACAACAGGCCATTCATCATGACATCTTCTGTCCAGCTCGACCTCTGCAGTCGGCGTTCACCTACCGGCCGGTACGCGTTGTATAGTGCACTAATAGTTTTTTAAATGTTAACTTATTCGTGTTATGTGTGTGTGAATTTTAACTTTTTGACAACGAAATGACGTTTGGTCTCGTGAAATCGGACCCGATGATGACAATTTATTTGTCGAAACCATGGTAGTCCAGGATTAGTTTTTGGATTCATTGTTGCTGAAGACGGAGGTACGTAACCTATTTATAATTGTTATAAGTTGTATTGTTTTCATAAAAGGATTTTTATATAAGTATACCTAAACATAAAAAAACACCACCCGTTGGAGCAGAGCTGCGTACTCAGCGAATTTCCAAATTAGTAATATTAATTTTGACCAGATCGTAAACAAAACTTAATTACGTGGTGATAAATAGAGATATAAATGTCTATTCTCCTTGTAACAAATATAGGGAAAGAGTATGTAGGTATGCTGCCATTGGGAACATTAAAAGTAGATTTTAAGCATACAAAATTTATTTGACCATATGAAGCCATACTGTTTTATCAATATCTGTCCATAAATAAAAGAGTTTGCCTATTCTCCATATGATTAACATGGTAAAAGAGTACGCAGATTTACTGCCATGAAAAGTACAAAAAACCAAGATTTTTTACATAAATGTTTGAATCTCAACCAAATGAAGCTGAATACCAAGTTTCATCCAAAATTATTGCTTAATAAGTGAAATATTAACACATTGTTATTCTCCAAAAGATTAACATTATAGCCCCAAAATACAATGTACTGTCTTTAGACTTTTTAAAACCTCTGTAACCAATGGAGATAGAGCAATATTCAAAATACTAAATTGTGTGTTTTTTAGCTGAATCCAGTGGTGTAGACAGTGTGTTTTTATCAAATTAAAAAAAAATCACATATGAAAAATGCAAAATACCAATTTTTTGGGGTACAAAACTACCCCTTCCGTTAGGGTGATATATCTGGTTTATGAACTCATACAAACAAATGTAGGATTACACATCTATACCAAATTTGGACTGGATCGGATCTTTTTTAGGAGAGTTATCGTGTCTAGGGACACATACATACATACACACATACACACACACACACACACACACACACACACACACACACACACACACACACACACACACACACACACACACACACACACACACACACACACACACACACACACACACACACACACACACACACACACACACACACACACACACACACACACACACACACACACACACACACACATATATATATATATGTATAAATTTTAATGAGTATTATTTTTGGTCTCTGGGCACCTCAAAACGAAAAAAGTAACATGGTCCCGGGCTTAGGACTTACCATGAGACCTACGGTAATACCTTATTCCCCATGGGAAATTCGCTAAAACAATCGAACGGTTAACAATTTGAAAATCTATTTAATGGTTTAGTGTTATTGAAGAAATTAATAAAATACTTTTTTTAGTCTAAGTAATTGGATGTTAAACTACTTTTTCATAATGCATGCCGAAAATATTAAATTTATATGAAGTTGAAACTCATATTTTGAATAAAAACACATAATTTAGCTAATGGTTTCAAGAATAAAATCATTCAAAAATTAAAATCAGTAATGGAAACCCGAGGGAAGAGTTTGCGTTGACACTTCAATAAGACACTAATATGACACGAAGATGACAATGACGTATTTTAAACTCGAAACTTCTTGATGCATGCCTTTAGATCATCTTAGTGGCTGAATATTATAAGAAGATGAATTAATTTTATAAATTCAAACTTATTTTTATTGTTTGAAAAAATAAAATATTTTCAGTTTTGGTAATTTAAAGTGTTCTCTATAGTGTGAAAATGAGGACAAAATGTCACTAGAATGTAAAAACAAATGTTTAAAAGATACTAACATTATGTTTACTAAATGATTAGCAAAAGTAATGCTAAAAAAGAATAATATGTTATTGTAAAACATAAAATAAAGCCAACCCCCAAAAATAAAAAAAATGTTTCCAATTGTATATTTGATAAAAGTAAAGTTACAAACTGTGCCGTAATAGTTGTGCCATATACCGTATACGGTTACTAATTACTATTTACTAGTTACAAGTTACTAGTTGACTAGTTACAAGGTATTGTAACCTTACTTTTAAATTCTCCTGAACTCAATCCAGTAGGTAATATTATGAACAAGTTCTTATTACTGTATATTTTGATTTAATAAACATATAACATGGGCTTATATGAAAATGCGCATGATTCCTTTACTAATCTATACTAACGTATAAAGGAGCATGATTCCTATACTAATCCATACTAAAATATAGAAAATGAAGTGAGCCAGTTTGAAGTCAGTTGTTGAGGTCGGCTGACAGGTGTACCAGGTGGTGTGTTTAATGTTACGGTTAATTGAAACTGATTTACTCCTAATTCTATTCCCACTTTAAAAGTTCTGTTTCCCAACATTCTTCTAATAAGAAAACTATTCCCAGCATATTTATCAACATTTAACAAAGCATCATATATTTTTTTATCAGTAAGAAACGGTCATTTCTTACTGCAAATGGTAGCAAATCAGGAAGAACAGAAGTTTTAGAAACAAAATATTTTTTGACCCGATCAACTGACATTTTGGTCGAATTTTGACCAGGAGGCGATCTCTAATAACAATTAATTGGAAAGTATTAGTTATTTACATAAGACAGAATAGTTTTCAACCATAAATTTTACAAGATAAAAATTTCAAAACCGTTTCTTATAATGACATTTTCCAACACCATGTGAAACGTTTATGAAATACACAAAATACTCTTTCCACGGTATACTTTAGT
This sequence comes from Neoaliturus tenellus, assembly GCA_030545055.2. NCBI lineage: Eukaryota > Metazoa > Arthropoda > Insecta > Hemiptera > Cicadellidae > Neoaliturus > Neoaliturus tenellus. Next base: position 22,569,500 of record CM061533.1, on the reverse strand, counting down.
TGGTCCAATCGAAAACAAGTAAGATCTCAACTCTCTGTGAAAGTTTATAAAGTTAACTTTACCTTCGCGGTCAAGTGGGCAAGTGATCAATTATCCACAGCTTTTATAACTGTCAGGAGCGGTAAGTCCTGATTGTTGCTGCCCATAAACACGGAGGTCTAATAGTAGCTGGATTCCTCTCCTTACTGAGCCATTAAACTGACTTTACTGCGGTAATAACCGCATCACAAACGTTCACGAATTAATCTCATTGTTTGTGATTTTACACAATTTATAGCTTTTATGCTAACATTTATTTTATGCTCGTTTATTACTCTGATACAGTTAGTAAAAATAATAGTACTGGTTTATTTTGAAGATCTTTTTACAGCATAAGTTGTTATATTATCAATCTAATAAAATATTTAAACATTTAAATTAAATATTTGTAGCGTTATCATAAACAACATTTATTTAAAAGTACAGTATATTGTCGACAGAGAATCTTCTAAATCAGAAGGACTGATGTCATGGGTGTTAATAACAAGTTTATTCAAACTGAATATGCTATTTACAAAACACCAATGTATTTGATTTCAACTTTTTTTCAACATGATATGTAAACATTTTAGTGCAAGAACTATATTTATTTTCTTAGAAATGTTTATTAATGGCAGCAATTGCAATTACCGTATTAAGGAATAAATAAATAAAAAATAGTGGTTGTTGAGAGTACAGTTAAAATGTCAAAACATGAGGATTTAAAATAGATTATATTAATCAAACATGAAACGCTTCAATGGTATAAAATACTTAATCTGTTTCAGCAAGATTCAGTAACACAAAAGAAACTCTAAATTAGAGAAAGTTGATGCTAAAAGTATCCATCAAAAACTTGAGAGCTTATTCCTTTCTTTGTGTTACTTAGTTAACAGATTTCACAGGGAAATCCTGACTAATTAAATTCCCGAGAGAGATTTTGGTAACTTAAGTTATTTTAAACTATTTTTATATTTTTATTTTATTTTACACTTTTTACTTTCAGAATCATGTTTAAAAGTAGCTCTTTCAAATTTATAAACTGACTTAGGACATTCAAGCATTCTTGCCCTAGCCGTTATGGGTAAATATTGAACTGTATGAAATATGGAACTTAAAATAGATTAAAGACATAACAAAATCACAACATTTTATGAAGATGCATTTTATTTAATTCATTGTGAGGGTTCAGTAATTTTATAAGTGACAATTACACAGTGATGACCAATATGCCACAAATATAACAAACGGATAAAATAAACAATTTAGGTGCATTTTTAAAAATCACTGTATGTTGTGTGGTGTATTTAAAATTTTTAGTTCATATATGCAATATTTATGGTAGACGTTTATCCTCATAATTAGACCTCATATATACGAATTGGTTTAATTATGGATGAACTAGTATTCACTAGTGCGGACGTTAATCCCCACAAGGGAATATTGCATCCACAAGCCATTGCTTATAACTCTCCACAATTCGTAACCTCCGAGTAGCTGGATTACAGGACGTCGCCACCGTTCCAGTCATTCTAGTATTCCAGGACAGGACATTTTCATGAGGATGACTATATCATGACTGCAAATAGATCTTCCAGGCAAGAACCTTTATCCCCACCTCTAAAGATTTTAACCAACAAAATGGAAAATTTCTTGTTTTCACAGAAATAAAGGCTGGCCAACAAAAATGTCAGACTTCCTCTTGAAAAATCTGAGAATTTATGTAGATTGATCTATTACCTATTCAAGCAATTTTTAAAAAATCAGCTGCAGTGAGAACCTGGACTAATATTGTTTATAAACTTGAGAAGTAGTTGAGAAGCCAAAGCAAAAGTTCTGCAAAACCACTTATTTGACCCTGATTTCCGTACTATGCTGCTGCTACATATTACGCTACGTTTAGCTAATCAGTGAGTATTTGTGAGAAATTTACGTCCAACGTGGATTTTGGTCCATTCTGATAAAAATATCTTTTTAGCCTGAATTAATTATCCAGCTAATAAGGCCTAGTTTTTAAGGGATAGTAGAATGTTTTTAATATGTCTAGGGGTTTTTAGTGTAGATTTTTTTAACAGGTGGCAAAATTTATATGGTTGCATTAGGATCATATCACAGTTTTGCTACTAAAATTGAAACTTCAAAAGCCAGAAGCAGCTAGTGCGGAGCCCTTATGCAGTTCGTAACAAAAGTATTCCTCAGTCCTTATCTCATACCCAGGCTTAAGACCTATACAATTTATGAATGTCAGTTAATATTTAATAGTATAATAAAAACACTCACTTAATATTACTTAGGTTTACTTGTTTGTAGTGTTAGAGTTCCTGCTATTACGTTGCCAATTAAAATGCTAATGATTCTAGGCAATCGTTTTTGTGTACTTTACTATATTTTTGCAGTTTGTCTAGAAAAAATTTCTTGGTCAACCCGATTTCTTCAATATGCAGTTTTGTTGATCATTATTTAAATTATAAAACACAAGTGGGGTATTTGATGTTTTTAACATCAGTGATGCAACAAGAATGATCTACTATGTCACTCATAGGCGTAATATAAAGCAATCATATAACATCAGCCATGTCATATTGTTATTGGTTGAAAAATTCACAATACATTTAGGCCTTAAGATAGAAGTTCCACTTGTTTTCAGGACAGTTCGCCCAAATAAACTGTGGTTTATGTTTATTGTTTGTAAAAGTCTGAAATGTGGTTGTTGTGGTAATGGTTGTAGTTGCAGTGTTTGTAGTGGTGTTTTGTGGTCATTGTTGTGGCAGTTTTCACAACAGTGTTTTGTGGTGTGAAACCTTCATATTCTGCAATATATTGTATGACTTTGATTGATTTTAATGAATTTTTATTGCAAAATTCGTTTAGTGATTTTGTAAATTAAGTCAGTTTGAACATCATAAACATGATAGAGTAACTTTATGACGCCATAAACGTGTTCGTTGTTTACAGGCGTCATATTCTCATAACGCCCAACTCGCCTCATCATCAGTCATTCTATATCAGTCCCTGCAGTGAGAAAACTCTAGTAACAGGACCAAGCAGTAAAAGCAACATAAAATAAGCTTAAGACCAAGAGATATACAACCACAATATCAATTTTTGATATTTAACAACTTCCAGTATACATGTCTGCAAAAAATATTACATAATGTAAAATAGGTCAAATTTTTTTGTACCGTTATAAGTTACAAAAAAAAAATGTTCCGTGTAACGGTTTGACAAAAGAAGTAAAAGCACATAATTTTGTAGAGAGAACTATTAATAATGATTGATTGAACTTCAAACAAGTTGGAAAATCGTATAGAGAATATAATAATCGTAAAAACCATTCCATAAAAAAATCATAGATAACATGTTTCTCTGGACATAATTGTTGGCTAAGAAACTAAAAAATCTACGGAAAATAATAAAACTGATTTAGCAAAAAAGTATTTTAAGTAGTATTATAGTTAGAAAGGTTATTTATAACGTTTTGAAGTTGGTTTGTAAATTTAACATCACCTGACAGGTTCAGGGCCCTCGACATGTTTACATGAACCTTGTTTCAACAAAATTCTACCTTCACGTGTGAACCAACCATCTGCATACGAAAGTAAAAGTTTATACAATGAATCGTGGAATTTTCAATATTTATTTATATTTTTTATCCACGATACATAATATTGTGATGTAAATATAAATATTTCTTCAATACCGATAAAAGTAAAGCTTTGCGATAAAAGCCCAAGTTTAATTTCCGTGGCGGAGTCGAGAAGCAAAAATCTAAAGTTGTTTTTGAGATGTGTGATGAGCAAAATATTTTATCATATTCAATTCTTTCACAGCAAACATTCTGTAAGTGGTTTTACTTTAAGATTGCTTCCAAATTGGCTCCAAACTAGATTATTTAAACTTTTAGGCAACTTTTCTTCCTACAATAATGTAATAGTAATTTTATGTAGTTTCTGTTTGTCTCGTTAACAAATGATTTATTTTATCACTTTATAGATATAAGAAGATACTCTTTGTATTTTTTGAAATATAATCTTTTATTAAACAGTACGACGAAAATCCCATTATGCCCCAATTGTCTTTCAGATAACATTTTGACACATTTGAATGAATTAAGTTAATATAGGTAAGTAAATGTAAGTAAAATTACACTATCGCCCTAGTTTTTATAAGAAGGTCAAATGAAACATTTCTCATCATTCAAAAGTCACTGAATAAATCATAAAACATTTATTTGAATAATTTTCCTCCATTGTAAGTGGAAAGCTCTGCTCTCCTTTTTTATTCTATCCTTTTCCTTGTACACTATGCGTTTAGATTTTAGAGGTGATATAGGGCCTATACTTTTATGCAATGTGCACTTTTGTAGAAAGATTTTCGAGCGAGTGTATGATTGAAGTGGTTTGTACCTTTTGTAATACGCCTTTCGTTGTAACATAGTACAGTAGTTTGATATAGACATACAATCAAACGGAACAAACTATTATAAATATTTAAACTATCAAATAGATATATATAGTATTGGTTTTGTGAAATTACAAGAATGTTTTAAAATCTGTTGGTAATGTATACGCAAGTACGGTACATGAACAGAATTAATGAAAATACACAAAAACGAGCATGAAGGAAATGTTCTTTAATTTTCAAAATCATTTAAGAGGCTTCATCACCTTTGGCAAAACATGCATCGTACACTCTGATTTCCATTACAACTGTCCTAGTACAGTCAGGTGCGCCCAACTAGGGCGAGGGGTGAGGCGGGGTCACATTTCTAAAAACATCGGACTGCGACGTCCAACACACGCACGCGCAGACTCGCTACAATGGGAGTTCGGTCAGTCCGGTACGGTTGCAGCGTTTTCCTGTCTACATTTGAAGAGTATTTTGAATTAGGCTCGAACTCTTCCTATTCATTACAGCCGATTAAAATTTATCAGCGATTAAAATTAATTAATGGTCTTCAATTATTAGCCTATATTACATTGGTTAATCTACGCTTTTTAGTGTCAAACGTGTTTTACTCGGTGGACGTGTGCAAGAATCACAACTCAGGGGAGACGTAGGCTTGAGTCCTCTCTGAGTGAATGTAGTATTAACACTGGCTGGTACTAATATGCAATATAATTTTTTGTTTCAAACTTAACATTCTGCGCAAATCACACTATTCTGAGTATGCTATGCAATACAGTGCATGTATTGTCCTACAGCAATAAAGTATTTATTTGTTTATGGTTGTTTTAAATAAACTCTCCATCGGGCGATATATCAGGTGCAAGTGGAAATTGCCTTTGCAATAGTAAAAAACAATAATTCTTTTGAAAAATGTCATATAGGCCTACATAAACACATTTTAAAATAGGATTGATTTTATAGTATTTACGTATATAAAAATACACGTTGATGTAACATTTTATCTAGGTATAATTTGATACAAAATTGATAAGCAATTAGGATTTGAAGAATTAAGCCTGATGTGAAATAAGAATAATAAAAAATATTACTTATATTTTTGAGATATCTGAGTTTAAAAATTTTAAATGGCCGCCATTTTTAAGATACACACATATAGATTTAGTGTACAAAGCAAAATGGCTTCTAGTGGCTAAACGATGGATTTTTCGACATCTGTCAAGAGGACATTTTTTGTTCAAATTGACGAATGACGAATACTTTATTTAGCCCCCGAAATTGTGACATTTTTAATGTATCATGTGTCTGTGAACAAGATAGCGTTTGAACGGAACCTCCGATTTTGATTAAATTTGGTTCAGGTGTGTAAGGCAGCATCTTCCTAAATGAGTTCGCGAACCAGAATGATCAGACGATACAGAAACAAAATAAGTTATTTTGAAATTATATGACTAAAGTAATTATTTTCTTTAGAACAATCGGGCGCAACGTATGGAGGCAACCCCCGCACACCAAAAACAATTCGTTGACACCCACTAACAAAGGACATATAATAACCCTCTTGTTATGATGTTTGCTAAATTGCATGTAGGGCCTATATTGATGATTTTAATCGAATTAACCGAATTATGAAAGAGTTATACTAGTTATACTTATATACTTAAAACTTGTAATATATTTAATTAAATAGCCTAATGAAAATTACAATTTTGTTTACTAATTGATTAGAACCATGAAGTTGTTTTAATTTACGTTTCTAGCCTCAGTGTTTGAAATTCGAAACATCAGTGTGTTTTTCGGTGCCGCTCTTTTACAACAGTTCATTAAATTTATACAGCTTAATTGCTTCACTTTTATTTTTAAGTTTTTTTATGTCATAGACTAAAGCAGTGTAAAATAATTGTAGTCTAATTTGAATGACATGTGCGACCTTACCGCTTTTCTCTCAGACCATGGAAGGCTCTAATCAAATAGTAGTCAATGAGACTCTGTCTCAAAATAGTGATTTAGTGGCCCAGAGTCTAATTAAATATAATCAGTTGATCATAATAATTTTGAAAATTCAAACGCAAATGTCGGTATTTTGATTAGAACCACTATAACAAAATATTTCGGTTGATGATGAAATCAGCTCAGATGAGATATTTTTTACCTCCTAAAATTATCAACAGAACTAAAGATTTATTTGCGTTTTAATTGCTTCATTATTAGGTTGTCCTTCTTGGGACTGAACAAATCAGTGTGCCAAATTTGAACTCTCTTGTGTAACGGAAAATTGGAGGATTAGTGATGAACGAGTGAGGAATTTGCCTTTTAAAGTGACGACACACTACCTGACTTTCCACCGGGCCGAGCATCGTACCGTCAAAAAACAGCAAGTCCGGTAGTTTGTCCGTACATCGGACCGAGCATCGTAATGAGCGTTTTAGAGGCGGTTTTCTGGCGAAACATCAAATAAAAGATTGTTCCCGGTGTACGGTCCGATGTATGGAAGTGTGTCAGGGTATATATATATATAGGGACAATTTTGCTCCAAACGCCGTACCGAGCGTCGCCCCGAACGCTCGGTATGGAAAGCCCCCCCCCCTCTCCGCCGCATCATCTGGCGCCCTCACTCACGCTATCCCTCTCTTAATATTTCCTTCACCTCGCTCGGTGGATTTGTCCGGTACAATGCTCGGTCCACAGTCTTGCTCGGCGAAATGTTCGGATTAAGTTTACGTCCCTGCACGGTAACGGTAATGTGTGGGGGGCTTAATGCTCGGTACGATGCTCGGTCCGGTAGTGTGTCTTATAAAAGGAATTTCCTTCACTTTAGTGAGGTGGTATCAAGCGGAACCGTATTTCGCCCACTTCCGGTGTCTAAAAAATTGGTAATAAGTCTATTTGTAACCACTGCTATTAGAAAAATTGAAGAATGGTGTACGCTATTTGTTTGTAAGATTAAAATTTGAATCTCATCTGTGAGGGGTTCAAAATACATTACTAGTTTTCGGTATATTATGTACTTTAAAAACCAGTATTGCGCAATGTTCTGATCGTCTTTCCCTACATAAAAAACTATCGTCAGTGAACCATAGTACTGTATGGACACAGGTGTTCTAAAGTTGAATTGTCATTTAGATGGATAATAAAGAAGTATTCAAATAAATACGAGGAATGTGTCCTCCAACATCACTGAGTGATTTAAAATGCGATAATGTTTGTCTGTGTGTGCTTGTGTTAGTGAGAACGACGACGTTTGCGAAACGGCTAGTAGCGCCTCGAACAGGCAAACTCGCAGACCCCGTTTTTGCTCAAAACATGCGTTCGTAGTCCCCTGTTTCGGACGACATTTTTTAACCGATTTGATTGAAAGTGGTCTTAAACTGTTCAGAAAGAGTGCCTGCGTGTCTCTTGTACCTCGTTATTTCGATATAGTTTCTTAAAACTATTTAAAAAAATTGTTGAATATCAAGTAATTTCTTCCTTTTTTAATTATATTTTTAGGTACTTCAATGTACGTTTTTTATTATTATGAGGTAATAGAAACACGCGGGCACTCTTCCTGAACAGTTTAAGACCACTTTCAATTAAATCGGTTAAAAAATGTCGTCCGAAACAGGGGACTACGAACGCATGTTTTCGACACTTTTTGCAGGGGTGATGAAGACTCTTAAAATTATCACATGAATTTATGGAAGGCTCATTTAAACATAAATGGAAATGTAGATTAAGGTGCTTTTTATAGAAAACAAAAGGCATTAAAAAACTTGACAATTATTGAAAAGTGGAAACAGCTGAGAAAAAAGTGTTAATCTTAATATATATAATATAGGTAATATATATTATTTTTTTAAATCGTACTTTAACTGAAAGTGGTACTGGCTGCAAAACTGTAGTGTACACAATATCTTACTAAGAATTATTCAATATAAAAAGTATTTTATATTAACGCATAAGTATTTTACTTTGGATTTTTAAAATTTAATTTGAATTTTTGCTTAATTGTACTGAAAAAAAACTGTTTAATTCATTCTAATTGCCATATATTCTTATACTTAATGTACTAAGCCTAAGCAATAAAAAATAGATGAAAAATTTGAAAAATCAGTTTTTAATGAAATACAAAGAAGCAATAGAACTTTTGAAAACTATTCTCAGAGGCCATTTAATTTAACAGTCTTAAAGCGATTGTGTTTGAAGTTGTAAGAAATTCTTTGGCACAGTCGCGAAATGTGACAAAGAACAAGTTCCCAAGCTTCCTTCTCCAAGTAAGCCCTCTAAGGGAACACTTGAAAACTCTCTCAATTTTCCGAAAGTAAGCAAAGGAAGTTATATGATGTGTTTCCTCTTTTAGTGTAGGTAAAAATACATAAACGTCACTGATCAGAATGCTGGAACTGGATAAAATTAACAATGGATAATTAATCCAACAATAAAGTTAGTAAAATAACAAATTATTATTCTATGGGAAGGTTATTCTACTTTATTATGTGACGAGTAAATAATTTATAGAAAAGCTTGACGATATAACAGTTTAAAATGTCATTAAGGATAGCCTCTTAAACTGCATGGAAAACTAACACTGAATGATGTTTAAAATAAACAAAATTAAATGAATGAACATGTCAAATATAGGGGGTTTTAAGAATATGATGAAGTTATTGTATCATTAAATTAGTTTACCTAATCATGTATGAAAATAAAATACCGTACTGTTAAAATTATCTTTCCAATTGCAATAAGATCAATTAAGTTCAGAAAATTATTTATGGCCCGACATTGTTCTTTAAAACAAGTTAGAACTATTCTTAAAAATTGAATGGCATTTAAAACTAATTATTAGATATACACCGGTGGTATAAACGGATACTGCTAAAATAAAATACGTATACATTAATTCGAGAATTATTAAAATACATAAAGAGTATTCAAATAGAAATTCACAATAACTAAACTCCGCCACACTAGCCAAACATTCGTGGCGAACTTGTTCGGGAAAACGAAAAATCAACAAACATTCCTAACGAACAATTACCAGCCATATGATTTACATTCTAAAAAGTTAAAAACAAACACAATTTTTAAAAGAACTTTGTACGGCGAACATGTTAGGCCAGTGAGGACGCGGCTTTAAAAAATATGTTGCATATAAGTTATACATCATTTTTCATCCTAGATCGAGAAATCTTCAATAGTAGGCCTAGGCTACATAAAACATAGTCAAACTCTTATTTTATTTTAAGTTTTTAAATTTAGATACCTCTAAACATTGAAAAGTTCTCAGTAAAATGTTCAACAATCGTCCCAAAAGAACACAATATTATTCTACAATATTAAGAAAAATATTTACAATTTCTGATATTTGAAATGCTTATATTTTTACCATTTCAATTTTTATTTATAATTACTTTTAAAATGTTTTTATTTTCAGAAGACTTTTTAAAATTTTTACGGAAATTTTAGACTCTAAACGTGAAGTGGTTAAAGATACCATAATCTTAGGAGAGTAGTCTATTTTTTATGTTTTCTTGTTAATTAATCTAGCGTACTTCAAGAAAGTTTAAAGTTACCGATGTCAGTATCGTAAAAACTAAAAAAATATAATTTTTATTAAATTTTTATTTATTTATTGACCATTGACAACTGTATAAATTGCATAGGCTTTTTTACAGATACATACAAAACAATTTTTGAATCATAAGTATTTTTACAATTTGTCTTGAAGATAATTTTTTACACTATAATAACATTTTTCTTGAAGTAACTTCTTTAATTTTTTGTTGAACTTGAATGGGCATTTTTCATTTTTTATATTATCTGGTAAGTTATTATATAGTTTAGTTGCAGAAAACATATATTGATTTTGATAAAAACTTGTTCTGTGTTGTTGAATAAGAAAATTTTCAGTGGTTCTTAAATTATAACGGTTTTCTTTAATTTTGTCTGTTTTCTTTAATTTAGTTATCATGAGTAGGCCTACTGCATAAAAGGAATCGAATTGATTTAGGGAAGAGTAGTAAAACAGGTGGGAGGATGAAATTACAACGATAAAACTAATAAATTAAATAAATGAGCCGTATATTTTCCACACTGTGTTTCCAGAATGGAATAGAAAAAACAAACATAAAATGAGGGGCCAGCTACAGAAAGCGAGGCAAATGGAGGCCATACAGTTGGCGGTGATAGGCTATCTAGGGTCGGTGTACTGTTTCGCTGCGTCCGTTGTCGCGTCTATATCATTCTTTACATCTTCATTCCTCGGAAAGTATCTGTTACAGCTCGGTTCGCTTACTTTATATATAACGAGACACACTTGATAAAAGGTTTAGCTGTAAAATCGCTATATGGTTTCAAGAGAACTGTAATTTGAATTAGTGACGTGATTGCTAAATAAATTAATCCTGACAGCTATGGATATTACTAACTAAAAAAGGAAATGTATAGACACTCTTACTATAGATGATGGGCAATAAAATAATATTCTTGGAGTAAATTAATAATATTTTTTCTTTTCGAATGCATTTCTTTTTGTGTTTTGAAGCTGGATAATGTATTTTTCGTGTACAGTAACTTAATTTTACTTCTATTACTATATATAATAGAAGTAAAACGAAATGTTCTATATCATATACCAAAAGAAATGAAATAGAAATATTGATATAAGCCACAAAGTAAAGTAATCACGAGTTATTGATTTGAATAATTAGGGTGATGTAAATAATAAAGCTGATAAGTTTAATTATAACGTGTTGGAAAAAAACACGATTCAGATTATCGTTGTTTACTATGCAAGGAAATATGAAGGTACCTGTTTCCGATAAAGCTTAGTTATTTATGAGAGTTTAACAACTCCCTCATGTAATTTTTAAAATAATTACTTATAATAAGAAATCTTAAATTTACATCTCGGAAACTAAACAAACTAATTAGCTTAGGGGGTTGGGTAATGTATTTATACAGGGTGTCCAGCTTCCACCTTTACAAACTTTTCCAGGTTATTAAGCATACCAAAACAAACAGAAAAATCATATAAACATATGTCCGGAAATGCTTCGTTAAGCCGATAGCCGCCATTTTGTTTTTTACACTTAAGAATTTTTCTTTCCGTAACGGGTTGTTGTATGAAGTTCATATTTGGCATGTACCTTAATCACACCAATGCTCATTTTTAGAAAAAAATATTATTTTTTTCCGATCAATATTTTCAAAATGGCGGCCATTTTAAGTTTTTAAACTCAAATATCTAAAAAACCGTAAATTTTATAAAAATTTTACTAGACACAAAAAAGTTGACGAATTAAATTATCTAAACATTGATACCAAGTTTGTAAGGGTCCGACAACAAATAACGGAGTTATGGCGGTTTTCCTGTAGAAAAACACTGATTTTGCACTATGATTAATGCCAATTTAGGTTATTTTAGGAGAAAAATCTCAATAACTCCGTTATTTGTTGTCGGATCCTTACAAACTTGGTATCAATGTTTAGATAGTTTAATTTGTCAACTTTTTTGTGTCTAGTAAAATTTTTGTAAAATTTTGGGTTTTTAAGATATTTGAGTTTAAAAATTTAAAATGGCCGCCATTTTGAAAATATTGATCGGAAAAAAATAATATTTTTCTAAAAATGAGCATTGGTGTGATTAAGGTACATGCCAAATATGAACTCCATACAACAACCCGTTACGGAAATAAAAATTCTTAAGTGTAAAAAACAAAATGGCGGCTAGCGGCTTAACGAAGCATTTCCGGACACATGTTTATATGATTTTTCTGTTTGTTTTGGCATGCTTAATACCCTGGAAAAGTTTGTAAAGGTGGAAGCTGGACACCCTGTATATAATAAATAATTTGGGTAATAGTTTCAATGTGAAAATAAATACTACAAAAATACTCGTAACAAAAATATCAAAATACCCTTCTGTAGCATATTTATTTACATAGTTGTGTATAGTGCAAAATAAAGATCCGCGGGGCAATTGGTCTTTTATTCAATGGAACCTGATGACTATTCATCGTGTAACTAAGCGAACAAGACAAATAACAATGGGGAAAAAAGAAACAATAGCGTTTAGCCATTATTCTTGTTTGTGTAGTGCGGGCTCAAGTGTCTGTTTGTGTTGGGTTTTGTTTGTCCCGTAAAAAAAACACTTCACCATTGGGAAAAGTAATAGGAACGTGAGTAGGCAGGTATACCTTCCATAAAATATTGGCCTTTTACATCTTTTTATGCTTTTAGGTGATATTTTTAGGTGAAAATCGAACACGTTAAAATGGAAGAGTTAAAATCAATTTATAAAGATTTAATATTGCGAGTGAAGCAATAATGCTACGGATACGATATTTATCGTAACAGTACGAGGCTATACTACTTTCTTTGACAAATTTAATATTAATGAATTATAAGAATTTTACAAAAAATGTCATATCAAGTGGGGGATTGTTTTTAAAATTAGGAACTCCGGTCTAGAGATGTCTCAATATAGGCTACACAATATAACCTATTTAAAGACGTCTGGTACACCTTGTACATTGAAATTAGTGTCAATCGATAGTACTGTAACTGGTTTACCTTTAACTGCAAAACCTTATTTTCATCACTCCGTATACGAAAGTGACCATGGGCGCCGACTTTCAAAAATTATTGGGAGGGCTCAAAGGAATGAGGGGAAATTTGATAATTCTCGTCTTAAAATTGTATTATCATAAAATCCTATTTAATTCCGTCCAAAATCAAATAATTTTGTATAACGTGTCTACCGAATGTTGTTTTGCATGTTGTCATGCTAGGTTAACCTCAAAATAGTTTTAAGTTATAGGGGTAGGCAAGAAATCAAGTAATTATAACTCAATTTTTTTTGTTAAGCAGGCTTGCATTAACACTCAATTGGATCAATTTTACTTATAAAAAATTTACTCAAATTTTCATGCTTAGTATAAAAGCCATAGATAGCCTACACCCTTTCACTTGGCTAAAATCGCCAAACAGAGAGGTATTCTGAACAATTATTTTAAGATACGATGACGGGACATTTATTTATAAATATCGTTTTGAAAACTATTAAAACCTCAACATGATTAATAATAAAGTACGAAATTTATCTCCAATTGACCTTTTTTCAAGATCTTAAGCCGAAAAATTACCTCAAAAAATCCAAGCCAGAGATAAACTTTCAGAACATTTTGAGAATTTAAAGAATCATTTTAATTTGGGTTTAGTTTTTTAGGTCTAAATTTTCTTTCAGAGGCTTTATAACGTCTTAAAAATGTCATTATTTTCTTGATTTGTTATATGTAGTATGTTATGAAGTTTTCCTTTCGGTAGGCCTATTAAAATAAAAGGTCTAATGTTTAAACAATGTTTTCTATGACCAACAATAGGTGAATTTATTAATTCAAGGCAGTTACATTATTCTAACATATTTAAAGAGCCTATAAATAAAATCACCAAGATAATAATAAAATATACAAATAACGTAAAACATGACAGTTGAATCATTGATTTTGTATATAAATGATTGATTTTTTACCGTATTTATAGTCAGTCAATGAGAGAACTTAAACAATTATAATCATATCTTGCCGTCTTCATTTGGCACACTCTATACATTTTATATAATAAACTTAGTTAAAAACAATTTACTGGAATAATTTGATATTCTTAACCTTCTTCACTCAAAGGTCACGTTCATCCGCAATAATCGGTGGTACTCAGGATCTAAATTCGGTCCACTGGTTGTTACATTTTAATCTGGACAGGTTAGCTAAATCCCATAAGGGAGACTGTAGTGTTTTGGCGGCTACCGTGGTAGTAGACAGTAGACAAGGAATAAATCGCTTAAAAGTCTTAAAAAGGTATCGGTTATCGAAGATTAAACCCCGATCACACTGATCAATGTGCTTTAACGCGATCAATATTTCAACGTCTAGCGATAAATTCCAGATGGCCGATTAAGATTGTCGAATCAAAATAAATATTAGGCAAGTATTCTTCTAAATTCTTAGATCGAAGTAAAGATTTCTTGCTATGCAATATTGGTACAATCCAAAATATTAGTATTTTTACATTACGACATTTTATATTTCATTTGCTGGCACAATCAAGCCCGAATTGAAATGCAGAAATGCCGAAACAAAAGATAACGTTTTGAATTTCGGTCCAACCAATTACACTGGAATCTGGATGTAGAGAACTCCACAGAAACAAAACTTGGAATAAAGAAATTGAAAAATAAAACGCTCGGACAGCTTACTTATTAGAACGATACGAAGGAAATACCGTATACTGTGATTCAAATAGGCCTACTTTAAAGCGGGTTTTAATTTACGTGGGTTATACTATTTCATTTTTTATAATTAAATGTATTTAAGTATCAAATAGTATTATTGACACTTTGTTACACGCAATTTACGATTTTCTCCTCGTAGACTACCACGGTAGACGCCAAAATACAAAGATTTGCGAACCTGTCCAGATTGAGATGCACCAATCAGTGGACCTAATTTAGAGTCTTATTACCACCGATTGTGAACGGGACCGTTGAGAGAAGAAGGTTAAGAATGTCAGATTATTCTATGTTGTAAATCGTATTTAACTAAGGTTATAAATTACCAGTTTACAAAACCTTTCATTTTTACACTAAATCACGACAGCAGAATGTCAATTTTAACATGACTTCATTTGGTCTGGGGGGGGGGGGCTGAGCCCCCCCTGAAACGTTGGAGGGGCTCGAGCCCCTCGGGCCCTATGGAGTCGGCGCCAATGAAAGTGACAACTTGCCGTACAGCTGAGACCTTGGAAAGTAGTCATTTCCCAAACTGTCACCGTCAGCTGATTTTACTGACCTGTACGGAAAGTAATGTTTGTAAACATTACTTTCCGTCCAAGGTAAACAAACTTTTCCGTACAGCAACAATCAGCTGGGTTTAAAACAAATTAAATTTTGAATTCCAGCTTTGTTTACTTTGTTCAATGGCGAAGAATTTACAAAAATAATCCTCCTTTAAAACTTCCACATTTATTAATACAGTAATTGCGTCGTGATGAAAAGTATCGTTCACAACTCGTCCGGAAAGCCCATTTCCAGGCTCGATAGTGTTTTCCACGCTCGGCTTCGCCTCGAGCGTAAAACACTGTCTCGCCCAGAAATGGGTCACTTTCCGGACTAGTGGTGAAATATACTATTTCTGAAAGATTTATTATTTAAGTTTTAAAAGGAGTGTACCGGTACCAGGCGTAACCATGACTCTACCATCAGTCTACGAAAGCCAGCTGATCAGGTCATTGAATATGAAGGCAGATGTTTTGACAAAAATTTATGCTGTTGCTGTTTATGTTGTTTTAAGTTGCGTTTACACCATATGTTGACAAACATCAGTTGACCTAAGCCATATGGATATAAACAACTCTTGGTTGTCAACCTTTGGAGTAAACGCACCTTTAGAATACTCATTTTAGTTTCATTTTGTGGTATTTGAAGTAGATTGATTTGATCTTTGTGCACAAAAGTCTGTAACGCGTATCAATATGAAACTTCCTGCAAAGTTTCAAGTGATTTCCATAAGTGGTAGGATAAAGGATGAAGCCCTGCTCAAAAAATTAAAAAAGTTGGTTGTGCGTAAAAAGACACATTTCTAACTTTTAGGCTACTTTTGAACTCATATATAGCCTATTTTACTTTACTAACGGTTTTCAAGGTAGGATTAGCGATTTTGTGTTTACACTTCTTAAACTGAAGGAAAAGGAAAACAAGATTACCGGTAGTTATTTCTTTTTGTGCCATTATTAGAAGTGAATTCTGCTTCGTGTCTTTATAGGCTCGCGTCAACTGTTTGGTCGGGTGGACACGGCCGCACCACTGGATTATAAATCTTAAACTTTTCATTAACATTATTTTTAACAAATTTTATTGATTTTTATAGACTTTAAGATATTAGTGTAATTTAAGAAAAAAAACAAAAACATTTTGATTCCAGTCCAAGTAAGTGGATGTAAATGCAAGTCTAGATTTCTTTAAATTTTAAACCTTGAGTGACACATAGCGTAAACCATAGTTTTATTTACTTAAAAAAAAATCATTAGGCCTAATAGGCTAAATATAATGTTAGAGTAAAGATTTTTCCGGGAATAACCTTTAGAACACATTTGCTCCTAAAATCGTAGGCCTACACGAATATGAGCAGAACCAATTTAATTTTCGTGCTTCACCGTGGGTTACGGAGCAGAGCACACAAGGCAGGTGATACGTTGTTTATCCTATACTATAATACGAGCAATGTCTGAAGGGAAATGTATTCCACGATCTGGAAATCTAGCTTGTGGATTTTATCTAAACTTTGGATTTAAGATTGTTTTGGCCCAAAAATAAGTTTAGAAACAGCCTCAACCTCAGAAAAAATCAAATTTTCTCTAAAATTTAGTTTTAAAATCGTAATTTTTAACATTTTTCTTATGGGTTGCTTTATGCAACGAGATAACAACTAAAAGTAAACAAAAATAAAGGAACATTAATTTTAAGGCGTTTTTTTTAACAGCTGTTTTTTGTGAAGAGTCTGGAGTAGATTTAATAGCTTGATTACCATGACACTATAACAATACACTCCGTCGCAGCAGACCTGCGTACTCAGCGAATTTCCAAATTAGTAATATTAATTTTGACCACATAAAACTGTAAACCACATAAAATCACATGCTCATAAATAGGGAAATAAATGTCTATTCTCCTTATGATAAATATAGGGAGAATATGCAGGTATGCTGCCATGGGGAACACTAAAAGTATGTTTGTATCATAAAAAAGATCATTTCAACCATATGAAGCCATGTACTAAGTTTCATCAATATCTGTCCATTGCTAAAGAATTATCCTATTCTCCATATGATTAACATAGGAAAAGAGTATGCAGGTTTGCTGCCATGATAAGCACAAAAACCAAGATTTTTTACCATAAATGGATGAACCACAACCAAATGAAGCTGAATTCCAAGTTTCATCGAGAAATATTGGTTAATATGTGAAATATTAACACATCCCAATTCTCCATATGATTAACATTGGAGAACCAAAATATAATGTACTGTCTTTAGACTTTTTAATATCTCGGTAACCAATGGAGATAGAGCAAAGCTTCGAAATACTAAATTGTGTGTTTTTTTGAGCTAAATCCAATGGTCAAAATAAAAATTTTAAATTTTTTAAATTTACATATGAAAAATGCAAAAAACCAATTTTTGGGGTACAAAACCCCCAAAACTACCCCTTCCGGTAGGTCGATATGTCTGGTTTACGAACTCATCCGAATAAACGTAGGATTACACATCTCTACCAAATTTGGTCTCGATCGGACCATTTTTACGAGAGTTATCGTGTCTAGGGACATATATATATATATATATATATATATATATATATATATATATATATATATATATATATATATATATATATATAAAATTTTTAATGACTATTATTTTTGGTCTCTGGGCACTTAAAAACAAAAAAAGTAACATGGTCCCAGGCTTAGGTCTTACCATGAGACCTACGGTAATAGCTTATTCCCTATGGGAAATTCGCTAAAAGGAATTAGAACCAACGAGCAAGGCTCGGTTAACCGGGTACTTGTACCTACATGACCAGAACCAAGTTTATTTTCGTGCTTCACCGTGTGTTATGGAGCAGAGCACACAGAGAGCAGTTGATACGTTGTTTATGGTTGGTGATCAGGTGTTCCATCGTAACCTCCTTACCCTGAGCGGCTTGCAGGAGATGGTATCGTTAACACGATTACTGAACACACAAAGCAAGTATCGGCACCAGATCTGGACTTCGTACTATGCATCAGAATTATTTACCTAAGTACGCATAATTAGTTTTTATTTTTTATTTATTTGTTTATTTTTTTTATGGAGTAAATGGTTAGCAAGGAAATATGCTTTACACGATTTGTTTGTTAAATTAGTAACCGACTTTTTTTAAGTTAGTTGTGTCCTTGAAAAATTTCAAGACAAATGATTATAAGGGCCTCGAATTTGATATGACGTCATTTAAAAAATGATTTTTTATATCAAGTTTTGACAGTAAAACAATGATAAATTTGTACACAATTCAACAAATAATTTTCTAATAAAATACATTAGACTATTTT
This sequence comes from Neoaliturus tenellus, assembly GCA_030545055.2. NCBI lineage: Eukaryota > Metazoa > Arthropoda > Insecta > Hemiptera > Cicadellidae > Neoaliturus > Neoaliturus tenellus. The sequence goes on along the minus strand of CM061533.1, from coordinate 22,550,946 downwards.
TAGGCATTGTTTTATATTATATTTATTTTGTTTTTCCATTGCAAAAGTAGTTTTGGCTTTATTTTTTAAAGTAAATTCAGATTTGATTGGTCAATGTTTTAGTTTATCAGGTAGCGTTCATTGTCAGACGAAGCTAAGTATAAAAAACATTAATTTTACTTAAAACGGAGGTTTGTTAAAAATGACGTCATTTTTTCTGAGGGGGAGGGGTCAGACAAATTATGATGGTAGGATAACTTTAGGGGGGGGGGGGTGTCCAAAAATGGACGAAAAGCGATGACGTAATTTATGGACGGCCCAAGTAGTTTCATTAAACTACTGGGGATTGTTCGGATAAAGAGAGTTACCTAGTATATAAATGTGACAGTTTTTTTAAGAATTTAATAACCATGATGTAACTAGCAAATAAAACTAGACATATTTAGTATGGTTAGGGTTTTCGTAATTGAAACTCCTCCTACAATTTTCAACCGATTTTCAAGTTTTTGGCGTGTTTGGATAATGTTCGGCCTGTGGCTGTTTCCGCCGGAAATTAATGAGAATCGGACTTTAAGAGGGCGTTGGAATGCCGCCATGTTGAATTTATTTCCCATAAGAGCAATGCTAAACTTTTCTCCGGCATTTGTCATATAATTTCATTATTTTTTGTCTGATTGGCTCAGAATAAACAACACTTGCATCTCAATTAAATTCACCGTTCCTTTTGCGAGATAGGTTCCTTGTAAATAATTTATAAAATTCTGTAGAAAATGTTTTAAAAATAGTAAAAAAAACTTGATTTGTTGTTTAGAGTTGGTAAAAAAACATAACTTTAAAAAAAATCCTCTCTCAAACCAAACCCGGCTTGATGAACGAACCCTTTATTTAGAGCTATAAACCACTATTTTCTTTGGTTATTTGGTTTCTCGTCTAACAAAGCTCTTATGGGGAAAAGACGGAATCTGGATTGACTCCAACGCCCTCTTAAGTTAAAGCGCTGTCCATAATTGAAATTTGACATTTTCCTATTAAACATTGGGATTTAGCTGAGCATTTTAAACATACCAATAAATAAGTGTTGTTTTGGTGATCACAGATAGTTACAACATAGGATTGGTCGGAAGTAACAGACGAGTTGTATATAAAACCAAACATAACTTTTAGCCATGACATGTAATAGTCCACATTAAATTTCCCGACTTCCAGTAACATTTACACTAGTATAAACATAAAACCACCAAAACGATGGGACTTTAAGGATCATGAATGTATCTAGTTGAACAAATGAATGCTCTAAAATGGGTGCAATAGGGTGCAATGGGTGCTCCCATGGGTGCCACCTTAGCTAGTTACTTTCTGGGCGAACAACTTTACCCGACCATATATTACCGTAGAGTCACAGCGTCACAGTATTAATATTAATTATCAGTTTTGAAATATAACACACTAAAAACCATGAAATAACGACAATACAGATCTTCCATTCGCACAATGGCACAGTAACCCTCCAGTGCAATGCAGCATGGTTTAAAAGTTTCCTAAGACCGTGGCTGAGAGACAAAACAAGCTAATCCGTCATACCGTGTAAGCAGCGTGTTTTGCGGCGGAGACGTGATAAAGCAGTTTAATGGATTCTGCCTTTTGATAGCAGAGTAACGACATTACTCGACTCCTAAAGCTATGTAATCCTTGGTTTATGAGATTCTCGTTTGGGTTCATTTTACAACAACTTATTACGAAATAACAACCTGGCTTAAGTGATTTTAAAACTGAAATAAGTTATTTGTTTGCAATAGACCATATACAATCATTTAATCCATTAAATATATATTCATAAACAATATGAAACGTCAATCAAATATAATTTAAAATATATAATAGTGCACACCACGCAGAGACCTTGCGATAAAATTCAGGCAGTAACTCATACTCTCCTCCAAAATTGCGTATCTTTGACTATATACACTAACGTGAATAGACTTCTTATAGCATAAACGTGTTTGAAACATATTGGGTGGTGCGATCTTCTGCGGCGTACATTAAGTACAAATTACGTATGATAGATAAATCAGTATTACCACTTTTATCAATCAAGGATGGAATATTTTATAACTGAGGGTTATGTTTATGTTGTGGTAAAGTGTTTTGGCAGCACTGCAACCCCAGCTGAACAATAAAAACATCGATTGCAGCGAATCTGGCGCCGCGTACACGAAACTTCCAAATTTTTCCTCAAACTAAATGCATTGGAGAGGCCTATTGACGTTAGTGTGCATGTTCAATGATAATATCCTAGATTATTCTTTAGGTAAAATTCTTACAATGGTTGGATGAAATTGAAGCACATGAAGGTCTATATCCTTTCAGCAAAGTGAAGCTAATCCTCATTACCAGTTACAAAACTTTTAAATGACGAGTTCAAGGAAGATCTATGGCGACGTATGGGTACGGATACCAACAAGCCCAGACTTGGAACTTTTAATTTCTACTTTTTGCGGGATAGGGAGTACAAATACTCCAAAAATGTTCTTCTTATATTATTACGAAGTTTATGCAATCACTAACTCACCAGTTTGCTTTAAGAGGAGCAAAGAGTCTTTAGTCTTTAGCCAGTCCTAGTGGACGTTGCTGGTGGCTGAAAGTACTTGAATATGTTTCGCATTGTTTACAAGAATACTGAGGTCGAGAAACAATATCTAATATTCTGTATAAAACACGTGGATAAAGAAACTATTTCACGTGTGCTGCTATACTTCAGCACACGTGAAAACCAAGACTCAGGTAGATGAGGGTAAAGAAGGAGATTTGGCAGCGGAAAGTAGGCTTTTAATTAATACATGCTAGTGATACAGTGATATAGTGATATATAGTGATATATTCATTGGATCAATACCTCCTGGATACGTTCATAGTCTGCGCGTCAAGCAGTTTCAGCGGCTGCCAACAGAGCCTGTCACTATCAGGGGTCTTGCGGGTCAAAAATTCATCGTTGAGTGCTCAACCTACTCCAGTTTTTCAGCTTTATTTTAGGTCCAATAAAAGTGGGAGTAGTTTTAAATTTAAGATAAAGACTTGGGCTATTAAATGTTTTAAATTTTTAATATTTTGAATTCATATCAAGCTATAATGGATCAATGTTGATCCAAAATCCTTTTAATGTAAAACCCCTCCAAATTTTATCGGACTTGAAATAAACTCGGAAATTGGAGCGTGTGAAACAGTGGATGACTTTCTGAGGGCGGCCCTTTGGCCTCCTATTACTACAATATACTTTATGAACAATCGGTATATTTTAAATATTTTATTGTCAAACTGGAAGCTTCCTAAAAAATGTTACGCATTGGAAGTGTTACTCACTTGATCACAGTTGAGCTCGTTGACTTGAGCGTCATGGTCGTCGGCGGCGACGAGGGAGGCGTCGGTCCTGGAGAGAGAGCACCGCGAGGCCTGGACACACCACTCCCACACACAGCTCACCCCTCGACCACCGCCCCCCTCTCCCTCACCGTCCCCGCTACAGCTCTGCAACAAGAGAGAACAGTTGACTTGAGCGTCATGGTCGTCGGCGGCGACGAGGGAGGCGTCGGTCCTGGAGAGAGAGCACCGCGAGGCCTGGACACACCACTCCCACACACAGCTCACCCCTCGACCGCCGTCCCCCTCTCCCTCACCGTCCCCGCTACAGCTCTGCAACAAGAGAGAACAGTTGACTTGAGCGTCATGGTCGTCGGCAGCGACGAGGGAGGCGTCGGTCCTGGAGAGAGAACACCGCGAGGCCTGGACACACCACTCCCACACACAGCTCACCCCTCGACCGCCCTCCCCCTCTCCCTCACCGTCCCCGCTACAGCTCTGCAACAAGAGAGAGTGCTCATTGTAGGTGAGTCATAAAATACATTATCTCACATCTAGAAGCTCTTACGATAGTGTTTAAAGTCCGAAAGAGGCTGGTCTTTCCGACACGGCATTCATACCCATCGATCAGCTGGATCTGGAGAGATAATCCATTGAGACGCAAGTACATGAGATTTGAGGGTAAGGCTGCCTAGCTGGCAAGCCAAAAAATCATCATTTGGCAACGTAGATGGGAAAACCGGAAAGTGGATGTGGTGCCTCATCAGAGATCTGGAACGGTGGCTTTGTCGTAATTACGGAAAAGTAAACTTTTATAAACAGATACCAACGGGTCAACATGTCACGAATACATCTGTCTTTACCTTCACCGAACTGGTAATATCTATCCGCCAACCATGCATGAACATATTGAAGTTGTCGTGAATCACCTGATTTCTTTTGTTTAAGCCATTTTGAAGAAGAAATCATCCTTGCGGCCCTATTTGTATGCAATGTATACCTATGAAAGTTTGCACCGTAGTGACGCTGCAGGACAAAGAAGGGAATGCTTTGAACGACTTAGAAACTGTCTGTATTGTGCCGAGAAGTGAATGAGGGTTGCTTCGAATAGAGGAAGGTCAATTTTTAGGTACGAAAAGCTCAGATGGAAATTAGTTGAGCGTAGAGGTAAACGCTTCCCAATGAGATGGCCGAATAAGCAGATTCTCGATCGTTATTACGTGGTGATGACACAAGAAGATTTTTTATAAACAGGTACAATGAAAAAGCATTGTGAAGAAGGATAATCCTCTGCCTCGGCATTGATCTCATATTTTGTATGGCATTTTCATACGGTGCGGACTGCGGAGGGTACAACTGGTTGTGAGTCCATGCACCGAATGACACCGAAATGGCATTTCCTCTTTTTTTTGCTCTCCATAAAAACTTTTGTCAAATAAAAAAACCACACGTGCCAGATAATTTATGAAAATATTGAAAATAGGAGCTTAGAAGTAATAAATATGGTCAAAAACAAAATTTAAGAGAGGACGAGAGATTAAATGCTATTAGACAGGAACGTTTCCGGAGGAAAGATGGGATATTATGGTCCGTTTGAGTTAGGGCGTTTGTGTTTAGGGAATCCTAAAATTATAATGTAGTTACAACCCCCTATCACTATCTAGCCCGCAAGATAATGAAACTATCAGAACTAACAATTGATCAAAAAGTTGTAAAAAATTAAAATTGTATAAAAGTATTAACATTTGTAAAATCCAATATGCTTGCCCCTAGACGGTAATGTTACGTCCGTCAACAGTCTAATTTCATCATTATAAAACTCAATCGCAAACGCAACATCTTCAGATACTGCCGATGCCGGGACCGCTACCATGATAGTGCGCAATCGTTGTTATAACTTATATTCTTTCGTGTCGTACCTATGTTTGTGTCTGTGTTGGGTTAATAAAAATTATTTTGACGAGTTGCAAACTCTGGAGGTGTTGTGTTTTCATCGAAACATGTCAGTTTGATTTTTATACGATGAAATTGGATTGTTGACTGAGGTAAGATTACCTGGTCTAAATATTAAAATCTGTATAGCTACTCACAACCATGATATAAAAAGCAAGAATTGACATTTACTTTGAGAAATCACGAAAGAGTAAACATATTTTAAGGAATGCCTATAGCTTTGGCAAATTTATGATATGTTTATGTAATGAGATAAGTACCAGGTTAACCGAGCCTTGCTCGTTGGTTTTAATTCACTTTTGTTATAATGTCATGGTAATAAAGCTATTAAATTTCCACAAACAGCCAACTATATCTCTTCACAGTTATAACAGCTGTTTAAAAGAGACTGCTTGACATTAATGTTCCTTTGTTTTTGTATACCTTTCGTTGTTATTTGTTACCAAAATAGCAACCCATAAGAACAATGTTAAGAATCAAGATTCTTGAATTTAAATTAAGACCAAATTTGATTTTTCCTGGGATTGAGACGGTTTTTAAACTTATTTTTGGGCCAAAACACTCTTAAATGCAATATATACCCAATAGATTCGAGATCGTGCAACACACATCCCTTCAGACAGTGCTCGTATCATAGTAAAGGATTATCATTAATATTTTTTTTTTCGGAAAATGCAACTCTGATTTTGTAGAAATGAAAAAATTAGCTATCATTAATAATATGAGTTAAGTAGTTGTACTTTGTACATAGGTAATTTGTTGTATTAAACAAAACAGAGGTACGAGATGACAAGAACCATTAGAGATAAGCGGGATTATCTGAAGAACCGCTTTGCCTTACGACAAACTTTGGATCTCCAAGAGCCGCCGTCTGAGGGGCGAGATTTACATGAAATGTTCATCACTTTCTCTCCTTCAGCGTACATTATTCATATGTTGGAGGATGTCACTTTGCACTCATAATTCTGGTCAAAGAGTGCAGTACTTAGCCCTTATAGTACGTTAGGGCTTAAATATTAAATATTTATCAGGTTTAACTGTGAACTTATTATTATGGATCCTACATTGTAAGTACTTGGATGGTGGTTTAAAAAAATTGTAGGGCGACTTATACGGCACTTATTTTTAAATAGAGACTTAGAATAAAAAATTTTTTACATAAAAAATTTAAATTATCTTTAGAAGGAAAGTTAACAACTTATTTGAGAATTAAACGCGAACTAGTGTACGTGTCGCTTGAAGTAGAGAAATTAATTTTTATATGATATATATATGTTTAATTTAGTTCTAAATCAGGGACATCCGACCAATATTGTGAATATCAGTAATCAATCACAAAACACTATTGACAGCTGTAAATTAACAGATGTTTCAAATGCTCAACCCAATCCCAATGTCATTGTAATGGGAAATTTTCAAATTTAATTTGTGGATAGCGCCTTTATTTTAAGTCCGATTCTCATCAATTTTTGTTGGAAACAACTACAGACAGACCAAGCCTACCCAGCGAAACCAAAAACTTGAAAACACAGAGAACTGTAGGAGGAGTTCTCAACACAATAAAGCCTTAGCGTATTAAATAAGTACTAGAAATCACCTCCTGATCGAAATTCGACCAAAATTTCAGTTTATCCGGACCAACGAGGTTAAATAGATATAGAGTGCTCACCAGATAGGGAAATGTGTCCCTTTTTGACTGGCGCCATGTTACCCACTATTCCCGCCATTTCCTTGGTAACCAGTCCTTTTTGTTTACACTTTCCCGACACTAATTTTCCATTTTACCCACACATATCCGACGTTTCTATGGTAACCAACTTCAATTTCCTGCTCGCAGACAATCAAATCAAATTAATTTAAAAACAAACAAAAAATAAACATATATTTTAAAACTATCTTCAGTAATTTTTGAAGCTTGTAACGACCAATCAGAATAGCTAAAACTAGTAACCAAGGAAACGAGAGTAAAGTGTGGGATGGTTGCCGAGGAAACGGCGGGAATTATGGGTAAAATGGCGCAAATCAAAAAGGGACACAATATTAACATGTGATGAGCACTCTATATCTATTTAACCACGTTGATCCGGACCCGAGAACTTTAAAAATATTTTTGGATTGAAACATATGTTTTTCCTGTTTTTCTAGCAGTTGTTCTACCACAGCTGTTTAATGATTCAATCCTTCCTCCATAAGATAACACTGGAACTTTGAAGGCCTGCGAGGCGTAGCCCTACCAAAAATTCGACCAAAATTTCAGTTGATCTGGACCCAAGAACCTTAAAAATATTTTTGGACTGAAACATATGTTTTTCTAGGAGTTTTTTTCTATAACAGCTGTCTAATGATTCAATCCTTCTTCCATAAGATTAACATTGAAACCTTTAAAGCCTGTGGGGCATATCCCTGCAGTCCGATGAGAATTAGAATGGAATTCTGCTCATCTACAGGACTACCACGCTTTTCTAACGGTATGTGAGCTCCTATGATGCTCCCGAGCAAAGAAAAAAGGAAGAAACGAAACATGCTTGCCTATTATTATATGGATAGATTAAATTGATTAGCTAAGGAAAACATAAACATTTCTTTGTAGGTAAGCTTCCATTTATTCTTTTCAGTTTTTGAAAAAGTTTTCGAATTAAATTTACTTTAAACCTTAAAAAAATGTGACTGTGGAGGTTAAATATGTAATATGTACTTTTTAAATATAAAAGTAGATCTAAATTAAAATTTACCAAACTTAAAATCTTCCAGCTACCAGAACAATATTTCATGCGAGGAAAATGCATATAAAAACAATGTCATAAAAATGTAACGCAAAGTTTAATTTAAATGGAGCTGAAAATTGGAAAAGTTGCGCAGGTGGAAATGTAAATCTGTCAAAACATATTGATGGATGTTGCTGACATCGAATCACGTTAAAAACCATTAATCGTTCGCGCCGCGCTGTGTTGCTGGCGCTGTATTGTTGTGGAATATTAAATGCTGATGGGTGATTGACATCTCTATCACATTGTAATGTCTAAAGCTGTTGATATTGTAATGATAACAAATCAGGTCAGTTAACTAAGTTGGTCCAATCTTCCAGCAACTTTAATACAGAGTAGAGAAATTATTGGAAACTATCAATCAATCTATGTAACTTTCTCAACCACATGATAGGTCAGTTGTAGTAAGTGTAACTTTAATACAGTGGAATAGATAACATTTTAATTAATAGAAAAGGTTTAATATTAATTTATTTGTTTAAATCCTTAATTGTATAAATTTCCTCATTTACGTGTATCACTTGAACTGTAGGTATTTCGTTCTTTAACTATGTAGTTTGAGAAGTAAGAAAACCTGATCACTTTAATTTATTCAAGAGTCTGCAGTACCTCTGCCATCTTGCATTTTTAGCCCTATAAGAACAATGTATTTATAGATGTCTTTAAAACACTTTATCTCAATTATATTGCATCAGATTCGCATGCAACTTATGTTCACCATAATAGTATGGCGGTTTTTATGACGTGGACAAGTTTTTTTATAAACCTCGTAAAAATTGTTTGACGTGGTTTTAAAATGGTTTTAATAGCGTATATATTTATATTTTATTCAATATTTGAGTCAATATTTTTTTTACATTAATTTTCTATCACGTAAAATGAAAGATGCTACGGTAACATTTAGAATGACATCAAGTTTGAAATTTTCTGGCGAAAAACAAACTCACAGTAATGTTTTGAATTTAACATTGTTCTTGCGGGACAAAATCCTAAAATGACGGAGATACTGCAGACTCTTAAGCATCTTTTCAGACGTTTATTTCAAGCATCCGTAAATAAACGTATAACATGGATTTCACTAGGATTGTTTTCATATTTAAGTTCGCGCTTTTACTCAGTGCAGTGTTTTTAAGAACACTAGCGATGTAAATTGCGGTGCTTCCCTACGTGAATAAAAGTACTGTATACAGAAAGTGTGGTAATGAGAATTGTTACAAATCATGAAACACAGCTGATATTTTAAAAGTTGGTACTTATTATCTTATACTCTAAAACAAGCTCCATTTGTCCGGGCAAAGTTTTTTTCGCTCCAAGGATTTTTGATTTTTTGATTGAATATGGGGGTTTTGGCCACCAGAAATCGATTGGCGGTGGTCCCATAGCTGGGAAAAATCCGGTTTTCGCGCTAGAGCCCTTCAAAGATCCCATGTGATCCTTATGGAGATTTTTAAATTGAACAAAAATCAGCTGATAACTGTAGATAAAATAAACCAATGTGTTACATCTTTAACCTGTGGTTTTAGGAAAATCATACCAATGTGCAGCAAACCTTCCGTTTGGCGAGTGAGCGGAGCGAACGAGCTTTGTGTGAGAAACGAAAGTAATAATTTTACCGAGCTTAAGCTCGGTCCCCCTGGTACTCTTATACGCTAAAACAAGCTCCGTTTGTCCGGGCAAAGTATTTTTTTGCTCCAAGGATTTTTGATTTTTTGATTGAATATGGGGGTTTTGGCCACCAGATATCGATTGGAGCTGGTCCCATAGCTGGGAAAAATCTGGTTTTCTCGCTAGAGCACTTCAAAGTTTCCATGTTATCCTTATGGAGATTTTTTAATTGAACAAACATCAGCTGATAACTGTAGATATAAACCAATGTGTTACATCTTTAACCTGTTGCTTAGGAAAATTATACCAAAGTGCAGCACCCGTCGGCTTGGCGAGTGAGCGAAACGAACGAGCTCGTCTTTAAAATGGAAGAGGGCGAGTGAGCGGAGCGAACGAGCTTTGCGTGAGAACGAAAGTAATATTTTACCGAGCTTAAGCTCGGTCCCCCTGGTACTTATACTCTAAAACAAGCTCCGTTTGTAGGGGCAAAGTTTTTTTTCGCTCCAAGGATTTTTGATTTTTTGATTGAATATGGGGGTTTTGGCCACCAGAAATCGATTGGAGCTGGTCCCATAGCTGGGGAAAATCCAGTTTTCGCGCTAGAGCACTTCAAAGATCCCATGTTATCCTTATGGAGATTTTTATATTGAACAAAAATCAGCTGATAACTGTAGAAAAAAATAAACCAATGTGTTAGGAAATTTACCAAATGCAGCACACTTTGGTTTGGCGAGTGAGCGAAGCGAGCGAGCTCGTCTTAAAAAGGGGGAGGGCGAGTGAGCGGAGCGAACGAGCTTTGTGTGAAAAACGAAAGTAATAATTTTACCGACCATAAGCTCGGTCTCCCTGGTACTAGTTTTAAAAATTTGTTACTCTTTCTAGAGATCGCCTCCTGATCGAAATTCGATCAAAATTTCAGTTGATCTGTACCCAAGAAACTTAAAAACATTTTAGAACTAAAACATCTGTTCCTCCTAATTTTCTAGCAGTTGTTTTTACAACAGCTGTCTAATGATTCATTCAATTCTCCTTTCTCCATAAGATTAACATTGGAACTTTGAAAGCCTGTGGGGTGTAGCCCTGGAGTCCGTTGTGAATTAGAATGTGATTCTGCTCATCTACAGGACTATACCTTTCTAACGGTGTGCGCGGATTTATCCTACGATGCATAAGAGCTGAGAAAAAGGAGGAAATGAAACATGCTTGCGTATTAATATATAGATTGCACTGGGCAAAACCTTTGAAGGGCTGTAGAACGCAAACATAAAAACAAACTTAAATTTTGAGGAAATCATACAAATTTACATACAACTCCGCTTCATTTGATACATGAAGATAAATTCTGTGTATAAAATAATGTAGCATTTGAACCGTGTATTAATATATAAGAGGATTATTATATTGTTTAAAGACATATATATTTAAAGAAAGTCGTGTTTGAAAGTTAGAACTATTATATCTACTATAGGCTATTTTATACTAAAAAGGAAACAAATAACATTGTTCAAGTATAATATATATTGAAAATATCCTACGGAAGGCTATTAAATATTTTAACTATCCATGTGGAGAGCAATGTAAACATTTATACTGACAAACAACCACCATTATTGCTGTTACATTGGCACATTATTTACACTCAAAACCAACATAATTTATGCTGAAAACAACTAACGATTTTTAATCCTATTTATTTGTGACTGTAATTTGATTTTAGAATTATTCATGTAAAACTGTGTTTTAAAAAGTAAACAAGTAAAATAAATTTTTATTCATAATCTGGTTTTTGAATAAACAAACGTAGTATATGTACAATATATAAGTTGAATTCAGTAAAAACATTCGCAATTGCTTTAAGAATTATGAATAAAATCTGCTAGAACTGGCTCATGATTTTTGCTAAGTCCCGTCACATAAGTTGACGAATGGCCAAAAACAGCTGGGATGGACGAGGGGGTGGAGGGGGTACTTTTCCAAAAACATCGATTTTTTTTTTTACAATATATTTATTCTGGATCAATGAATTTACATTATACACAGAAATTTTAACACAGGTAGTAAGGTAACAAAACATATGTACATTAGTGGGCTCGGCCTATTCAGGTACACCCTGGAACGTAACAGTAAATGACAATAAATTTAACAGAACACAAAAGAAGTAGAACAGATAACATGAAAAGGAAGGAATTAACAAAAAAGTGGTAGGTTTTCAGTCCAGTCCAGCTAGAAAATCTTGTGGCAATCTTACTTTTAATCTTCTGTTATGAGTTTGGTGACCAATCTGAAACGCCACAGCACCAGGTACAAAGTCCAAGGTTTCGAAAAATTTTTTACTAGATTTTAAAACAAAGTTGAACACAGATTCAACCCCAAGCTCTTCGTGGATGTGGTTGTTACGAACAAACCAAGGGGCGTCTACCGCAATTCTTAGAATTTTATTTTGTAGGACTTGAATTTTGTTCAGCTTTGTGTGGGACACTGCTAAACCCCAGACGGGAGAAGCATACATAACTAAAGGTCGAATTATCGTTTTATATATCAATATTGCACATGCAGGTTTCAAGTGAGATTTTTGGTTAATTAAAGGAAACAATTTTGACAGTCTGGCATAACCTTGGGTAACTTTTTTATTAACGTGAAAATTCCAATTTAGTTTCTTGTCAAGCCACACTCCCAAATACTTAACAGCTTGATCATCCGGATTCCAAGGCAGAAATGTTCCATAAATTTGGATTTCATGAGGCAAAGCATGCTTTCTCAATGAAAACACCTTAGTTTCACATTTTGTCGAGTTGAGTTTGAATTTCCACATGTAAAACCAAGCAATTAATGTATCTACAGATGATTGCAAGGAGTTAGCAGCCTCGTACAGATCAGAATTTTGACAAAGGATAACCGTATCATCTGCATATAGGGCTAACGAGGCATCTTCAGGTACAGGTATATCAGACATATAAAGATTAAATAACACAGGTCCAAGTATAGAACCTTGAGGAACACCGGCTCTGATCGAACGGCTTGTGGAAACAGAAGAATTTACTTTTACAGAAAAAGTTCTTGCATGCAAAAAGATTTCAAGAGGTTTACTATGTAGATAGGAAAACCAAAATCAATCAACTTGAATATTAGTCCATCGTGCCACACAGTATCAAATGCTTGAGCAATATCAAGAAATGCTGCTACTGTATGCTCTTTCCTTTCAAAACCTCGTACTATTGTTTCATAAATTCTTAATATTTGGTGAAGAGTTGAGTGCTTTGGTCGAAATCCAAACTGATGGGGAGGAACTACATTAGCAGCCTCTATGTGTTGAATCAACCTTTTTAATATTACCTTTTCAAAGACTTTAGATAGCGTTGTGAGTAAACTTATCGGTCTGTAACTTGCTGGGGAATTATTAGGTTTGTTTGGCTTATGAACTACAGTAATTTCTGCGTGTTTCCAAATGTCGGGAAAATATGATTGTGATAGACAGGCGTTAATAATGGAAGAAAGGTGGGCTAGTCCTTTGTCAGTAAGATTTTTTAGGACAATATTTGGGATAAGGTCATATCCTGGCGATTTACGTGAAGGCAATTTTTTTATAATTGACTTCAATTCGGAACTCGTAGAAAACCTCATAGGTAATTCCACAGAAGAAAACGTGGCTCTCACTGTCTCGTTTATATTTTCCATTTCATCACCAGCAATTGTGTCATTTGGCTGAAATGCAGCTTCGAAAAAATCGGCCAAAAGTTCACACTTGTCAGAGTCACTCTCATAAGCTGTACCATCTTTTAGTAAAGTTGGAATTACTGAACGGGTATTTAATAGACGCTTCGTCGCCTTCCACATGTTGGAATCACTAGGATGAATATCTGAAACATATTTTTTGTAACAGCTTATTCGGTATTCATCAAGTTCATGTTTGACACGCCTAGTTAATTCATTTAACTGCCTCTTGAGATGAGGTAGCCTGTATCGTTGCCAGCGTCGTCTTACTGCATGTTTTTCTCTTATGAGACACATTATTCTTATTGGTGGATGATAGAAGTTATTTGGTTTTGGAGTTGAAGGTATAATAATAGAATTTTTTACACAAGTTTTTAAGTTTTCAGTGAAGCACTGAATGGCACTATCTATATCGGGAATAGAGTTAAGAATTATATTATTCGGCAATTTTGTATCCAGTTCAACACTAAACAATTCCCAATCTACTTTTCCATTAATCAATCGTTGCGGAGGTAGAGTTCTTTGAGGATGAACGAAAAAGGTTACAATAACAGGAGAGTGATCAGAGTCGAGTTCAGGTAAGACTTCTTGCATTACAGGTGCGTTGAAGTTTTTGTGTAGAACTATATCGAGGATGTCAGGATTGTAGCGTGGTTGCCACGGATAATGGGTTGGTTCATCTGGAGCGGAGACCATGACATTTAGATCATTAGTAAATTGAAGGAGGCGATTCCCATTTGGGTTTGTTTTTCGGCAGCCCCATACCTGGTGTTTACAATTTAAATCACCCAGAACAATTATTGAGTCAAAAGTTGTGAAAAGTAGCTGTAGGTCATTACCATGTAGTCTTCGGTTAGGGGGTTTGTACAAGGATACAATTCGAGTATCAGAGCCATCATTTAAATGAAGCTTTATACCAACCGCCTCTAGAGAAGTGAATGGAGGTAAAATTATATGATGGTGGTTTAAAGTTCTTCTTACGAAAATTGCAACTCCCCCAGAAGCAACAGGTTCTTGTCGGTCCTCTCTATACACACGGTATCCATTAATTTTAAAATTTTCAGTGGGAGTCAAATGTGTTTCACTAACACATGCAATATCAATGTTATGACGGAACATGAATGAGATGAATGTTGCCCTTTTGTCTCTTAGGCCATTGGCATTCCAGTTAAGGAGGGTTAAATTTTCGAGATAAAACTGATTAAGCTGATCCATTTGAGAGGACAGAGCTAATAACGTTTGTGATAATCTTTTTTAAAGCAGGCATAAAGGATTTAACTAAGTCTAAAATTATTTGTTCAAAACTTTGTGAAAGAGCGTCGTTAGTATTACCATTATCTGCGACTTGATTGTCTGTGCCGGACGAAGAATCACGAGGTGAGGAAGCTACAGCTTTAGAATAGGAAACCTTGCTCCCAGTAGGCCTAGTAGGTTTGGAAGATGTAGCATTTTCATTAATTGCAGGAAATTCGCTTGACGAATTTAAATTTGGCAAAGGATCCTTTGACGTTTTCAAATTCTTAGTACTCTTGTATTGTGACTTATTATTGATTATTTCTTGGTATGCTCGGCAGCCTCTATAATTAGCAGTGTGGTTTTCACCACAGTTAATACATTGAGGAGTATCGGTTTTGTTCCGAGGACACTCGGAATAATGATGTTGATCTGTACATCGAACGCATCTAGGATCGAGTTTGCAAAAGTTTTTCGTGTGGCCGTATCTTTGACAGCGTGTACATTGAGGAATTTGTTTGGATTTTCTCTTCGGTTCTACACTTATGATTGCATAACAAAGAGTGTCAAGATTAAAAATGGCCTTACCATCGTCATTGTTTTCCAAGTCTACGGAACATAAGGGCATTGGCATTTTATTTTTGTTCAATAATCGTGTTACACTAATGACAGGGTAGTTATGATCCGCAAGTTCATTTTTAATCTCATTCTCGGTGAGGGAAGTAGGTACATTTCTTATAATAACCTGAAGTTTTTTATCATGAAGAGGTTGAAAAGTATGGTACTTGATTCCGGAAGTGTCATAAAATGAAGTCAAGCTTGATAGGTTTACTTTTAAGGCTGTTCCGCGGATTTGGGTAGAAAAGGTGGCTTTGGCTACATTTTTTACGTCTTTTATAATTTCCTGATGATTGTTGACATCATGGAGAAAGATAGGGGGTATTTTTGTTTTAACAGGTTGAGATTGTTCGTCGGGTGTATCGTCCATGTCGTCCGGATGGTTCGCGTCATCACGGGCCGCATAAGAATGGTCTGAAAGAACTTGATACTTGTTAGCTTTATGTAACTGAATTGGGTCTAAAACATATCGTTTTGGTTGCGATACCGAACCTGAAACGAGTTTCCGTTTGTTAGGAAAAATAAAATTGTCACCATTCATTTCGATAGAACTACTAGGGGTTTGAGACATTGTGCCTTCTTTTACATTATTTCTAATCTTGTTTACAACAGATGTTGTCATCCGAGAAGATGGTGTGTGCAGGTTATGTTTCGTTTTGAATAGAGATTTTTTGGTTAACTTGACAATTATTATCTAAATATGAAAAATACAAATGAAACCAAGTATTAGAACAAAAACATCGAGCTTACGTTACATGCTAACAATGTATACAGAACCGAATAAGTAGGGACATCCTTATGGGGAAGTGAGAACGACGCCCCTGAAAAACAGATAGCACCACGAAGATGGTAAGGATTATGCTGATTGGTGGAATGGAAACAGATGAGTAGGTAGAATAATTTTACAGAGGTTTGTTATTGTTTTGATTTTTTGTAAACAAATATGCTCATTTTGACATTTGAGAGGTAGAAAGAGCGCTTCCCGTGACAGTAAGGAGAAATAATCCTAGCATCAGCGCTTTATTTTCCTCTGGTTTTCAGGGGCAAAACTAACATTTTTTAACATGGGATGTCCCTACTTATTTGTTCTGTATACATTGATGCTAATTTTCATGGAACAGCTGATTATCCAATTTCAACTGAATAGTAGTGCAAATTCATTCGTCAAGTTACGTGGTGAGGGTTATAATCCATACTTATTTAATACGCTAAGGATTTTTTAGTGCTTGGTCCGTAGTTGTTTCCGGCAAAAACTGATGAGAATCGGACTGAAAATAAAGGCACTATCCACCACTGAAATCTCAAAAATTTCCATTAAAACAACATTGGGATTGAATAAAGCATTTTAAACATCTGTTAAAATCAGCTGTAAATACGTAGTTATTGGTGATTACAGATATTCACATTATTGGATTGGTCGGTTGTCATTGATTTGGAGCTAAAGTAACATTTGTACTGTATTAAAATAAATTGCTCGATTTCGAGCAACACGTATATTAGTTTTAATTAGTTTTCATAATACAAAACATTTTGTAAATTCTTTTAACTTTTATTTTTTTGTTAATGCTGAAAACATTTAAGGAAATAAGCTTCTTCACCAAGTATAACGTGGTTTTTGCGAAGTTTATCGCGACCGTTTGTTCGAATCAAAATCCCTCCAACATGGAAATAGTGTCATAATGTTAATGCATTTTTTTTTTTAAATAAATGGACTAAAATAACATTTTTATCATAAAACTGTGTAGAACATAAAGGCTAAGAGTCGGCTGAACACAGAAAAACGTACAATTTCCCCAACCAATGTCAATTGACATGGAAATAGATTCCACCGTGAACGGGGCAAGGTTTTCCCTTCGCCCTCCGCGCCGCAGCGGCTACAACTGTGGAGATAACGGCGGCTTTGTCTAGCTGCAGTAATTGGTTGTGCACCGAGCCGGCCATTGTTGGCTGATCCATGTACAGAGCTAACTGTTAACTAGTGGAGTAGCCGGCTGGGTTGGTTAAATATACGGAAGTAGTGTGTTTTGGTTACTTCTGGACCGGAAGTCGTGCCATCTGCCCGAGCAGCTGCTCGAGCAGATGGCGTCAGATGCTGGGGTGCAGATGGCGAGAGCATATGCCTTGTATTTGAAGTAGAATTGGGCATGAATTAAGAGTTAATTTAAAACTGAAATTTAACAGTTATAACTGGGGCTTGGAAAGTATGTCAAGGTCATCCAGAGTAAGTTTTAAAAAAGCCTATCCAACTACCACCAGAAATAGTTGAAAGTTGAACTAGTTGGTGATAGTGGGATAAGTTGAAGTAACTTTTGAATTTTATTTGTGAACATACAATTAATGTGCAACAGCAGAGTTTAAACAAGTTGAACTTTTGTGATGAACTACAGAGTTGTAAATGCAAACACCAACGACGATGAGAAGGTAAACGCAGAGTCCCCAGATGATGTATTTGAAAAGCTTGAACAAATGTAACATTTCGAATTGGTTTTCCCGTTCCATTTCCAATCGTTTAATTTCCAATTTCAATTTATCCTCTTCCATTCTAGTTATGAAGGGAACTTCATCCATCATATCCATCATGATTGTGTTAGTGTTTGAAATTTTAAAACAAGTTATGTTGATAGTTCAGAAGTCGAAGACGGAATGAGAAGTGAAAGGGAGAAATGTTAGTTAAATAAAGAAGTGGTGGGGGGAAGGATGAATTACAAAGAAGTGGTGGGGGAAAGACGTTGCTCTTCATTATTACCATCAGTAGTGTCAGATGGTGCAGGAGTTAGATTTAGTAAACTGTCTTCGTCCAAACTTTCAACCTTATCACAAATAGGACAATCGTATGTTATTTCCAAATTCATTTTGATGGTTGTAAAATTATCTACAAGTTCTTGTAAAATATTAAAAATGTCTTGTAACTCTTCTTTAGAGTTTATTTCAAAACTAGAATTCATTCGGGCCAATGGAGAGTTGTTCATTATTGGAGAGTCGGTGATGGAATGAGGATCGGCGCATAGGGAGGGGGCTTATATAATGGTGACCTTGAGCAGGCGTCTAGGGAGGGGGGCTGTCTAGGGAGGGGGCTTTTATATGGGGAACCTTGAGCTTATGATTGAATAAAATGTTTAGTTCTTCTTCTTCGTCTTTTAATTCAATTATTTGAACCGAAGTAGTTGTTTCATCCTCTTCACTTGATGAAGAAAACAATTCACCAGGATTTAAATATTGAACTACAATTCTGAACCATCTTATAGGATATTCGTCAATGACAGAAAGTAAGTTTTGAAACAATTCTTCCATCTCCTCCCTGTCAGTTATTATATGTTCAAATTTGATAAATTTGTTTTCCATGTTGTTAGTTAGAGTGTTGGAAGTGGAATGATTTAATATTATATAAAAATTAGAACTAGTGGTGGGGGAAATCTCAAGGTCATCCAAATGAAGTTTTAAAAAAGAGTGTAAAACTGAAATTACACATTTGATGGTTCTACAGGATCGGAATACCAATCTGATCTGTATTTACATCTTTTTATCATATGTGTACAAAAATCATCTTGATGAGAATTGGTGCGTTGACAATGAGCAAGATCTAGAGGGTGAAATTTGAAACATCTTTGAGGACAACATGTATGAAAATATCTTGATTTGTAAAATTTTAAAGTTCGCAATTCCGGTGGTGGTAGTTGTTTTGTTTTGCATTTGCAATAACAAGATCCGAAGAATTCACATTTAGTACAAGCTAACCCATCCACCATCATTGGTCCTAAATCTGTACACTGTTGTTCACAACAGTAACGAGGTTTGTACTTGTATTTTTGCTCTTCCATGTTGACGCTGCGGAGTCCAGTGAAAGAATAAGAGTGTTTAGTGTTGAATAGTGAGTTTTATGTACTGTGAAAAGTGGTGGGGGTAATTTCAAGGTCATCCAAATGGAGTTTTAAAAAATTATACCTTACAAGTGTAAGGATTATTAAAATTTAGGAAGTTTGTTTCTCTTTGTTTTCTTCAGACTTTTTCTCTCTCTCCGCCTTAGCCATAGCAACAAGTTCTTCTGTTGATAATGGATGTACTTCAGGAAATTTTAAAATTAATTTAGCTTGATATCCTTCTTTAGTTAATACATCTAAATCTTGGGTCATTTGTTCAATGGTGTTGTAGTCTTTTCCATAGATTTTTCCATCAAGTTGAATCATCATTCTGTACAACATTTTCTTAAATAGGTCTTGTCGTGGTGAGAGCTGAGAAGCAAATGATTATTTATACAAGTATCACATCCTTTTTATTAACTCATATTGATCATGTGATTCTTTAGTTGTAGTTTTGTCTGTCAAAAGTTATTCAACATTGGTAATACTTTTGGAACTTGATGTTATGTTGACCAGTTGGCGATGAAGAAGTTGTAGGTTGTGTAGAAATAAATATTTCATCATCGCAATATTTTGTTTTAGTGAACATTCTTGTATTAGTAGCACTAACATCAACAGTTAAGTGATAACCACCGGTAAGTAAAACTCGCATTTCGTTGGTTAAATCTTCGAGTTGTTCAAAAGTTGTTATGGTGTTAGTATCGTAAGATGCACACTTGACCTTTAGGGACATGTTGCAGTTTTATATTCAGGGATTAAGAGCGAGATGTGTACGGTATGAAAGGTAGCAGTAGACTGATGAATTTTGCAAGTACATTTCCCCTTTTATAATTATACAAAATTGGGTCAAGGTCATCCTGTGGAATTTTTAAAAAAAGCAACATATTGTAATGTACAAAGACATTACAATATGTTGCTTTTTTTATTTTTATTTTTTTTTGGTTTTATATCATATTTATTGAAAAAACAAATACAAAGAAATATTTACAATGTTATGTACAAATTAATCAGTAGTAGGTGTTACATGAATTGTAAGTTCAGTAGAGTTGTTTCCACTGGGTCCATGTGATACCAAATAGAGTGCGCCGGGTTGAATTATACGAAGATCTTCATTTTGAAGTAGTTGTACGAAGCGCTTTGGTAAGAAGATCTGAAATTTTGCTTCATCACCAATTGTATAAGGTGCCTCGCTCAAAGTGCAATTTATAGCATCACCTACTGAAGTTTCCATTTTCTTAATAGTATGAATGATGTAGTGTTTTTCTTCTTTTAGTTCAGAACATTTCTTTGTAGGTAGAATTGATGATTTAGAATGAGCGTTGAACTGATCAACTAAACTTTGAAGTAAGTTCTGTGATGCCATATTGATGTTGTTGTTAATCTTCTTGTTAATAAGAATGTCCGTCGGAGATGTTGTCTCTTCGGAGGTTTGAGTAATACTCATGCTGTGTCATGGTTGCGCTCTCACTTTTATAATCGACACTACCCCCACCACTGACACTACCCCCACCAGTTTGTTGAAGGAAATTATTCAAGCGGTAGGCATTCTTTAAAGCGCACTGCGACCTTCGATGTTTAAAACTTTTTGATGAAATACAAAGTTCGTTGAAGTAGCATTGGAAATCTTTATCAATTATTGCATTAATCACTTCGTTGCTTGTAAATGATTGTATCCAATTTGCTTTTTCCAATCCCCTTGTGTAGATAATTTTAAACTCTTTGCAATAATGATTCATAATGTGCGGCATCATGTTATAATTAATGAAACCTTCATCCCATCTTAAGTTGTGAAAATGTTTGTTCAACCATTTGTTTGTAACTTTCGCTTTAGTTGTTAGTCTATTAAATGGTACTGGAGGTTTGAACAAATAATGATAAACTACTGATGTGTTCATGTCCAAGATTACTAATTCTTTAATAATAAAATTACCATCATTTCCTCGGAAAGCTTGAAATTCAATTATACCTCTTTTAACTTCCATTATATGTGGCGCATTAGAAAACGAAACCCGTTTATTCATGATGAAGTCTTACTAACAACTGACTTAAAAATTGAATGAGCCGATGTTTATAACAGACAGGATTGTTCTTCTTCTTTCACTTCTTGTGCCACTTCATCAATATTAAAATTGGTGTGATAGTTGTTTAATTGTCTCCACATTTCAACTTCTTGAGGTATTCTATTAAAGATTGAAGTATCCACGGGACCGTATAAAATTGGAACAAAAGGTTTTTTGTCCAATGTATCAATTAGATAGTCTTTAATTATTGCACTTGAAAATATTAGTTGTTTCAAATATCTGGTGACGGGACCGGTAGTACAACTTAAAGTGTAAAATTCTTCTTTAGTGAAATATAATTTAACATTATGTGTAGTTAAATCTCTGAAGCGAACAATTTGTCCTCCACGATGTTTTACTATATCAACTTCAATATTTGATTCCAATAAACTTAATCTTGTTCTTCTTCCAAATGTGTTGTTACTTAAATAGCACTCCAAAAGATGTAAATGTTTCATGAGAGATTCCCAAGTAGTTTCACTGAAAGTAACCATTTTGTTTCCATGATTTAAAATAACAATTGGTGAATAATCCATTGATTTTAAAATTCCAACTGATATACTTTTTGTCATGCATGAAGAAATTGGGTAGATAATCCGAAGAAATACTTCTGTTAAAATATTGGTTGTAATGTTAACTTCAACCTTCTTCCTTTTTACTTCTTTTTCAGCTTTTTCTTCTTCTCTCTTCTTATGTTTGTTGAATTTTAGGAACTCGTCCATTTCTCGTTCAACTTGTTTTTCTATATCTGAACTATTATCATCCATTAGAGGTATATTTTCTTCTCCGTTAGTAGAATTCATCTTGCGAATGATGTTTCCCATACGAAGGTTGAAGATAGAATGAAGTTTCTACTAATTATTTTCTCGCTTTTATATTTTTCGTAAATCCTTGAAATTTATACAATTACATAATTGTTTGTTTTCAACTTGTCTTTCACAAATGAAATTCTAACCTCAAAAATTAAAGCAGATAATTCTAACCTCAAAAATTTGCAGTTGTTGTACAATTCTTCTTAAAGTACATTCTTCACAATTCCGGTCAGCGGTGTGTAAGTAACTATTTTATCATGTAGAATTAGACAGTATGCCGAAGTTCCATCCGCTACTGGTTCTTCAAATTCCATTTCAATTTTTATATCCACACTTGATGATTTTACCGATTCATTTTGTTTTGAACAATCGATTACAATTATTGGAGCCTTGGAATAATACTGGTCAGGTGATAATAGTGGTGTATTAGTCTTTCCATAATATGACGATTGAAATCTTGCATACATATCGTATAAAATAGAAAAACGTTTTTTGCTGAACATGACATTCAAATTGTCATAGGGAAAGAATTGAGAGTTTAGGAAAACTTTACAATTCTTTATTTTACAGTGATCAAATTGACCAGCATTTGCAGTGATAACATCTTTTCGCTTAGTTTGAAAACCGAGTATTATGTACCTTGCTCGTTCCAAGTAAGTTGATGTCTTGACGGTCCATGTTTGTCGTTCTGTCTGAGGTAGTGTAGGGTATTCATGAAATTCCCAACTTCGGAATGGCATCACAATATCACGGTCAGATTTCAACTTTCTCAATAATAGGATTCTATGTTCATCAGCCAATCTTACATGAGGTACTCTCCAAACAACTTTATCCAACTGTAGTTGCCATTCCAGTTTATCTTCCGTAGTTGCAGGGTCTGCAAGTATCAAGTCCTTATTAGTTGAAGATCTGAGTAATACTAATTCTTGTTTGACATTTATTATTACCCGTTTGTAATCTTCAGCGAATCCCAAAAGCAATCGTAAAGGTACATGAAAATCAAAGTGACCGTTGGAAGCTGGTGTTATAGTGTCTTTATCGGGGGCAACCCATCCGGCGGTGACTATTGAATTCTTCTCATGCGGTGTTAATGATGTTAATCCTTTCAATGTCGTTGTTAAACCAACCTTTTTTGTTGAATCAACCGTCACCCCTGATATTTCATATCTTATTTCATCAAAAAGATATGCCATCGGGTTATTTATAAAAGGAACTGTTGAAGCAGTTTTTCCATCCAATTTTAATACCCGTCCTTCGATGTACAAGTAACTTTCACACGGTAAAGTGTAAATATCTTGTTGTTGAATGGGGATCCTTATTTCATCGTTATTGTTTAATTTTGATGAAGTGTAAGGGTTGTGCGTGTGATATTCCTTCTCCCATAGTGTTTCGTCGAACGTTGGTCCTTGAGATATATCCAGGATATCCATCGCTGTTAAGTTTCAATCCAATCTTCTGTAGAAAACGAATGTTGTCCGATGTTAACTCTTCCAATGTTGAGGAGCTACTGAGCTCCCGACTCTTCCGTTGCGGTTTAAATGATAATCCCATGTTGACTTTTATGTTGCTGCTCTGATGTGTATCCGTATAGTAATTGTTTCTCCTCTAAAGTCAACACTATGACCGTCTTGATCCAATATGTTCAGTACGATGTCTGAAATGAAACTGGTGTTTAACGGTAGGTATATCAAGTTTTGTGGCTTCTCAACAATTTTAAAACCGGGAGCCACTGTTGGATAAAATGTATGTAAAATATGTTGATTAACTCCATCTCTATACGATCCGTGTATAATGTTGCACGTGACATCGATACTATTTACTTTCAATATTGTTACAGTTGAATCACCTGAATGAGTAGTTCCAGGAGTTAAGATTTTCTTTTTTGTATCTGTAAATCCAAGTAAACTGCTAATCGACTGTTCCAAGCTGACATCAATATAATATTTTGAAGTTATTTCTGCTTTTAAAGTATTATTGTTTCCTTTAACGGTGATATTGTCTTCTCCGAGTTGTTTCTGTAATAATTGGTTTATGTCATCAATTTCATATGCTCCAGTAGGAAATGTAATTATTTTCAATTCTGAGTATTTTCCTGCAGCATCCTTAGTTTCATAATAATGTAGTAAATTGTTTTTTCCTTCTGTAACATTAGGAATTGAATTGTAGGTAGTCAAATCAAGTAATGCCGCTTCCCATAATCTTTCCTTGGATAGACGCAATGCTGGGAACAGCGTACTTTTTAATGTGGATGAATTTCCACTCAGTGACACTGTATACGATGACATCTTAAAGCTGACTGACACTCTTCGCTAGAAACTCCAAACATAAATGCCCACATATTTCAGTATTGTTAGGTTGTTCTCTTTTGTAATTATAAAAAATGTTTTTGGAGTTTCGAAAATAATGTTGCAGTTCTTTTGGCGGTGGTAGATTGCCAAAACTGTCAAAGTAGTAAATGGTTTGTCCGAGTTTTTTTATAGCATACCCAATGAGTGCCTGGACCATAGGTGGAATCCAAATTTACTATTCCAGTTTCATTTTTCCATATTTTAGTTGGTAATGCATCTTTCATAAAAACTCCTCGAAAGAATGGTATTTTCAAACATTTTACATAATCATTTAACTGATGATTTGTTAAGGCTTTATTTGGAATTATCAATTGATTCTTCTTATTTAGTACACACGGTATGGTCTTAGGTATAAACCTGCTCCGTTTTTTACCATTTGCCAAACAGAAGTCTTCTTTACACTTGCCTTATGAGTTCTACGACGTCCTTTTTTAATGTTTCCACCTCTTTTGGGAGCGCCTCTCTTTGCAGGTCTTCCTCTGCGACGTCTTCCACCACCTAACTTTGCTTTTGTCTTCATGGCTGTAGTTACTGCCCAAGCTGCTGCTTTTTCTGCAATATTTGCGTCACTTGATTTTACTCTTTGCCAAGCTTTCTCCGCTAGAATTTTATCTGCTATTGATCTATTTGTTGAATCTTTATACTTTGAATATGCTATATCGTGTTCTTTGCAAGCTTGATCTAATTTATTAATTCCAGGATCTCCTCTTGCTAAACGTTTTGCCAACTTAGTTCCAGGTCCACAATATTGATAACCTCCGGGCAGATGTAATTCGTATGGTAAAGCGTCTATCGTTCGATTTACAACAGCACCAACTGGAATCCGTCTGAGCAGGGATAATGCAGCTGATGTTATACCACGTCCTCTCTTGCCGCTGTCTTGACGATGACTGAGCGATACGGTCTTCATTATGTTGTCTTATATAACTGGTGTGTTTACTCTACAAGATACTTTACATAAATGAATAACTTGTGCAAAATCTTTTATATTTAAAGACTTAGTTATTCAAATTAATTATATACTGATTTATGATTCTATTTTTAATCCAAGCTTCTCGTTCATCGGGTTGAATCACCACATGATTCGTTGTACTAGCTATATGATTGTGGGTATCAATAAGTAAATTACCCACTATTCTTATTAAACAATCTAAAGTTACAGCATCTTTTGGATGTTGAGGATCTTGTAACTGCATAATACGTTTATCATTACACGTGTAAGCTGTTGAATCACTTTTTGATGTTTTTATGACTTGTCCAATAGTAGCAGCATCATTTGAATCTTCGCCTGGTAAAATATTAATTATTTTCTTCATCTTTGCATCATATTTGGTCCCAAAGTGTTTATCCCAAGTTATTGTTTGTTTCATTGTAACACAATCATTTGCTTCGTAACCAGGATAAATATCTTTTATTCTTCTATTACGACCATTGTATGTACCTAATGTACCACCAGTAGCAATTAATGTTTGCACCATTAGAGGTACATCTGTATCTTTTATACCAAATCTTCCATTTGTTATTGTTTTACGTCCTGCATCCCATTCATCATTATTTCCTTGCATTAAATTAAACTTTTCATTTCCATGTATAAATTTATCTCCCCGCTTTAACACGGCATCTTCATGTTTTACAAAATTGGATGTTTCCTTTTTTAATTCTTTAGATAATTGTTCTATAGTAACAGCATCTTTTGGTTGAGAACCGAACTTTACATTTGACAACACTTTCCCATGACAATCGATTTCATCATCATCTTGTAAAATACAGTTGTCCTTGATATATTTCAGGTTTACAGCATCGCCGTCTTCCTTTGGGTATCCAATGTCATTTATAATAAATTTATAAAAAGAATATCCATGTTTAGTTTTTTCCGGTATTATAGAATGTAAATATTCTTTATTAACTGAATCTTTATCATTTTTGGGATTTCCCACGTTGGTTATTCTATAATTTCCAGCATCATATGTTTGTCCATCTTTTAAGTTGTTACCCCATTGCAATTTTAAAGTATTTGAAAGTTCAGATGATAAGTACTCTTTAGTAATTGCATCAGAACCTTCAGTTGGTTTACCAACATTAATTAATCTATGTGATTTAACATCGTAAGTATTCTTATGTAATTTTAATGATGTTGAAGTAGCTTCTTTTACTGTCTTCAAATTTGCTCCATCAGTATCTTCTTCTGGATCTTTAACTAGTTTTAAACGTTTATTACTTATGCTATAGTCACCTTCAGGTGTTTGCGGTAATCCACTTCTTTTTCTGTCTTCTCCAACTTGCACTCCTAAAGCGGAGTACCGTCCGAACTTGTCGACGCTCATGTTAGAACTGATACGTCTTATGCTTGCACCTCTTTTATATCCACGGACAATTATACGACTATACCGCGATTCCTAAGTTCATCAACTAGAGCCACCCATTCATTATTCAAACCTGTATGACCGGCTTCCATGGCTTCATGCAATAGTCTCATTCTATCAACCAATTTATTGATATCGTTGTAGTAAATCACATTCGTATTGTATAGATTTTTCATCAATCCTTTACCAGATGTTGAAGTATCTCCTTTACTCTTTTTACCATGTTGTTCAAGAAGTGATAAATCCATAAGTGATAAAGATTTTCTTTTCAGTGGTTGTCTCACCGCTGGTGCAGTACGTAATGTTGGCAATTTTCGTGGAGGAAACAACTTTTTTATAACGATGTTATATTTTGTTGCACGTGAACGATTAATCATTGCATCCTTTACATAGTTTCTTTTATGAGCGTTAGTATTTTGGAGAATCTCCTTAAAAACACTTAAATCTTTGGATGAATATCTTAGTGGTATGTTTTTAAAAATTAATTCATATAATCCTTTTGTTCCTTTATATCTATGCTCACCAATAATGATGTAATCGTCTTGTGTTATTTCAAGCTTTGAATCGCCAATCTTCAATTCATTCCCATCAATTCTTGCTCCGTATACGTGTGATCTACTCAAATTCGGGTTTGATTTCATATCATGTAGCATTTTCATTATATATTTTCTTCCAAGAGGTCCATGTTGTAATATATCGCTACTCAATTGAGTTAAATTTGGAATAGATTGTTCAGCTTCAGGTATTGGCTGTTCTTCTTCCTTTTCAACAATTGGTTCTTCTTCTTCTTTTGTTTCTTCTTGCTCACTAGCACTTGTATATGAATCATCATCTTCTTCTTTTTTTAATGCTTGTACTTCTTGTTTAGAAACTGGTAGTAAAACATCTCCTTCATAACGAGGTTTACCAATAGTTTCTGATATCTGTTTTAAAGGTTCCGTAATAGGTTTAAATGTAGTCTCTAGAAATTCTTCTCTTTCACTTAAACCCATCCTCAATGCACGATTCTTCATCCTAATAGAATCACTCAGTGATTTTATTTCTTTCAATAGTTTTTCTTGATTCACCATGTTTACACTGTGAAGTTCAACATGTAACTAGATGTAGCATCGGTAGTTCAACGCATAAATACAAATTTATCCAACCCTATACGATATCTACCATTTTTAATATCTTCTTCCTTCATAATAACGAGAAAGCTATATTTCTCATTCCATGCTTTGCCACACATCTCTTTAAATTTTTCAAATGGCATATCCGCATTTACATGATCATTATATATATGCTTTAAATTTGTTTCATCTTGCTTGAAGATGATCAACATATTTGCATTGTCTCTTATAAGTTGTTTTGGAATTTTACTGTATGTTTGACCAATATAAATGCTATCAATATTATGATGTCTTCCCATAGCAAAATAATTCCTTATTGTGTCATGATTTTCACAAGAAACATCGTCAAATATAAAAATAGAAAATGGTTTTGCTTCATTTGGTTGCATAATTGTTTCACTGGCATTAAACTTGTAAAAATTCACTTCAGGTACACTTGCAAGTACTTTATCCAATAATTGATATTTTGGTTGTTGCAATGATTTTGAAAAAATGTATATATTATTAAAACGCAATCCTTTAGGATTAGTTATAAGGTTAAAAACAACATTAGTTTTTCCACAATTTGAAGGACCAGTTATTAGACATCTTATCGTATTTGGTAGTAATTCACCATGTTTTCCATGATTTAACTTATCATTGTCAACTGTCAATTCATCAATGTTATTGATATTAAATCGATCTTTTTGTTGTACAATCTCCATCTTGTATAAAGGTTAAACACACAATGAGCTATTAAACAACTATACTAAGTCTTTTGAAGGAATCCAAGAGTCTTCACTTTTATCAAACCCTAACCACCGGACTTTAACCATATCCTTTTTCCTTTGTAAAATCTTCTCGACAAGATATACATCACCAACTGTTGATTTCAACAATTCGTGTCCGTAGAATCCACCTTGAAGTAATTCACCCTTGTTATCCTTTAATAAATAGGTTTCAGGTATAGTTGGTTGCACTTTATAAATTGTAAATACTTCATTAGTCCAATTTGGTAGATATCTTTTACTAAATACACCTTTGTATTTGCTTAAACGAACTTTATCGTTGACCTTGAACTTCTTTGGTTGCAATTTTTCCAATTTTGGTGTTGTATTATTTTTAATACGTTGTAATACAATTTTGGCATTAGCACTATTTACCTGGATAGGTTTCATTCCAATGGTACGATGATATTTGTTGTTATACTCTTTTATAAGTTGTGGTAATATGTCATACCATACATATGATCCTCTTTTTGAAAATTGTTTATACATCGCACTTTTTAATGTTCTATTGAATCTTTCAATTATTGAAGCTTTAACTTCAGAATTTGTAGAATAATGATTTATTTGATATTTCTTCATCAAAGCTCCAAAGTCTTTATTAAAATATTCTTTTCCATCATCGGTCTGTAGATGTTTAATTTTAAATTTATTTCTTTGTATTGTGGTTTCCATAGCTTTTGTAACACTTTTACCAGTCTTATCCTTCAATGGTAAAGCGTCAGCTATTTTAGTAAAACAGTCTATAATTGTTAAAATATATTTAAATCCTTTATTTAATTTACTGTGCGGTATCATTTCAATGAGATCAGCTTGATAAAGATCATTCATTCCTTTAATGATTGTACTTCTTCTTGGAAATCTTCTTCTTGCTGGTTTATGTAGTTCATTTACAATCTTGTCCTTCACACTTTCCATCTTCAGATGTTTCTTGTACACTGCTTGTAAAAATACTGACCCATAGAATAGTTAATTCTCATTTATATAGTTTGAATATAGGTCAAGGCCATTTCATATTAGTGTAAAAAAGAGGGAACATGGCATTGGGCTTGCCATGTCCCCTCTTCTTTACGGAAAGGAAAAAGGAAGAAGGTAGAGGACGAAGAATAGGTTTACTGGTCGATAGGGTTCAGGGAGTAGTGGCCGAATGGTAAAGTATTAATTTTATCTTCTAAAATATGGCGCTTGTCATCTTTGTAGCTTAATGCCCACTTTGTTTGTTTGACACTAAAAAGTTGATGATTATAACTTCTAATAGTGTTGAATGTTGCAGTTGTTTCAACATTTTCAAACAAACATCTTTTATAATGTTCAAACTGTACATTCTTCTTCAGGAAAGAAGTTTTTATTCCTTTGGCTTTTTTTGTGACTTGATGTTCATTCCTTTCATTTATGTACAGTTGAAATGAATACAGTTTGGACATTAATGCTACAATTTCCATCATCGGCACACCATTTGTTTCATCTTTAAATTTTCCCAATACTTTCTTGTTTTTGTCGTAGTCGTAATTTGGATGATCCTTAGGATAATCGGAAAAGTCGAAATCATCTTTATATATAAAGGTGCGTAGATCTTCATACATGTCATTTGTTTTAATCCAGTAAATGAGTGCATCCGTATCCATATATGCAATACCAATGTTCTCTCTTCCATAATAGTTAACCATCTTCTTATAATGAAACTCATACATATGTGTTTTTGAAATATCCAAGATTGACATTCCAAGATACAAAGGACGATCCATTTCAACTGACTTCTTGTTCATGGAAATAACAACTAGATTTTCATTAATAATTACAGATGAACCAAAGTTTGGTTGTTGCACTAATTTCTGTAATTTTACTGGATCAGTTACCAATTTGATATCCTTATGTTTCCTTTTGTTTTCCAAAGTCTTGCCAAATATTGCGTTGTTCATTAATTTGAAAAAATCTTTTTGAAAACTTGATGTAGCGACGGCTCTTCTTCTTGTGTTGTTGTCGATGTAAGGTTTTAACCAACAAGATTGAGAAAATTGTAGTACTCGATTAATTTTTGTAATTCTCAGTCCTAAGTCTAAAGCCTGTTGTATCATCCAGTAGTGTCCAACATATCGAGACTTGTCGGTTAAAGTCATCAATAATTTTGGCCATCTTCCAGTAGGGGAAATTTCAGTCTTCGGAAGAAGTGGTAAATCATAATGTTGATCATGAAGATGTTCAGGATATTCAAAATCCACATCAAAAATGTAACCAGTTTCACCATGCTTCGGTATATCCATTATGTTTCCAATCGATTCTGGATCTATCCATTTAAAATTATCATATGGAAGGGGATTTGACATTGCCCATCCGTATAAGTTATTTGCATCAAAATAACCCAGGAATGTTGTTGGTTTTGATGCATCATAATCGGGCAGATACTTGTTGTTCGCCTTAAAATGTCGTGTAACGCTTTGCGTCAATCCCCCTCGAACTCCTGACTCTAACATTAAAACCATATCTATATCAGTAAGAAGTTGTATTTTACAATTTGTTTCTTTCAACATGGCTTGCCATGCTAATCCAGGTGAAGTGTACGAATGAAGAGGGTCCAATCCATAAGCTGCAAAACACGTATTTCTAAATTCTTCCATTATATCACATAATAAAGTTACATCTAATTTAACATAAAAATCTGAATATTCTCCTAATGTTCTAAATCCTAATTCGTTCCATACTTTACATGCATGATCATAGTCCTCTTGAGATATGTCCATGTCGTAAAGTTTACTTTTAAATTCTTCTTTAGCCGGAAGTGATGTTTCATTAAATTTTTCTAAACTGTCTATGTAATCATATGGAAACACACCTTTCCGAAGTACCAAATCCAGTTTGTCGTTATTTACAATTTTCTTTGTTTCGATTAAATCTTGTTTCCTTAAATTTTCTGAAAGTTTGGACAAACTCGACGGCATAAATCTGTAGGAGTCTAAGAATCTTAATTTCATGTTTCCAACTTCTTTGGAAAAACTGATGAACTTCTCTGAAGTTTCAGCTAATACATCAATTTTACCATCGTCTCTTCCTAATTCAGGTATTATGAAATGAGCATCGTACCCACTGAGGTTATGCAGAACCACAGGAATAAATAGTGGTAAACGATAGCTCAAGTTGCATTTATTACAAGCAGCACCCCTGTAATAACCAGTGAGGTGATCGTGATCTTTAACTTTATAATTCTCAATAGTAAAATCATTTTTGCACAAGAAACATCGAGTTGCATTTTCATGTTGAATTTCTTCTTCTTCCTCCATCATTTTCATTGGTACAATATTTGTATATAATCTTTGTACATTTCCAGCTATTGAATATAAGTGATCAAGAAATATTTTTTCTACATTTTCACCACGATATACTAGAGGTTCTGAAGTTAATCCATATCTGTTTAAATGTTCTTCTGATAATGTCGATTTCACCATTAAACAAAAACTGTTTGGTTTGTGCATTTGATACCTGACACTTTTTCTAGCTTCACAATTTTCATCTTCAACAGGAACAAGTGTTGATTCAAAGTCCGCATACACAACGAAAGGGATACGGTATTGATAATGAACCTTTTCAAATTTAACGAATGCTCTGTTTTCCGCAGGTAAATTAATCTTTGCTTCATAATTATTGTTACATAGTCTTTTGTGCTCTTGTAACCATTCTCTTCCTTCTCTTCCTTCTCGTTGAAAATTAAAACATCTCTTGCAAATTATTTTTTTGTTTCGATTTTTTGAAAGTTGCTTGTTAACAAGACGATCAAATTGCTTTATGTACACATAGTGAGACACATCTCCTCGCGTTAGTAGTAGTAAATCCGTATGATCTGGTAGCTCTTCTTTTGCAATACGTAAAGGATACACTTTGTTTGAACTATCTAATGCAAAAACATTGATAGACGTACCGGGATTTTTCTTCTCAAATTTTGATATATCTTTCAGTGATACAGGATAAGTGATTCCTTGAAAATTGTATCTAAATCTTTGATTTTCATATTCTTGGTCAGGTCTATTCGCATTATGTGGTACAAATTTAGTTGTCATTGCATAACGAAAACATTCATTGTCTTCATTTTTAACATTAATACAAGATTTTGTATCTTCAATTCTTTTTGGCAGAGGAATGTAACTTGATCCCATTAGTCCATATCCATGTTTGTGAACTCTTATATCTAATACTTCAATACTTGTAAGACTCCATCCGGATCCTCTTCCTTCGTGTTCCTGAATTTTTGTTAATATTTCTTCTATACAGTTCTCTACTATTGAATCAATGTTTGAACTTTCCATAATGGTTCGGTTTTTTGTTATGAATCCTCTTGGTGATAATTCTTCTTGTACATTTATAAACATAGCTTCTAGTAGTAAACCAAATTTAAGAAAGTTCAATCTTTTTAATTCTTCTTTTAAAGTTTTACTTACAATTGGTTTTGCTTCTCTAATAAATTCTTCTAGCTTCAAGTTTTCATTTTGAATCTTATGATGCATTACTACTTTACCAGGTAATGCAAATACTTGTAGATTTGGTAAAGTAGTTGAAGATGTTGCTGTTATTTCATATTGTTCTTCTTGTTCTTCTTGTTCTTCTTGTTGTTCTTGTTCTTCTTGTTGTTCTTGATGTTCTTGTTTTTCTTCTGGGTTGTTGTGAATTAGTTCTTTATGACAGTCTAATAGAATTTCATCGTGAAACGATTCCGAACATTTATCGCAACGATACATGTTGAGATGTTTACTCTTCGAAATTTCACCAAGAAATGAAGTGGGCTCTCACGTTCCTCCTATTATAATGGTTCCCCCACCACTATTTCATCCTCTTCACTATCCTAGAAAATCAAACATTTTCAACAAAATATTAACCTTCTACAAACTAATTGTTCATTCGTGTTCTTTATTCCCATTGGAGTTTTAGTATATACTTCTTTATATTCAAACTTTAACAAACTTTCTTTTAACATCTGTTAGGACAGATGTTATGGGACAGATGTTAAAAGAACAAATGTTGGAGAGGAAATGGCTAGAGCACAGGCACTTGGTTAAACTAAATTTGCGCATAAATTAACTAGAGTTGAACTGAAAATTCGCATAAATTAAAAGTTAGTTCAAAACTAAAATTCGACAGTGTTAAAAAACTCTAACAGTTGAATAAAAATAAACATTAATTCAAAACTGAAATTCAACAGTGTTAACCAAATTCTAACAGTCAAACAAATAGGTCAAGGTAATCCAATTTAACGCGAGAACGAGGAATAGAGCACTAAGTGGCATGTTAGTCCATTACCACAAAGTGATCTATTCCTCGCTCTCTATTCTACATCTACTTTTTTCAGTTTACTTATTTATATTAAAATGTTCAAATTTTACTATGTAGAATGTCCATTCTTTCTCTTCAACTCTTCGATTGTTTTTAGCAATTGTAACAAATATTCGTTAGTTTTCACCAAAGTCTTTAGTTTGCTACATCCAATTTCAATGGAAGGTATTATAAGTTGTAATTTTATAAGTTCAATCTTTTCTTTCTTGCGAATTTCTTTCTTTATTATATTATTCCTTATTTTTGCTGAAGATTTAAACTCCATGTTGTTTCTGCTAAAGCCACAATAATAATAAAAGTCTCTTGAAACAACCTGCATTTATACACATTCCCCCACCACTTTATAATCCCCACTCCTTTCCCCTTCTTCTTTATATGTGGAAGGAAGTATTATAATTAGATTCCTAATATTTCTTTTCCTTCTTCACTACGTGGGGGAAGGGTAATTTGTTATTACACTAGTTGTGCAAGAAAATAGCCGCCAGTGTCCACACCTTGTTCGTAGCACTCCATCATAGATTGTGCCCACTGCAACATGCGGTCTCTGTCATTTGGTGTGACAAGGAAAGAATGACTATCACCATACAATATAAAAGAGTCAATTCGTACATAACATCCTGAGTCCAACCATTTATTAGCTTCAGCCATAAACTTTTCTATTGTATCAAATGGAAATTGTGGATCAATTGCTATGACTTTACGTTCTTCACTAAGTTCAACAGTATAATCATCATCGTCCTCATCATCTTCACTTTCACTGTCGTTACTTAAAGTGTCTTCAGATTGTTCAAAAACATCAGAAATTTCAGAAAAATTAAAATTTTCATTCAGATGAGGAGGCATTTTCAAGCAAGAAATATTGTAAACAGCAGAGACGAAACGACAAGAGCGGCATGTAGAAGAAAAATGAAGGGGTGACCAACGCTCGCTCCGCTTTTATAATAGTATGCAAATGAGGGATAAGTGCTGACCATGACCAGTCATCGACCCAAAGGAATGGGGGAAGTACTTTTCTTACTACTTGGATGGAAGTAGGTTAGTAGGTCACGAGACTTAGAGTGTTAAAAAATAATGGGGGAGAAACACAACGCTATAACGCGTTGTGTTTCTCCCCCAGTATTTTTTTAAGCAATAATTTGGAAAAAGCTATGTGAATTTACTTGCTACGCCCCCACCTTGTAATACCATCCAGTTTGTGTCTGAGGAGATAGTCTTTAGAGTCTAACTCATAAACTGATTTCTCTTTGCGCAAGGATTCAATTACTTTAATATTATATCTTACGCCGTTACAAGTTGCCAAAATGTGTTTGTTGTCAATAACACTTTCAAAAAAATAGACACAACCTCTCTTAAGCCTATTTCCTTTCACACCAATAATTTTGGATTGGTATTCAACAGTGGGGGTTTCTGTCACTTGTGGTTCAGAAATGTGTTTTACGACATGTACACGGCAAAAACTTTCGTTTTTTACACATTTCCTCCCACAAGGTGATCCTTTCTTAATTCCCCTAGTAAGCATTTCAGGGCAAGTAGTGGGACGGCTAAATGCCCTACGACGCTCTTCTTGTAATAATTGAAATTGCTCTGAAGGAGCGGGTTTAGGAGTAGGTTTAGGAGTAAGTTTAGGAGCTGGTTTAGAAGCAGGTTTAGGAGCTGATTTAGGAGATGATTTAGTAGCAGGTTGAGAGGAATCAGTTTTGTGATAGGTATGATCTTCAGGTGTACTAAGTGGTGGGGTAGGAGGCAATGGTGATAGTGGGATAATAGGTGTGCTAAGACGATGAACAATGGTTTCAACGGAAGGGGTATTAGGATGGTGGTGAACTGGCTTCTGCGGTGGCGGCATAGTAGTTGATGGTGGTGCGGAGTCCTTTGAAGGCGAAGGCGGTGAAAAAATACTACGAAGTCTAGAAGTGTTGGTTGGCGGAAGAATAGCTCCAGAAGTTGAAGGTTGAGATGCAAGTCGATTCTTGTAGCAATCAGGAAGGTTTTTGAGGCGAAGAGTTTTTTTAGGTGCAGGAACAGCCGTAGTAGAAATAGAAGTCGAAGTAGAAGTTAAAGTAGAAGTTGTAGTTGGCAGAGATAACATGGTTGTGGCTCCAAGTTCGCAGCGTAACGTCTGTAATCAGAATGAAATGTTAGCCGCAGTCGGTGCGTCTTTTATAACAATATGCAAATGAGAGGGGTAGCAGCTGGCCGAGACTGATTATTGACCTGGTAGGTGGGGGAAAAGGGGAAAGAGAAGGTATTTATTTAAAATAATTCGCATAACTTTTGACTAAAATAAGATAACCAAATTCTTCTTTTACCAAAATGTTTGTCTTACATAGACCTTTTCAATGATGTATCGCTTGTCCAAATCCGTCAATCCATTATCAAGTTATAGCCATTTTAATTTTTCAGGTCATGACCGGTCGTTCACCCGTAGTGGGGGAAGGAGTGGGGGTAGGAGTGGGGGAAGGGGGGGGGAGGGGGGGGGAATCGACTCCATTTTTTCGGGGGGGGGAGGGGGAGAGGGGGGGAGGGGGGGGGGGAGGGGGAGGGGGGGGGGGGAATCGACTCCATTTTTTCGGGGGGGGGAGGGGGGGGGGTCATTGACCCTTCCGAAAGTGGGTCAAGGTCATTCAAGATTTATAATGATCCAAGGTGATGGGAACAGTAATACTGTTCCCACCACCCTGTTTGCCTAGCGGTTCCCACTCCCAACCCACTAGTTACGTTCTGCAAGGGAGGTCCCTGGGCCGTCCGCATCAAAGCGTAACGTCCCGTCCGCATCAAAGCGTAACCATTAATTTCAGGGAAACTGGAACAGCAGGGAGGCCCTGGTCCGTCCGCATCAAAGCGTAACGTCCCGTCCGCATCAAAGCGTAACCATTAATTTCAGGGAAACTGGAACAGCTAATGCAGAAACGCAACTCTA
The DNA here is from genome assembly GCA_030545055.2 of Neoaliturus tenellus. Taxonomy (NCBI): domain Eukaryota; kingdom Metazoa; phylum Arthropoda; class Insecta; order Hemiptera; family Cicadellidae; genus Neoaliturus; species Neoaliturus tenellus. Next base: position 22,514,176 of record CM061533.1, on the reverse strand, counting down.
ACACCCACCCAAACTAATCCCACCCATCATATTCCTAAACAAAATGCAAAAAACCTAGTCCGCAATTTGCGGATGTCCCACCCCTTCTAAGTGAAGTTCAACTGAACTTCTGAATTTACAGTTAATCTACCCCCTAACATCTAGCTGAAAGGCAAAACAACAACATAAATTATTAATATCAACACTTAAAACTAACAACACATCATTATTAAAAACCAAATAATTCAACACAACCAAATACCATCATTATTCTTAAAATTAATACACCTTAATGCTAAACACCTCTTAAAATTAATACACCTTAATGCTAAACCCAACTTATAACTAACATCGCAATGCGCAAATTATTTCTTAAATTAAATACAACTTAAAACTAAACACACACACACACACACACACACATACTACATTGCATTAAAAAACGCAACGTAGTAGAAGAAGTTCAAATATATATAGGCCTACTATATATTTGAAACCTCTTGCTGAGTCGCCAACAACCTTTCGCTATGAAAGTTTGTTGACGACTGACGCTAAGATCAGGCTCGTATTGCTCCTCGGATTCTCGAGTAGTGGGGGAAGTTGTTTCACTCCAGTACAGTGTTCAATCCAGTCCAGTTCGCAGCAGTGTAAAAGGAAGGCAAAGGAGTGGGGAGCGGCGCATGCGCAACAACACAAAACCAAGGTTTGAGGTTAGAATTATCCATGTGCAGTAGCGCTAAAGTGAGTAATACAGGACTAGGCGCATGCGCATAGCATGGACTGATTCCGGTCCGGAGAACTCGTTGTATGCGCAGCAGGTTTGAGGTTAGAATTATCCATGGCAGCTGCCATGTTTGGTCTGGTTTCACCACATAGAGTCAGCAACCGGTGGTGACCGGTCATTGGCCTAGAAGGAGTAGGGAAAGGTGGTGACCGGCCATTGACCCAGAGGAGTAGGGGAAGGAGTGGGGGAAGGGGGGGGGGCTCCATTTTTTCGGGGGGGAGGGGGGGGGAGGGGGGGGGAGGGGGGGGGGAGGGGGGGGGAGGGGGGGAGGGGGGGGGGTCATTGACCTTTCCGGTCGGTCATTGACCCCAAGGAGTAGGGATAGACACAGAACCCTACTTCTCTTACTACTCAGGTGAAAGTCGGTCAACCAGTCATTTGCTTGCCATCTGCCGCCATCTGGCTGGAGTTATTGCCTCTATAAAGGTGGGTAGTTTATCGCGCTACAAACATTCATTGCCTCGCATCCGCTCGGTCATCATCTCTCGTTAGTTTTATGTTATGACTACTTCACTTACTAGGTTTGAGGTTAGAATTATCCATGGAATAGCCTTCGTAAATTCTAACCTATAAAATTACTACTCTGGCGTTCTGTTTCAATTTCTTTTACACTTCATTTTATATCTCAGTCTTCTTTTAACTTCTGAACTTAACACATCGGTTATAATGACTGCACAATGTTTAAAATTAAAGCTTTTGCGAACACAACACATATTACAAAGTACTTCTAAACCTTCAATTTCAAAGTGTAGAACTAATTTAAATAGAGTTAGGAAGAAGTACAGTTTTAACCCATTATACTCTTCAAAGACTTCGCAGGTTAATGTTGATGATAGTGTTATTTACAACATTTTGCATTCTATGTTACAATTCAACAACTTTGAACTTGTTACACCTATCGACTGTGTTCAACAAGTTTTTTTATTTTACCCCTACTATTCCTCATATAAGCGCTGTCACCACAATTCCTACTTCATGCTCCTCTATTCTCTTCAGCTGAGCTAAGATTTGAGGTTAGAATTATCCATGGCGGCCGCCATGTCTAGTTCAATTTTACCACATAGTGTCGGCAACCGGTTATTGGTCTAAAGGAGTGGGGGAAGGGGTGGTGGGGGGAGGTTGCCGTTTTATAAGCCCTCTCCCTAGGCGGCATTTCTCATTCGATCGCCAACTTTCATACGATAAACACCTCTCCCATGGCACGAATCAATTATCCCGCTATCACCAACTACTTCAACTTAAAACTATTTCTAGTAATAGTTGGATAGAATTTTTTAAAACTTACTCTGGATGACCTTGACATATTTTCCAGATTCCAATTATAAGTTTGAATTTCAATTTTGAACTAACTCTTAATTTTTGTTCAACTGTTAGAGTTTCGTTAACACCAACGAATTTCAATTTTAAACTAACTTTTAATTTTATGCGCAAATTCACTTCACCCTAACGCCAACACTATCGCCATCTCCACCCCGACCTATATGGCATAAAATATAACTACAGCATCTCATATATACACTCTAACCCCCACCGGAAGCTATGTGACATAGCAGCTGGCGCCAGCTGCTCGAGCAGCTGCTCGGGCAGATGGCACGACTTCCGGTCCAGAAGTAACCAAAACACACTACTTACGGAGCATTGCAACAAGGTTGGCACAACCTTGCGTGTGTAACGGTCGAACTACGAGCAGATTTGGAGCAAAATCCTTATCATTGAAAATAACTAGTTAATGAACAAAATTAACATGATGGTAAGCGAAATTCTTCACGGATGTATTCAAACTTGCTCCTTTTTAATTTTATCTACGCCCATTGGAATGAGTAACAGTTTAATAACAATATGACCGGTAATGGAAACCCATTGCATAACCTAGACTTATTTAATACGCTAAGGGTTTTTTTTTTTTTTTTTTTTTTTTTTGTGAAGAGAACTCCTCCAACATTTCTCAACCGATTTTTAAGTTTCGGTGTCGTTGGATAGGGCTTGGTCTGTAGTTGTTTCCGGATTGATGAAGTGGTCTGTGGTTCTGTTCTGAAAATTGATGAGAATCGGACTTAAAATAAGGGTGCTATCCAGAAATTAAATTTAAAATTTTCTCATTAGAATAACAGTACCAGGTTAATCGAAGCTTGCTCGTTGGTTTTAATTCAGTTTTGATATAGTGCCATGGTAGTAAAGCTATTAAATTTCCACCAACAATCAACTACCTCTTCACAGTTAACAGCTGTTTCAAAAGGTCTGCTTAACATTACTGTTACTTTATTTTTATATACCTTTTGTTGTTATCTCGTTACCAAAATAGCAACCCATAAGACCAATGTTAAAAAATACTATTTTTAAACTTAAATATAGACCAAATTCGATTTTTGCTGGGATTGAGGCTGTTTCTAAACTTATTTTTGGGCCAAAACAATCTTAAATGCAAAGTTTAAGCAAAATCTAACCGCTAGATTTTGAGATCGTGGAATACACATCCCTTTAAACATTGCTAGTATTATAGTATAGGATTGAGATTGGTTTAAGCATTTTAAACATCTGCCACAGTATCTAGAAAATCTGCTAATGGAAGCTGTAGTTTTTGGTGATCACTGATATTCACAATACTGGATTGGTCGGATTTAATTGATTTAGAACTAAAATGTAACTTTAGTATCGTATCAAAATAAATTGCTCGATGTCGAGCAATACGTGTACCCAGTGAGGTCTTAAAGATTCAGGAGTCACATTAAAATACAGGTTCTAGATCAATGAGAGCATGCATTTGACGATAGCATTGTTCTTAAGCACTGCAGTTGGTGTTCCATTACTAATCATGTTTTAGATTCTTTATGTATCTAACCTCAAAATAGTGTGATCATATGTGAATGGGAAGCGAAATAGTGGCTACGTTTTAGATGATTCATCGTCTATAATAGTAAACTATCAACCTTTATATCTTTATTTTACTGTGATTTACCAAATTAATGTAGGTTGTAGGTAAAATAGTGTATGCAACAAAATTGTATTCAAAATTTAGCCCCTCGCGAGATTTTTAAAATCGTTGCGTAAAACCTTAGAATTATACTAATATTTAAATCTCTTAAATATTTATCTATTTTGTAAATTTTTAAATCTGATGTTTTAAAATATTTTTATATTTTAACTGAATAACTTTCATGAATTGAATTATATGTTCTTGTACTCAACAAAAACATTTTGGATGGTAATTAATTTTAAAAGTAGTTAAAATTATGTTAAAATGTTAATTAAGTTAAAAGTGGAAACTTTTTAATGTTGTAACACTTTACTATACTAGGATTAACGAAAATAGTCCAATGAGAGCCGAAATATTTTTGCCAAATCTATTCTGAAACACATTTTTGAACTGTATTACACATGGTAAACATAAAAAAAATGACAACATTGCAGGGCGAGAGGGGGTAACACAACTGTTAAAATTTCAATCGTACTATTTTCGTGCATCTTACTAGAGTCGTATTGATGTATTGTTTAATTTATTAGTGTGTTTTTAATTAGAACTATATTGATTTGTTGGAGTATGAGTTAAAAAAAAAAATAATTATAAATCTATGTTCTGCCGTATTGTAGAATCAACGAATGCTGTAAAACAATTGGGGATTTTATGTTACAACTTTTAAAAGAAGTTTTCATTTATAATGTACGAGGTTTATTTCCATCATTCGGATTACCACTAATGTGCTTTTCCCAGAATCCAGATTAGTTTCTGTTGAAAGCTCAGTTGTTCCAACAGGATGTGTGCGTTTTTGCAGCTTATGTTGATGCATTACTATTGTATGTTTACTTGATTGCTCCAGTTACTTGTTGTATTAGAGCCTTCTTATTACAACGGTAGGCCTACCTGTCTGATTCATTTATGACAAATAAGTAACTAATTGTAGAATACTACCTTACTGTAATTTAAATCTTAAAATTATTGTGTTAGTTCTGTAAAATAAAACTCCTTTCAGTTAAGCTGAAAAACTCCTTTCAATCCCATTATTTTTAAGACGACCCTACAAAGACCATTTTGTTTATTCCCGGTTTATTGCGTAAAACTATATTTAATTTAAGGTCTGCATTTTCACATATAGTACCATGGAACTTCATTTAGTTTATTATTTGATAATTTTATTTTAAACAATATTTTACCGTCTTGGAAACTAGAACTAAGGGGAACTTCCCTCTAACGAAATAATTCTCAAATTGCCCAATAAACTTTACTATAGACTTCAACAATACGTTTAACTAATCACTGACTGTTCTTTATACACCGTTTAAAAAAATGTATAAAATCGTATCTGGAGTCACATTAAAATAAAAAAATATTTACATACACATTTTCATATTATTATAAACTAATACACAGTCACATTATTTTAAAATTAATATTTTAATCTCAATAAACAACAATCGATTAAATAAAAAAAAAAATGTGTTAATCTTAATCAGAGTAAAAAAACGAAACGTAATATAAAAAGAAACATAAATCGTAATCAAGGTTAAAAGCTTTCATGAATTGATTTCACTTTCAAGAGTAGCTCATGTATTTTTTGGCTACTGTTTTCCAATGAGAGGAATTTAAATATTATAAGTTTTTAGTTGTGCAAAACGTTTATATAAATGTTTGTACCAGGGGGACCGAGCTTAAGCTCGGTAAAATCATTAACTCTTCCATTTTAAAGACGAGCTTGTTCGCCTCGCTCACCCGCCAAGCCGAAGGGTGTTGCACTTTGGTATAATTTTCTTTAACTACAGGTTAAAGATGTAACACATTGGTTCATATCTACAGTTATCAGCTTATTTTTACCAATTAAAAAAATCTCCATAAGGATAACATGGAAACTTTGAAGGGCTCTAGATCAAAATCCGGATTTTTTCCAGACATGGGACCACCTCCAATCGATTTCTCGTGGCAAAAGCCCCATATTCAACAACAAATCCTTGTAGCGAAAAAGAATTATGCCCGTACAAACATTGCTTGTTTTAGAGTATAAGATAAGGCTCGCCTGATAAGATAAGATAAGATAATGAACCATGATACAAAAATAGACCTAGATTGCGCCTTCCCAAAAGTTAATTACTCAAAAGTTACAACTAAATTTTTTTGTCTACTGGATTTTTTGAAGGCTTAAACGGTGTTTAGATCACTACAAAAAAACTGCCACTCTCTGGTGATACAGACAAGTAGAACCTTTCCTCGGTTGAGACAGCGAGCGGGTGAAATGCACGGGTTCATGTTACCATTAGCTCAGTAGGAGTTAGTGGACTTCTTTGTTCCGCGGACGATAATTGGCTGTACATCAGGCGAGTGGTGTGCTAGAACCGGCATCTGTCAGGCCAGGTTGCCGGACAACAGGTAACAGGCAACAGGCACAGGCAACAGACAACACACGACAGACAATAGGCAAGGTTACCGCATCTCCGGTGACAGTTCGTTGCAGACACAGCATGACTTACAAAAAAAGAGGAAAAAAGATGTTTCCTACTGTTTAACATTTTCATTTACCATGAGTGTTGTACACATTTTTGTGGTTGTCTTTTCATTCTCGGTATCAACTTGAGACGCCCAAATTGTTAAGAAAATTATGACAAGCGAGACCAAAGGCGTGGAAGGAGACATCAAAGTGTGAAATGAAGTAAGGGTAAAATATAAAAGAATACGAGAAAAGTCATAAGCCCCAAACAAATGTGAGATAAAAAAGTAATAATGAAGGAAGAAGAAAGAAGAAGAAGTATAAAAATTGTGAAAAATAATTTCAAAGCCTGGTAGAGTTATTAGAGTATAAATAAAATTACGATGATCTTAGTGAAAAAATTTTAATATGAACTTTCAAAATGTGAAACATGTTAAAAGACTTAAATGAAGATTTCCATAAAATGTAAATATTTTCAGCGGAATAAGTATCATTAATTATTATTTAAGCGTTTTATTAACATTATCTGCAAACGTCACAATTGTCACCACTGATGATATTACAAGTTACATCTAGCTGATTGATACATTATGAGGCAAGTTTTAAGTTTATTCATAAAAAATATGAATGTTTGTTATGCCTCCCAGTTGATGGACACGAACTTCACCATCCATACAAACTGGACTTCCTCCTGGGACGCCTTTCAAGGTCGGAACAACTTCTTGATAGCTGACCCGACCGTAGCGGTAGGTGATATGAATCTTCCTCGGAAGCAGTGGACTGTACTCAATCGTTTCCGCACTAGAGTGGGTAGATGTAATTATTGGAAGTACAAATGGGGAATGACACAAGACCAGTCATGCGACTGCGGAGCAGAGTATCAAACTATGGAACACATAGTCGAAGAGTGCCCACTGAGTGTCTTCCCCGAAGGATTGACCGGTCTGCATAGCTCAAGTGAAGCTGGGCTGCAATGGCTTAGCGCCCTGGATTTAGCTCTATAAAGAGAGATAAAATTTTTATTTTAGTGTTTAGATTTTTACTTATACTGACTCAGGTGCTCTGCACCGCAGAATTTATTTTATTATTCTTATACCATGGTGGCTGGCTAAATGAGCCATACGATATATATATATATATATATATGTTTTTATATAGTTTATTCATGTGCCTAGCTTCAAAAGAGTGTGACCATTTGTCAATCAGAACGACTTTTAGGTCAAACGGATGTCGTTTGTGGCTAAATTTTGGACGGGTGATCGTTAATAACCCATCCACGCGAAAGGCTCTATATGAGTTTTTAATATCTGAATAATGAAGTTATATAACAGAAAAAATGCAACAGAAACTGTAGAAAATAAAAAAGAGAGAATATTTAATCTGAAATGCATTCAACAAAAATCCCTCAAAGGAACATTTCACCGAATGGAGTCCCGTTTAATGGAGCCAGGAAAGCAAACTTCGCCTTATTGAATGGAATAAAATCTATTGTTTTATTAAAATTATATTTGTATATGGTTGAAACCTATGTTTTCTGTATTCAAAATTTTTTCATTGAACTGGGTTTAATTAGAGAAGTATTTTAAGACCTTTGGAAAAACTTTATTTGGCTTTGGTTAGCGACCAATACAACTCTTAGCTTAAACACAATTGATATGTAATCTAACGTAATACCAATACATTATTTATGTAAAAAATATGACTAGAGTAAAAAATTGAATAAAAATACTGTCAAAAATTAATTATGACCATAAAATTTATGGTCCAATAATACCTGGGCTTTTTTTAAAAACTACTTTAAAGCTTAAAGTGATTTTAAAGACAGTTGAAACAGAAATAGGTAAAATTTCTTGGTTAGTAGAGATGGTTAATGATTATATTACTCGTAGTTTCCGAATAAAACGAAAAAATAGTCAACAACAAAAGACCAATAAATGGGGATCGGTGGTGTGCTGCTTTCGATCTTTTGTGGAGTTATGTTGCAATCTGTACTCCCAACAAGGGGTTAGTCGGCTAATTGAACATTAGGTAACTATTTTTGTGATAGGTTTTAAATATAACAAAAGAACAAATAAATTTAAATAAATTTCTGTGGCGATTTCTTTAGTTTTATTTTATTACATGAAACTCCGATGTAATCTCGTGAATTAAATCATTTTATGTTTATTAATCTATATATATAATATATATATTAAAACCTTTTACATGAAACTACGGGATAAACAGTGACGACTACATAAAAAAACGATCATTTCTGAAAATTTTTACATGCAACGTAGAAGTGCTGCATTATAATGCAAAACAATATTTTCCACGTATTTGCTAATTATAAAAACAAAATATCTTCAGAAATAGAATTTTTGGAAATAAGAGTAAAACTGTCGAATTACAAAAACTCAATTAGTTATGTTTGAAGTAAATTAATTTAAAGATGTTTGGAAAATGTTTAATTTTCTAATATATTTTGACGTCGTTGTATCTTACAGAGAATTTGCAAAAATACATTCTTAAAACGATCAGACATCAAATACTGTAATAATGTAGCGCCGAGGAATGATTTTGCCTCAAATATCGCCATTATAAAAATGTAATTAAAATAAAAACTTAAAATGATGCCCTCAAAAAATATTGTTCCGACCAGACGGACATACCAGATGCTGGGGTTTATATGAAAACCTTTTTAAGATAGAGCATTACACTAATGTGTCCCTATAAGAAAACATTCGTTGTTGCATTTGTTAAACAAATATAAATGCCAATCTTTCATAAGTATCAATTTGCAAAGTGACTTGTGCAACAGAGATATAGTTGGAAGCCAAGCGAAGGAACACGGGGTATGAGCAAGGGGTAGGGATAATAAATGAATCCGATGGCAGGGTAAATAACCTGATACTGGAATAATGTTGTGGGAGCACGGAGGGAGCGTAATCCGGGTAAATCGGATTGACGAACACAGAGCGCTCTACCGTAGCGACCTGTTGAGCGTAGAACGATACAGCAACGCCGGTGTCTATTAGTGCGGTAAAACTAAGATAAAATATAGCTGGAAACTAAAAAAAAAAAAAAAAAAAATTGGCAGTATTAATTTCAAATAAATTCATCCCCTAACCTTCCTCAGAAAAGTCCTCTGGAATCCCAAGAGGGGAACACGCCTACAAATTTCAAGTGTGTTATTAAGTTTTTATTTTCTGTTATTGTTATCTGTTTGTGTGAAAAAAAGATAACAAATTTCTGTTGGTGTGTATCGCTCATTACGTATCTTTACTTATGGTCTATATTTTTTAAATTATTGTCTTGATGGAGTTTCCTAACGTCAAAGGAAAGTTATATGGGTTGCATAATTTTTAAGTATGATCTCATTTTTTATCTGTATTTGTCACAAAGTAATTAATTATAACTAAAAAACAACTTGTATATTATAAAACGTTACAGTACTATTTACATTAAACTAAATGCAAAGGAACTGCTAGCAAATAAATACGTGTTTTAAGTAATAAAGCATTATGTGAGCCTTTACCAAACATACTTATTACAAAACTTAATGGTGCATAAATTAACTTTGATTCAATAACATTATTTTGATTAAAACATTTTATCTACAAACAAGATAATGGGAAGGCAGTTATAATTGCTAGAATAAATTAATCATGCCGAATATTTGTATTGAAATTTTAATTCTTGGTGTAATATCTGTGATTAACTACATGTCTTTAGACGTGTATTCGAGTATTTTATACTTATATAACGATTTAAACAAATTGTCAACTAGGCTGGATATTAGGGGAATGCGAGAGGTAGAGGAACAGAGAGGTACGGACTAATGGTTCATCCTAAGGCAATCAATTTTAGGACGGGTGAGGAACAATCAATTTTAGGACGTGTGAGGAACAATCAATTTTAGGACGTGTTCCTCCAATTAGATCTGCTCTTGATTGGAGTTATTGTTGATACGACCACGTGAGACAACACTGAAGTCAAAACAGCAAAGAGCTCTGTTTGCAAGAAATAGCTAACTAATATTAACTAGATATAGTTAACCTTAGATAACTAATACCAACTAACTATACTTTAGCTTCCCCCCCCCCCCCACCCCTAAAGTAGAGGTGCTCACCCACCCCTCCCTTGGACCAGGACTCACCCCCCACGGCTAAAAAAATTGTAATCCCCCCTCCCCGGAAAAAATGTCTTGTTCTTCCAATTATTCTTGTGTAAATTTTATGTTATTCATTTATCTAGAAATTTATTTAAATGTAGGCTTGGCTGTTTAATGGTATTAGTTGAGAGAAAAAAAACTGCGAAAGTAGTTAGGATGTAGGCTTTTGAGTACACTTCAAAACATTTATAAGTGTAGAATATACTACACTTAAGCCGAACAAGCAGGAATGCGTATAAACCTTTCAGGGTAACTATTTATTTACTATCAATAAAGCGTTAGAACTGTCAACTGTCTCATGTTAAAACGATATAAAATAATTTCTTTAAAATGTATTATATAAAGGAATTAATTTGACTCGTATTATTTTCAACTATTCATTATACAATCCATATAGAGTCTATAACGGTTTTTTACAGGCTATAAGTCGGCATATCCCGTAAAACTTTCATCTATTTAATTCCTATGTAACTATATGTAACTTGATGTGGCATTCTTATAAAAATTAGTCTTAGAACAATCAACATTTCATAATGAAGACTTCAACTTAAATGAACTTCCGACAAAAGAACTTGATAAAAGTCTCTTTGCATTCTCGTTAATTAATCGTAGGAATTACTTGAATCAACAGTGCTGTGAAACTAACTTATTCCAGAAATGTTTCAGGTTTAAAATTTTCACTTGAGTGTTTCACTATTTATACACTTTATCCCATTTTGGTACAATTACACTTAATTCATTTATTACTGACTTTTTGTTTTTATCATAAAAAAAATTGAAAATTACATAATACTAGTGGAGTGTAGGGGCAAATGCCCCTAAAAATCAAAATGTTGATGTCTCCAAAATAAGTTTCAATTTATCTCCTCCTTGCAGTGTTAGGCCTACTGTATTTTTCTCAAACTGTAGTGTGGATTTACACGTTTGGGGTTTCTAATAAAATATTTCCTAATCTTGACGAAATGTTTTGGCTGTATCAAATCAGTAATCTACTAATAATTTTAACTGCATTAAAGTACAGTAATCTATTTTGTGGGGAAAAGAAAAATTATTGCACTATTATAATACTAAACGAGGTGAAAATAGTTTTAACCATAAACATGTTCATGATGAGTTTGTAACTCAAACAAATAAAATAGTTCAATACAATATATGCCCACTAATACTGTACACTCCTTCACCCTGGACCAATGTGCCCCCCATCCCCCCACACTCGCCATGAACCCATGCCTCCCCGTGCTCCTCTTCACCTTTCCTGACCCGTGTTTTCTGTACCCCCTCATGCCCCTGTGCCCCTCATTCTCTCTTTCCCACATGCCCGCAGTTCTTCCCCGTGGCCCCCGTGCCATCTATGTTCCTCACTCCTCCCCAATGCCCCCCATGCTTAACTAATTTCCGTGCCACCCGACGTCTGTAGTAGGCCCCACCTCTTGAGCCCCCATTCCCATGCACCCATACCCCATGCACAATGCCCACCATTCCTCCTCATGCAACCTATATCCTTATTCCTCCCTAACCCCAGTGCCCCGACAACCCTCGTACCCCCATGTCCCCGCACCCAGGTCACTCCCGTGCCCACATGCGCACCGTTCTTCCCAATGGTCACCATGCCCTCTATATCCCAAAGCCTCTCCCGTTTCCCCATGTCTATCTGCCCCCCATGCCTCGTGCCACCGACGCCCCTAGTACCCATTGTGCCTTCCATTTCCCGCTCCGCCACGTGCCCACGAGGTTCCTATGTTTCCGTACCCCCATGCCCAACGTTGCTTCTCGTAGCAACCGTGGCCCACATGCCTCTCTACCCTTTTTGCTACCGACGCCCCTAGTGCTCCTTGTGCCTCATCACCCCCGCCAGTTGCCCCAGTGCATCCCCATGCCTCCCCAGAGTGCCCCTTATGCCCCACACCCCCGTACCCTCCATATTTTTGTACCCTCATGCTCGCCGTTCCTCCCTGTGCCCCTATGTTGGCCATTCCTCCACCGAGCCCCTCATGCCTCCCTGTCTCCAGTGCCACCGAGACCCCTCGTGCCCTTCGTGCCCCCATATCCCCGAACACCCCGTGGTCCCGTGCTGCCATCTCTGCCGTCTCTCCCCGTACTTCCGGGCCCTCCTGTGCCCCCCACCGTTTCCACTATTTCCCCCATGTCTCCCCCGTGCCCCCATGACCAATTACTCTCCGTGTCACCAACGTCCCTCGTACTTTGATTGTAGTCTATTTTGTCTGTTCATCAATGAAGTAGAACACTGATTGATATATTGTTAGTTTTCGCACACTACAATTTACATGAAAAGCTCCCTGTCTTTATGGATTAACGGGCGTTTATTGTTTCTCTACGACTTACGTAAGAAAAAAAGCACCTTTATGTACCTACTTAAAGAAAACCTACGCAAACCTACGTAAAGAAAAAAAGCAGAGAATGGATAAAACTAAAACTAAATATTCCTCATATGGAGGTTATCCAATGTTAGTAGTTTACATATAATGATTTAGTAAAAAATAAACAACACTCAACAAAACGATTCAACTCTTCAACTTATCTATTAATAGCCAATATAAAGCAGTAGCCTAACTTTATAACTACACAACATTCACTGAGTAAAAACAATTATTATATCAACCATGCCACATCTAAGAAAATTTTAATTTATTAAAAAAAGTGTATGCTGAATATACCAATCATTCTATTTTAATGGCATGGATGGTGTCATGAAGATGAAATCTGTGGATCCGTAATTCGTTCATGACTATTAGTGCTCTCCTTTTTTATAGTGCATTTCCAATTTTTAAAGTTATAAGTATGCGGTTATCTTAACTCAAAATATCTGCTCAACCAGCTGAGTTTATGATGAAACACTGGAACACACGTGCTTAATCACACGTGTAGATCTAAAAATCTTCTTCCCATTAGCTTAACATTGGAACTTCAAGGTCCAATGGGGCGAAGCCCAGGTAACTTTTGATGATTCTGGTATTTTTCCTTGCGTCCTTGACCCTCAAGCTTTAAAATGAGCCATCATACGTTACCCTATCTTTTTTCAAACTCGAGATATTTCGTGGGGACCGATTCGCTTACGGAATTATATATATAGATTCTTATGCAGTTTTAATATTTCAAATATCGACTATAAAAATATTATTTGAAAAATCTAGGTATAAACTTAAGTGTAAATTTCATGATTATTTTTGTATCCAATTTGTTTTATTATTGAGTCATTTAAATAAAACATAACCACATTTAATATCTTCAAAATACACCCACCACCTGACGTAGAAAACTTAAACTATAGAACTAAAAACACTAAACTATAGAATACGGTACATATTGACTATTGACATGATATTCAAATGCTAACATGCTATTTATATTCAATAAAAAACTTTTAAAAACTTAAATTTTAACTAAGTTGTGGCAGGATACGCTATCAATTTATAATTTATTGTTTTTATGCCTTTGACTCCGATATAATAAATTACCAATTGCCAAACTACTTCATTAAATCAGCCCAACAGCGCATTTAAAACAATGCAGAAGGAATATTACCTGCTGAAAAACTTACAATTGAACCAAACTTTTGTAGTATTTTTGAATCGTAATCCCCCAGGGTCTTGGCGCACACAATTCGGATAACACAACGTTTAATCTCTCGTTGTTCTTGTAAACATTCTATTAAGGTTAACTAGACCAAGCCCGTTCATATTTATTTGGCGTAGCACTTTCTAACACAAATTTCCATTTTCAAGAAAAATGTATTTTTAATTCGTGCATTTTCAAAATAGTGGCCTTTTTATCTAAAAAGCTAATATCTTAAAACGGTAAATTTTAACAAATTGTAGCAAGACACAAAAAAGTTAGCAAATTAATTATCTATATATTAATAGGCAAGCATGTTTTATTTCCTCCTTTTTTCTCAGCTCATGTGCATCGTAGGATAAATCCGCGATTACTGTTAGAAAGGTATAGTCCTGTAGATGAGCAGAATCCCATTCTAATTCACATCGGACTCCAGGACTACGCCCCACAGGCTTACAAAGTTCCAATGTTAATCTTATGAAGAAAGGAGAATTGAATAAATCATTAGACAGCTTTTGTAAAAACAACTGCTAGAAAATTAGGAAGAACAGATGTTTTAGTTCTAAAATGTTTTTAAGTTTCTTGGGTCCAGATCAACTGAAATTTTGATCGAATTTCGATCAGGAGGCGATCTCTAGTTTAAATAATTATACCAAGATATAAATGATGTAATAAAAGGTGATTTTACTTTCAAAAATGTCAAAATGTGCTAAAGTTATGCAGAAAAAAATCTTGCCAAAATTAAGAAAAATGTAAAATTTTTTAAGATAAATAAATTTGTCAATTTTTAGTATTAGCCAAAATTTAGAAAAATTTCCCATTTTAACGATGCTACTTGCTCTACAAAATATTTGCTTATTAAGATAAAATATTACCATGATTTTGTAAATAAACGTAACAAAAATTTGCTTTGCAAATCACCATTTATGGTAGAAAGGCCCATGCTAAATATGAACTTAATTGAACAATTCGTTACGGAGATAAATATTATTAAGTATAAAAAACTAAATGACGGATAGTGGCTAAGCAAAGCCAAATTCAAAAACAGTTTACTGAATATTTTAGATTTATTGTTATGTGTAGAATGCTAGAGATCGCCTCCTGATCGAAATTCGATCAAAATTTCAGTTGATCTGGACCCGAGAAACTTAAAAACATTTTAGAACTAAAACGTCTGTTCTTCCTAATTTTCTAGCAGTTGTTTTTACAAAAGCTGTCTAATGATTCATTCAATTCTTCTTTCTTCATAAGATTAACATTGGAACTTTGTAAGCCTGTGGGGCGTAGTCCTGGAGTCCGATGTGAATTAAAATGGGATTCTGCTCATCCACAGGACTATACCTTTCTAACAGTAATCGCGGATTTATCCTACGATGCACATGAGCTGAGAAAAAGGAGGAAATAAAACATGCTTGCCAATTAATATATAATTATACCAAGATACAAATGATGTAATAAAAGGTGATTTTACTTTCAAAAATGTCAAAATGTGCTAAAGTTATGCAGAAAAATCTTGCCAAAATTAAGAAAAATGTACCAATTTTTAACATAAATAAATTTGTCAATTTTTAGTATTAGCCAAAATTTAGAAAAATTTCCCATTTTAACGATGCTACTTGCTCTACAAAATATTTGCTTATTAAGATAAAATATTACCATGATTTTGTAAATAAACGTAACAAAAATTTGCTTTGCAAATCACCATTTATGGTAGAAAGGCCCATGCTAAATATGAACTTAATTGAACAATTCGTTACGGAGATAAATATTATTAAGTATAAAAAACTAAATGACGGATAGTGGCTAAGCAAAGCCAAATTCAAAAACAGTTTACTGAATATTTTAGATTTATTGTTATGTGTAGAATGCTAGAGATCGCCTCCTGATCGAAATTCGATAAAAATTTCAGTTGATCTGGACCCGAGAAACTTAAAAACATTTTAGAACTAAAACGTCTGTTCTTCCTAATTTTCTAGCAGTTGTTTTTACAAAAGCTGTCTAATGATTCATTCAATTCTCCTTTCTTCATAAGATTAACATTGGAACTTTGTAAGCCTGTGGGGCGTAGTCCTGGAGTCCGATGTGAATTAAAATGGGATTCTGCTCATCCACAGGACTATACCTTTCTAACAGTAATCGCGGATTTATCCTACGATGCACATGAGCTGAGAAAAAGGAGGAAATAAAACATGCTTGCCAATTAATATATAATTATACCAAGATACAAATGATGTAATAAAAGGTGATTTTACTTTCAAAAATGTCAAAATGTGCTAAAGTTATGCAGAAAAATCTTGCCAAAATTAAGAAAAATGTACCAATTTTTAACATAAATAAATTTGTCAATTTTTAGTATTAGCCAAAATTTAGAAAAATTTCCCATTTTAACGATGTTACTTGCTCTACAAAATATTTGCTTATTAAGATAAAATATTACCATGATTTTGTAAATAAACGTAACAAAAATTTGCTTTGCAAATCACCACTTGTGGTAGAAAGGCCCATGCTAAATATGAACTTAATTGGACAATCCGTTACGGAGATAAATATTATTAAGTATAAAAAACTAAATGACGGATAGTGGCTAAGCAAAGCCAAATTCAAAAAACAGTTTACTGAATATTTTAGATTTATCGTTACGTGTAGAATGCGAATATGAGTAGCTATTCTCGTATTTTTGTGACACCATGCATAGCGTTAAATATGATAGAAATATTCTCAAGCAACTAAAACGCTTGATAGAATTTTCTTCTTTTTTTTTAATATAAAAGTTTAAAATTTGTTAGATTGGCTTAATAAATTTTGTTTCATTTTAAACTAGCTTACCCGGCATGATTTGTTAAGCCAAATCGAGAAAAGTTTGCCCTCCAGGGAAGCCCGTTCGCTGCGCTCACTCCCCGCAAGACTGTAATATCCTCCAATTTATTACTACCGGCCTTCCCTCAATACATTAAATGAAAACAGTTGTTTATAGAATTCTTTAATGTAATAATAAGTTCCAATACAAAAATGTTGCTTCCATTTGAATAACATGATAACTTTAAAGACGTGGAGGGTGGAACCCTATGGAGGAATCTGGATAAAAAGTATCCTATATTTTTCCTGGTTCTAAGCTACCTCCCCAGCAATTTCCAGCCAAATAAGTTCCGCCGTTTTCGAAATATCAGTGGTGTAACTAACACGACTTTCTTTAAATAGATTACAGAGCAAACAATTCTGTTTATATATTTTTTATTATTTACCAAGACTTTTTTTATTTGGGTAACAGCCAAGAAGGCAAGCTACAACGTATACAAACACTATAATTGCTACAGCAGAGAAAAGAGCCTGCTGTTTCAGTAGGTACAGACTTAGTAGCCTACTAAGCCCAAATTGCACCTCTTTAACTCATAGACTGAATAGGTAGCACCATATGTTCTTGACAATAACGCATAGCAAACATTTCAAGTTGTAATTATCACTTGGCAAGTCAGCGCTAGTAAACTCAATAGCTAACTGTTATGGATGTAACACTTCAGTGGATGACCATAAACTACAACGGACAGTCACAATTGAGCATGATCCAGACACACCAAAATTGGTATTCCTACGTTGAAACCTCGTTGAAACGAAATGCATGTGAAACACAACGGAAGATGCGACCCCTCAACAGTCTGCCAATAGAGCATGGCAGAAGACATACCAGCTCTAGCATGTTTAGATTGAAGCGATAATAAATGATAGAAGATGATGATTGAAATTCCCAACGCCTGCCACACAATGTAACGTGACCAGGCATAACAAATGTTACACAATTGCACCATCATTCAAAATGTCCATACGTAACACCTTCAAAGATGATCATAACCCATTTACTTATGTACCATAATGATTCAGGTATACCAACTGGATACGTATAACCGAGTAGGCCTACTGCTCTTAGTATAATATGAGATGGTGATCCAACTTCCCAATACAGTAATCTACCATCAACGAGGTTTAACTACATACAGTAGAGAGTTCTAGGGCTACAAAATATGGAAATTTGATCCCTGTTGATTGGGCTATTTTGCTATCAATTCCCACGGTTTCCTTGGTAACCAGTCCTTTATTTACAGTTCCCATCTGGTATCTGCCATTTTACCCATACCTTACCGTCGTTTCTATGGTAACCAACTCCAATAGCCTGCTTGTTCTGTGCTCGCTGAGCTTGCTTACAGACCATAAAATCAAGGTATTTGAAAAACGACAAATAATCAAATGTTTAAAGTATAATTTTTGTTTTTTAAAGCTTCTAGCGATCAATTAGAATAGCTAAAACTGTTAACCGAGAAAGGTAAAGTGTGGGATGGTTACCAAGGAAGCGAGAATCATGGAGGTGAGCTACATCCCATAAGAGCAATGGTGTCAGCTTCTGCGACATCCGTGGATGTCACCACAGAGTTTTTGTTGGTTAAAAAAGTGTTAAAAATCAACATTTTACTCTTTGTTACCTGAAAGTGTTGCCAACGCTGCAGGAAACAACAATCGTGATCGTTTGCGTTGGAGATTTTTTGTCTCAACTATTACTAAAATAAGGAATTTCAACTTAAGCTAGGGTAGAATTTATGGTTTTGTATTCACCTTTATTGATAGTTGTTATTTTGATCATTATCTAATGGTTTATTAACAACTAATAATCCAAATGTAAAATAGAGAAATATGGTACCGTTACGATAAATGTCGTACCCGTATAACACTGCTTCATCCGCTTATTCAGTCAGCTGTGTAATAGTAAATTAAAACTTAGCTTGACTTCCGTTTTAGTTTTCGCGCTTCATATCCTTTTAACACAAAAATCAGCTATTTTGGAGACCTTAGGAATCAGTTGCGCTTTTCCTCACCAACCTTGGTTGTCTGCAACATAACTCAGGTTGATTCGGGCATACCAACACCAACTGGGAAACGTTAAAAGGAGTGATTTTAAGTTTGTGTAAGTGTAACAAATTACAGCATGATAAAACCTCTTATTATTGATCTGCCATATAGCACAGTATGATTCAGGCATACCAACATGTGACATGCTGAACCGAGCGATTACGTTAATGCAATAATTCATGATCTGCCACTTAAATCAGCATTTAGAATACTTAATAATTGGAACACGTTGAAAGGGGTGGGGAGAATTGACAATCTTGAGACACAATATGTACATTATAGTTGTCATGGTGTTTTTCATTTTATTTTATCCTTGATAACTAACGCTTTGATTTAGTTCAGGTAGAACATTTTGATAAAAAAATTGTTTAATTTTTTCATTAAAGGTTGATTTTGTGTTAAATTAAAGTTGGGATTATTTAATCCATTTAAAATTGACAATGTAACTTCATGTCAAGTTAGATAACGACCATAACCTCCAATGATCTGCCTGATATGATAGTATGCTCTAGGCATACCAACCGTGGCACGTTGAACCCAGAGATACGAAATGTCCCGGTAATTTACCGCCTTCCCACAGGCCGCCACGCCCGCCCGGGTCACATTCCTACCTACAGCCGCGCTGGGGGCCGCCATACATCACAAGCAGAGCAATTGCAACTATTTTAATGATAAGGATATGATTAAGTGGATCCCTTTGATTTATGTTCTCTGTGCGAAACTAATTATAATTAATTGGTTCGCCACTTTGTACTGATTTTATACGCGTATATCACAGCATTGGAGAAATATTAGTTTAAGGAATCTGAAATGTTTTAATCAGAAAGTCACTCCTATTTTACGTCATTTTCTAAATCAACTCGACCTCTTAGATTTCTAGCTCAGATCCTGGCTTAAAAATATATCATATTGTAAAGCAGTGCAGCTTGGGAGCGATCGCACCCATCAGGATGGCATTAGGGTCCCGCGTGGGAGCGATCGCTCCCAAGACGCCGCGAACGTGTTAAAAATCGTTTAGTATCAACGAATTGATACATTGCTTTTTTATCCATAGGGAAAGCTGAATCAGGGAATAAATAAATCTTATATTATAAACAAGCAATGTTTCGACGAGCAAATATGTTTTCGCTCTAACGATTTTTTATTTATTTATTTGTTTGTTGAATATGAGGGTTTTGGCTACTAGGTATTAATTGGAGTTGGTCCCATGGCTTTGAAAAGCGATTCCACGGTTTCCACCTTAGAGCCCTTCAATGTACCCTCGTTATCCTTTGAAGATTTTTTGTAGTTGCTAAATTGAACAGAAAACAGCTGATAATTGCAGGTATAAATCAATGTGTTACATCTTTAACCTATCGTTCAACAAATTTGAACAAATGTGCAGGCCTTGTCTGAGATAGGAAAGTGAGGCTTATAGATTTTACCGGGAATATGCTCGGTCCACTGGTACGATACTGATATTTGAAATACTTAAATTGTAATCTGAGAATATCTATATATTAACACGCAAGCATGTTTCGTTTCCTCCTTTTTTCTCAGATCGTGTGCATCGTAGAAGACATCCGCGCATACCGTTAGAAAGGTATAGCCCTGTAGATGAGCAGAATCCCATTCTAATTCACATCGGACTCCAGGGCTATGCCCTATAGGCTTTCAAAGTTTCAATGTTAATCTTAAGGGAGAAGGAGAATTGATTGAATCAGAGAGCTGTTGTAATGAAAAATGCTAGCAAATCAGGAAGAACGGATGTTTAAGTTATAAAATATTTGAACTCTAATTGGCTCAAGATCAACTGGATTTTATGTCGAATTTCGACCAGTGGGCGATCTCTAGTACTTATGGTTAAAAAAGTATCTGAGGATTCAAGCTATGGTCGTAGACCAATTTTTATTATCCGTTTATAAAACATATCCTTGCAACTTTTTTTCGCTCAGCATCTATTAGGACAAATATATAACTCTTTAAAGTCGTTTTTAATTTGAACCGTTTCAATTTGTTTCTTGTTACAATAACTTTTATATAATATTTAATAATATATGTTGCAAGGATATGTTTACTAGACGGATGATAAATAAACAGTATCAGTTAACTGACACATACTTTCTCCCAACAATATAAAAAAAGGTGTTAAAAGCTTCAAACATTAATGTCTTGATGACTCAGTCGGATAGCTACCAGCTGAGCAGCGCTCGTTTGACCCTACGCGCGTCTGTTACTTTTAACAACGTACTGCGTTTACCGCTAAACGAAAAATTGAATTTTCTCCGCAACCACTTTACGTAGAGCAATAATTTAAAATACTGGATTATTTAGTTTTTTGAACTTGATTTAATGGTGATAAGTAAAATTTATTTCGAGACAACAGCTATTTTAAAAATTCAAAAAATTGATTTTTGAAACACTTTTTACTCCATAACTTTTGAACGCGCATTTTCTCGGAGATGCGGGTGGTGTCATTTTATTCACCATTTTAAGCTTAATAAACCATAAAATTTTAATCAAAATCGTTAGAGCCGTTTTTGAGAAATTTTGACTTTTGACGATTTTTCAGGGTTTTTGGGGGTAAACAACCCTTAAAAATTAAAAATTCAAAAAAATGAAAAAAATGCCTGGAATTATTGTGAGTTTGGACCTACATACCAAATTTTACCAAAATCGGACCATGGGGGCATTCTCTAGCTCTGTTTACATCCAGACACACGGACACACGGAACACACACACACAGACATCACTCTGAAAACCACTTTTTTGGACTCAGGGGACACCAAAATGGATAAATCCACAAACAACTCAAATTCGAAAATTTTGACGAAAACAATACTTTCTCCATATACTATGGTATAGGGGGAGAAAGTAAAAATTGGTTTACGAACAAAGCTTCTATTCTCAGATATTGTTTTGATAGATATAAACTGTAAAATAACAAACAATTTATTGAGTCATTGAGGACTAATTATAAAATTATTGGCAATCTTTTAAAACCGAGAAACTAAAACAATTTCATATAACTTGATAAAATATTTTTGCAAGTTTTCATGGTGAACAGATTTAATTTTCTTCTTATAGACATAACCAAGACAAGTGTGAAATAATTGTAGCCTAATTTAGTAATGTATAAAAAAACATTAACATTTACTTAGCATATGTCGTAGACAGCAAGTTTTAAAAGTTAAAATGAATAAAACAACACGCACTTTTCAGTGTTGGTAAGTTATATCGAGTGCGTAACTCTTTCAAACTGCCACACAAAATAAATTGATATGATGTCTTGGAAAGCATTGTGACCAAATACGGCGACCTGACTCCCATAGAATGTCACAGCTTCCATTGTAAATTCTGCCAATTATTTCCCCGACAGCGTGGTGACAAGGTTGTTTCTTGGAAGGACGACTTTTCATCCGAGATTAGATATAATTGGGGCCACAAGACAGTAATTTATTGCTTTTTGATTGAACCGAACGGTGTGAAGTTTCCAACTTGATCAAAGAAATCGCTCAGTTATTCTCGTTTTTATAAACGACTGCTCACCTATTTTCGTTTATTGGAAGAGAAATAATCATAATTGGAGTATAGGTAATCAAGATTTAATAAAATAAAAAAATCCATGTTTTAATATAATATACTTTCTTATTTATCAGTGTAAAGTACTATTATATATGTAATAATAATGGAACATGCTGCAAAAGGTGAACGATGCTTTTAATAAAAAAAAATTATTCCTAATCGTTCTCGTTTTTCATGCTTTTCCTGTCGTTTTCTCTTATCGTAATTTAGTGTGAAGTAAATATATTTTTCTTTTCGAAACTTCTTACTACTATTATAAAACCTCACTTCACCTAGGTACAGAGCAGTTTGTTACACCACAGTTTAATACACATCAGAAATGAAATATTATTTAAATAAAAATAATTCTATTTACACGCCATGTAGGCCTACTTATCCTATGCACACGCTTGCATAAAAGTTATAATTTGTTGCAAAATGACAAGTTTATCTTGATTTTTTTTTTTTTGCTGAAGGTATAAACGTAATAAGGTATTATATCTATATTTAATTAAAACAAATATTTTTAATATTTAAAACTCACCCTGTGGTATATGATTCCATCGCTGCCACGTTTCCCTCGAACCCCACGTAAACTGCCACCTAAAAATCATTCATGATTATATAAAATCTCAATTTCATATTAATTTGAATGTAACAAAGTCTAATGACTTTTCTACTCTAATGACTTTGCTAATCCCTTCAACTAGTAACTATAGGCCTATTTGAATACGGTTCAGTACTGCGTCAGGATATAAGTTATTTGTGAACATATGTAAAATAACCGCACAAAACTTTCTTTGAAATTCCGCAATATAGTAAATTTCAAACCAGGGTGGCGTAAAAGGATGGTCAGTTTTTACTAGCGTTAAAGTAGTGATTGGGAGGGAGGGGTGACATCGTGACATCGGCCGAAGCCCCGTTAACATGCTCCAATATATCGGTGCGATCTGATTGCACCAACATATCGTTGCGATAAATTGGAGATTGAAGCCTTGTTTACACGCTACGATATATCGGTCAGATGTGATCGGTACCAACCATATCGTAGCGATAATTGGAGATTGATGTTCCGTTTACAACTACAGAACTGATCGCATCGATTAAGTTGGAGCGCTGTTTACACGTTCCAACCTGTCGCTCCAACCTTACGATATCGTTGTCAATCTAGCCAGAAAAATGAAATTTTCATTTTTCGTCCAACCCCGATATATCGCTACGATCTCCCGTTTACACGCTCCGATCATCGCTACAATATGGTTGGTACCGATCACATCGCACCGATATATTGGAGCGTGTAAACGGGGCTTAACGTGTTGATCATTTTAGCCAATTTGCTGGTAGTGAACAGTAGATAAACATGTTGTCGATATGGAACAGCTTTTGTTAGAACTAATACTTTTTCATCAGAGTGGCTCTTCGGTAAAACTTTAATTTTACAAGAGATAGACAAATCCCTCATAGGCCATTGAAAAACTATAACGATAGGAAATTGCATTTTATACCGCAGGGTCGATGGCGAGGAGTTAAAAGTACTGGGCGTCCACGTTCAGTTGTCAAACCTGGAAACCTTCAAATAAAGTGTAAAAAGTATAAAAGCACTTTTAAACTTCTTCACGTTTACACTGAGCATGTAAAAAAGCAAAGTTCTCCAGAGTACCCGACGTGACCGTTCACTAGGCGGCATGCTTCTACCATAGGAATTAAAATTTTGTAAGGGAAAGTACGTCCATTGCCAATTTTAACATTGTTGAAAAATCGTTATTAAAACATAACATATTGTCCGGAGATGACTTGTTGGCCAGTGAGGGGGTTGCGGGGTGAGGGGGAAGCTGAAGCATGCCATTGGCCAAAACAATTTGCTTTTTGTTTTTGGTTTTTTTTATTCCACCATATGTTAAGCTATCAACAAACCCAAAAAACATTCAGCATACCTACGATTTTTTCTTTTATTTTGCAGTCAGCTGTCTTTCACTACATTGAATTAGGCTCAACGAGGTTAAATAGATATAGAGTGCTCACCAGATAGGGAAATGTGTCCCTTTTTGACTGGCGTCATGTTACCCACGATTCCCGCCGTTTCCTTGGTAACCAGTCCTTTTTTACACTTTTCCAACAGTAATTTACCATTTTACCCACACGTTTCTATGGTAACCAACTTCAATAGCCTGCTCACAGACCATCAATTCAAACTAATTTAAAAACAAACAACAAATAAACATATGTTTTAAAAATATCATCAGTAATTTTTGAAGCTTGTAGACACTAATCAGATTAGCTAAAACTAGTAACCAAGGAAACAAGAGTAAAGGGTGGGATGGTTGCCAAGGAAACGGCGGGAATCATGGGTAAAATGACGCAAATCAAAAAGGGACATAAAATTAACATGTGATGAGCACTCTATATCTATTTAACCTCGTTGATTAGGCTATAGCTTGTTTGTCAACAAAGATAATTGTTTACTTTTTTTAGCAAACATTTTTTCATGTAGAATAGTACAATCTAAGTTTGTTTTTATTCCTTAGTTAACCACATGACAGGTAGGTTTCGGATGTAAATTTCCCCTCTCCCCCCAACCCCCTCAGTGGCCAACAAGTCATCTCCCGACAATATATTTGATTTATCATTTGGCTTAATTAATTATTGTGTCCATAAGAATAACATGAGAAATTTCAAAGCCAGTTAAAAGGAGCTTGGAGGTCAGATCGGGATAAAAAATATCACGTTGTTCTATTTGGGGCCCATAAAGTGTCAGTGTACCAAATTTCAAATCCCTAGTATAATAGAAAAGTGGAAATTAGTGATGAGTGAATGAACGATTCATTAAGTTAGCCCTCTTATAGATATAGATGAAGATGACATGAAAGTTGGTAGGCCCTACTATTGAAAGCCTTTATTATCCTTTCTATCTTTTAAATATGTACGCTCTGCAATTTTTTAACACATAAATAACAACTGCGATAAATTAACTTTATATAAAAACTTAGACACTCATGTAAAGCTGGTGGAAGGAGCAAAAGTAAAATGGATAGTTTATTTTAAAATTAAAACATCACGAATGACAGTCTGATGTAATCTTCTCACTGTTCAATCTTTCAAAGAGACTTCTTTTAACTATAGCTATAAAGTAAATCTAAACTAGTACAGTATTCTTTCTTTTTCAGTCATGGAAAATTTCCTCTACTGACAAATAAATATATTTATCACTAACAACCTAATTTAACTGTTTTAGTTAAGATCAGACATCTTAAGCCGCGTCCGCACTGGGCGAACATTTGTGGCGAACTTGTTCGGCGAACACGAAAATCAACAAACATTCTTAACGAACAATTAACTGGCCATATGATTTACATTCTAAAAGGTTAGCAACGAACAAACAAATGTTCGGAAGAACTTTGTTCGGCGAACATGTTCGGCCAGTGCGGACGCGGCTTTAAGCTGCGTCCTCTGAATTTCAATCGGCTTTAAGCTGCGTTCGCACTGGCCGAACATGTTCGCCGAACAAAGTTCTTCCGAACTTTTGTTTGTTCGTTGCTAACATTTTAGAATGTAAATCATATGGCAGGATAATTGTTCGTTAAGAATGTTTGTTGATTTTTGTGTTCGCCGAACAAGTTCGCCACGAATGTTCGCCCAGTGCGGACGCAGCTTTAAAGATAAAAATGTCAAGTAAGGCATTGATTGGATAATAAACACAATACGATGGTTAACAAGTAGGAATTCAGTGACTTTGGCACTTCACAACCTATACCTGTACAAGACCGTTATGTCAGGAGGTTCCACAAATTCTCTTTGACGTTACATTTAATATGCAAATGGAATAACCAGTAATCAATTCAAGAGCGCCAAGAACAATCTAATCGTATACAGGGTGTCTCCAACATCACTAGGCTATTCCT
Organism: Neoaliturus tenellus; assembly: GCA_030545055.2. NCBI lineage: Eukaryota > Metazoa > Arthropoda > Insecta > Hemiptera > Cicadellidae > Neoaliturus > Neoaliturus tenellus. Next base: position 22,487,934 of record CM061533.1, on the reverse strand, counting down.
TAGGTTATTTAGCCTAGTGAGCGTAGCCTTACTAGGCTATTTCTTTGGTTGAAACATACCAAATTTATCATGTAAAGCATAATCCCACTTTGCTTAATTTTCCATCCGTCTGTCAGTCTTTATATATTTTCAATAAATATTCACTATCTCATTGTCTGGTAACGATATCAAATTTAAACTTTGTATGGTGGTTTACGTCAGTCAGTCACATTTTAACTGACAATTTCCAAATTATATCACTACCGAGTTTAAAATTGCGGCAGTATTTAAAGTGTGCATTTTACAAAATAGCAATTTTCTGCAAGAAAGTTGTAAAATTTTATTACTAAACAACAATGCAAAGATTTAAAACATTGGACAGCAACAGGGGCGAACCCAGGGGGGGGGGATAAAGGGGATATATCCCCCCCGAAATGTTGGAGGGTAAAAAATATGTTCAAAAAATAAAAATATTTTATGACAAATGGTTAAAATATTATTTTCATACGCCAGACTTTATAAACAGATATAAACGCCAACTTATATAAAGAATAATAGGGGGTATAATTGCACAAAGCAAAATTATAAAACAGTATGTAATATTACATCCAAAACAGGTCATTTTATTTTTGAAATGAAATACATTTATTGCGCGTATTAATTATATATTATTTTTATAACATAAATAACTCTGATACTGTATTCTGCGTCTTACAGATAAATTATATATTTACCTCTTGATGAGTAATGTATTTTGGTGTTTTTAATAAATTTTAGACTATAAGATTTTACTGTGTACTTCGCCTGAATGTTAAGTATTTATTTCCCCCCCCCCCCTTACCCTCTCCCCCCAAATATAAAGTCAATACATTTCTCCAAGTTTAAATAATAATCTGATTTCTTTATTTAATATTCGAAACCCATTAGTTTCACTCCAAATTCTGACGGATTAGAGGTCTGCATAAAGTTAAATTTTAACTTCTGAAATTCACTTAAACTAACCATTTAGCTTCAAAAATTTCAAAAATTTCCGGGGTAGGCCCCAGGACCCCCCGTGTTCTTGGGGGGTATTCCATACCACCTAAACCCCCCGGTGTTACCCCTCTGCAAAAAATATCTCCCCCCAAAATTGAATTCTGGGTTCGCCCCTGGACAGCAAATAACTGAACAAATGTGGCTTCCATTAACATACACACTTGAATTTAACACAGCCATTGAAAATTATTACGATTTTATTCCAGTTATTTATTAGTGGACAGATAGTCTAGTCAAATTAGGGTTCAGCCCGGAAGTAAAATAAGCTTAAAACCCCATTTTGGACCGATTTTAACAAATTTGAATCTGTATATCACCCTTTTCCCATAGTCTGATAATTCCAATCGACTTAACTCATGGAAATAGACCTAGTCCCAGCAAACCTTCATGTCAAGTTTGATAAAAATCGGATATTTCGTTAACAGGTTTACCGGCTTAACGGAATTTAAGTACATATTTATATATGTATCTTAATAAGTATTTATATGCAGTTATGAAAATTTTTATGAATGGTGTTTTTGGTATCTGGGGACCCTGTAGTAAAAAGGTAACACGGTCAAAGGCTTATATCTAACCTTTGGCACCACCGTAATATAGTTTTCCCAAAAAAAAGAAATTCGCTATAAATCCCACAACTGAAAGTAGCTTTAAAGAGCAATATCACCCTCAATAAATATAACAACTAATACATATTATATATCAAAATGTGCAAAATTTAATTTTATAAAGTTTACCAGTTTACAAAATTTAGCTGTATTTAACAGTTAAAAAGATATTCAGCGAAAACTTATAAAACTATAGCCGCCATTTGAAAATTTGACCATAGCAGGCAAGCGCAGCGTCGGAGAGTGGTAGACTTCTCACCATCGTTTTTCTCAGGTAATTTTAAGCCCCGTTTACACGCTCCAATATATCGGTGCGATCTGATTGCACCAATATATCGGTGCGATAAATTGGAGATTGAAGCCGCGTTTACACGCTACGATATATTGGTGCGATCTGATTGCACGAAAATATCGTTGCGATAAATTGGAGATTGATGTTCCGTTTACAACTACAGAACTGATCGCATCGATTAAGTTGGAGCGCTGTTTACACGTTCCAACCTGTCGCTCCAACCTTGCGATATCGTTGTCAATCTAACCAGAAAAATGAAATTTTTATTTTTCGTCCAACCTCGATATATTGGTACGATCTCCCGTCTACACGCTCCGATTATAGCTACGATATGGTTGGTACCGATCAGATCGCACCGATATATTGAAGCGTGTAAACCGGGCTTTAAGCCCCGTTTACACGCTCCAATATATCGGTGCGATCTGATTGCACCAATATATCGGTGCGATAAATTGGAGATTGAAGCCGCGTTTACACGCTACGATATATTGGTGCGATCTGATTGCACGAAAATATTGTTGCGATAAATTGGAGATTGATGTTCCGTTTACAACTACAGAACTGATCGCATCGATTAAGTTGGAGCGCTGTTTACACGTTCCAACCTTTCGCTCCAACCTTGCGATATCGTTGTCAATCTAGCCAGAAAAATGAAATTTTCATTTTTCGTCCAACCTCGATATATTGGTACGATCTCCCGTCTACACGCTCCAATTATCGCTACAATATGGTTGGTACCAATCAGATTGCACCAATATATTGGAGCGTGTAAACGGGGCTTTACATAAGAATCGGTCAAAATATACTAGTTTGCAATTACTTCCGGGTTCAGCTATTTTTGAGCTAATTTTAGTAGACTAAGATGATTTTAATTGAAATAAAAATAAGGTAATGTTTAGCGTACCGGAACTGTTGATGAGCTGGTGCGCATGCGTGGACTGGTCGTCTCTGGAGGTGCGTTTCTTGTGCGTGGAGGGGGTGCAGCCCATGGCGGCGGCGCAGGTCGCACAGGCCGCCCTCAGTACGCCGTGGCCCAGGCCCAGCCCATACACGCAGGCGTGGCAGCTCTCCACGATCACATCAGGACTGCGCAGTGCGTGGCCGCACTACCCCGCCGGTGCTACTGCGCAAGCGTAGTACAACGCCGCCGGTGCTACTGCGCAGGCGTAGTACAACACCGCGCCGACCGTGCGCGCCGGCTCACCGCTCCTCCCGCATCGTCGCGTCCCCTGCAACAGGGAAAATGTCTTGCTTTACAACTGGATTGGGCAGAACAATGTTGTAATGGGATGTGTGTTTATTCTAAATGTGAGGAAAAGGGAAGAAAACCACAGAAATTGCACCAAATTTTTCCTGGAGGGAAGGTTCAAAAAAATTAATGAAATAAAATTACCTTGTCCAATTACTGGTTATCAAATACGACATGTTTAGTTCCTTAGAACTTCACCAGGTCCATAGCATGCAACTACCACATAGTCCAATGTATTGTTACGTTGTGGTTTGTCAAATGATTCAATAAAAAGTTGTCCCAGTCACTAAAACTAAAAATTGTCATAATGTTAAATTAATAAAACTGAATAAAACTGATTAAAACTGTACTTGGGCTGGCCAGCACCTCACTCTTATCACAAACTAGATAATTCTGATTCATTGAAGGTGTTGTCTTCTTCTTCTTATTTTTAATATTTTCTCCCATGCCATGTATGTTAATGTTCTTCTTACTTTCACTTTAAACTGCATTTTTGTTTGTCTATGTATGTATCAAAAATAATATTTGATTTAAAAAAAGTTTGATCATTGAGGATGTTGTTGGGATCGGTCTTTTTTGCTTTGTAGATGGTGAATTCTTCTTTTACATCAAGCTTATAACTTTTTGGTAAAAACTCAATTATTTCCGTGTTCTTCTCAATTGATGTATAGCTATGGCCTTCTGATACTAAATGTTCTGAGTACGAGGATTGTTGATGGTGAAGTCTCGTAGGTAGCCTATGTGTTCTTTAAATCTTTGGTTGAAGAATCTTCCAGTTTGACCGAAGTCTGAGGGTCAACGTCACTGCGATCAAACTAGATATATAGTGCTACAAAAATACAAGGTCTGTAGAGGAAAAATCATAACTTCTTCCTAAGGTCAGCTGAATAGCAATTTTTTTGTGTTCCGGATATGAAGCGTCAAAACTAAAACGGAAGTCAAGTTACGTTATAATATTTGCCATTACACAGCTGATTGAAAAAAAGAATGAAGCAGTCGTGTCACGGGTACGATATTTATCGTACGACACCATATCGCTCTATTTTACATTTGGAATATTAGTTAATACCAAACTATTGGGTAATGACCAAATTAACAATTATCAATCAAGGTAAGTATAAAACCATAAATTCTACCCTAGTTTGCTTTGAAATTCCTTATTTTAGTTATAGTTTAGATAACAAATCACCAACGCAAACGAGAACGATTTGTTTCTTGCAGCGTTGGCAACACTTGCAGATAACAAAGAGTAGAATGTTGGGTTTTTAACACTTTTTTAACCAACAAAAACTCTGTGGCGACATTCACGGATGTCGCGGAAACTGACACCATTGCCCTTATGGGATGTAGCTCACCTGGCACTACAGTCATCTTGACAAAGATAGGGAAATTTGTCCCCTGTTTATTGGCACAATTTTACCCACGATTCTCGCCGTTTCTTTGGTAACCAGCCCTTTGTTTACACCTTCTCATCAGTTATTTGCCATTTTCCCCACACCTATCCGACTTTTCTACGTTTCTATGGTAACAAATCTCAATTGCCGGTTCGCAGACCATCATATCAAAGTGGTTTAATACACAAACAACAAACATTAAGATGATTTAAAAGTATAATCTGTGCTTTTTTAAGCTTTTTGCAACTAATCAGAATGTCTAAAATTGGTAACCATAGAAAAAACGGTTAAGTGTGGGATGGTTGCCTAGGAAACGGCATGAAGTATGGGTAAAATGGCGCAAATCAATAGGTGCCAAAAAATTAACATTTGTTTACCACTCTATATCTAATTTCACTTCATTGATCTACGTTCATCCACTTCTCTTTGCGTTGAATGTGGCGGTAGTTGTCATAGTTCTTAATAACTTAATACGTCTTCCATATTATCACTTCAAGTATCGATGATTAAACTTAAGTTGAAAAATTAACACGTACCGTATTACTAATTTTAGTTTAACGCCCATCTCTGCAACTCATTACAAAACAACATTGACATATATATTAATAGACGAACACCTGCAATTATTCTGTATTCGAGCTAGACTGATTACTATTACCTTGGTGGTAATAGTTAACGAACACGCCCACAGTTGATGTGTAGGCTGGCCAAGTGGGGATTACATACCTATCATTGTGGTTCAAAGCTTCAATGGAACGTGGGTTAAAATAATTGTCTAATAGCTATGTAACAGCAATGCACAATATTGCAATATTGCATTCTAACGCAGTTAACGGTTGCTTTTAATACACTCATTATACTTAATTCGTCGGTCAAGGACATTCTGTGTTACTGACCTATCGTATATAAAATCCGATGTTCTGTAACCATTATTTTGTATCAATACATCATCAATTTAAATTTTTATTTAGAAGAAGAAACTTAACAGCTTGCTCATATTACGGTATAATGATAGCTCATTTTACATTGTTTGATATGTATTATGGATAGTACTACTGTACTTTACTAACTTTATACACTAATAACAAACGAAAAAAGAGAGAATGTAGCTTTAGACATCTTAAGAAACGGTGTGTTAGCTATTAAAACATAAAGACATCATCAAAACTAGGAAACATGTTGCTCGAAATCTAGCAATTTAACCTTCACCATATGATGTAATTGCTAAAACTATTATATTTTGTTTCAAATCAATAACCCCCTAAAAATCAAATATTGTGATTATCAATAAAAAATACCCTTATTTATAGCTGTACATTGACAGATGTTAAAAAAACCCGAGCTCAATGTTATTCTAATGGGGAAATTTCAAATTTCCATAATGGATAGCGCCTTTTTAAGTGAGATTCTCATTATTTTGGCGAAAACAACTACAGATTCAAGCCCTATCCAACGAAACCAAAAACTTGGAAATCGGTTAAAAATTATAGGAGTTCTCTTAAGAAAAACCTTAGCATGTTTTTAGCGTATTCAATACGTATAGATTATTCCATCTCAGAAATGAATGTGCTATCAGAACTTATAAAATAAAATCTTATTATTCCGTCTTATAATTTTCTTAAGTATGAGATGAGATAAAGTCTAAGATGCCAAAGGGTATGCCCTAGGTCAAATGATTCGTTTTGGTCATTACTTTAAATTAAAACATTAGACATATACCATTACTTACTCTACTGTGGTTACAGTGTGACCTAAGTGAACAATTTCCAATCTTTTCTATAAATAGGCTAAAAATTTTTTCCAAAAATATTTCAATAATAACATGTATTTGTAGAATATATAGGCATATTCATAAAGTTCACATCCATGCCGCATTAAGATGCATTTAAGATGGATAAGTTTTGCCACGATGGTATCAGAGGAGAGACCTGTTGAGAATAAGTAACGAGGAAATATAGAGAAGAGAAACAAAAGTCCGAACTGTCGTCAGGAAAATGTCCCAACTTAGATGGACCACAATTTTTCAAGGAGACGCCAGGGTAGTATTATTTTTTTTAATCGTTGGATCACAGGAAATATACATGACATTCATACTTAAAAATAAACATACTTGGTAAAAAATTAATTTTCAACGTTTATATTTATCGGTTATTAAAAATAATTACAAGAGTATTATTTAATTTTAATTGGTGTTATATAGTGTCTTGAATAAAATTATATTTTGATAACTATACCAATAGTACTTGGTTAATAAATTAAAAATAGGTCAAACGAAAAAATTACTTAAAATAAAATATTGGTCTTGGATAAAAATCTTTAATAGTTAGCGAATTGCAAAAGTGCATAAATTCTGTCCATGGTTTGAATATGTTAAGTGTTCAAATAATTAAAAACAACTATTGGTACAATTTAGTTTACAATAGGCTGATGAAATGTGTTATATTATTTAAATGGTATTGTTTCTCACTGATAAAAATAGGTTCAAAATTTGTTACATTTTTTATCCCCGCAACCATTAAAAAAAGAAAATTACAAATTTGCAAATATAAAAAAATACGCATTAACCTATTTTTAATTCCTATTTTAATGGTTGTTTAGTTGTAAGATTTTTAATCTTTAGTAAAATAATTTTCATTTTATAAGGTGCCAGGTCTAAATGTAATATTATTAAATTTTTGACAATTTGAAAAGTTAATTATACTCAAGTAAAATACAACATTGAACTTAATCAATGATATGAACGAGGTTCTTATTTATTTGCAAAATGTTTGCCCTATAAAATACAGGGACTCGGATCACGTTCAAAAAATAAATGCTCAGTTGTTTCTAAGGGAAATGACGAGAAGAGGCTTATGTGAGTCATGATGGTTAATATATAAAACTGCCGGGTAGATTAAATATTCACAACATATATGTAGGCCTACTACAAGTCTAAGCGTGAAAAAGGTTTCCATGTACTTTTAAGACTAATTTACATGTTTTAATATTTTAACATATCAAGGAAAGTATAAAAATATAAAATTTTCGTTGACTGTGAATTGTCTGAAGTCGGATGATATATGAAAATATAAGTGACTGGTCCATGAGTAATGGAAACCATAAATGTTTACAAACGAAACGTCTCTAAAATCATAGATAACATATTTAAATAACAAATAAAAATATCTAATTAGGTACTAAAGTTAAAAACTTAATTTTACTATAGCAAAAGAGTAATTTATAATATAAAAGTATCATTTTATTATTTTATGATCAGTCAATGTTTAAGTAATAAACTGAAAGGGAGATAAATTTTTATGTAAAATTTAAATGTTTTTTTTGTAAATTTATAATTTAGATTAAAATCTACACACAAATTTATTTTCAATATTTTTATTCATTAAAAAATACATAATACTTTCATTACTAAAATTTTTCGAATATTTTCTGAGAACTAGATCATTGCAGTTTTGTTGTTTTTATTGTTTTAACACATGGAGCATTGGTATAATGTTTTTCTGATATTATCAATTAATTTAATGTTTTAAACATTAAATTTACGTTGTTGACAGAAAATACAACGTGAAGCCAGGTAAACGCCACAAGAAAGTAAGAAAAATTAGTTAAATAACTAGAACATGCAACAAGTAAATGTTTAGTTTAGGCCTAAATTAAAACATCTTCAATCTTGATCGAACATGCAAGTGTAGAAAGACGTGTTTCCAATAGTTAGGGTAAGCATTAGAGACAAGGTGTATTATCAATGTGAGCAACACCTGAGGCTAAACCTCACACCTCTACACGTTCAATATCCGATTAAGCTATTCAGATTATACAATCGGTATTCTACAGAGGGGTAGTCTATAATTCTTATATAGAATATTTCACCGTGTTTCTCATTTGGTGAAAAAATTTTGGATATTGCTATTTTCATATTTTTTGCTAAATATATGTCTTTGTGCAAACGTCTTTAATGTGAATAAATTCCTCTTACAGAATACCAACAACAGTTTGTTGACGGCCCAAAACAGGTTTTAATTAATACTAGGGATCGCCCACGGTCGAAATTTGACCAAAATATCACTTGAAATGGACCTAATTCGTTGAAAAAATTTCATAACTGAAAAATACATTCTCTCTGCTAACATTTGTTATTACAAAAGTAGTCTAACGATTCAATCAATTAGCCTTCTTCCATAAGATTAACATTGAAACTTTTAAAGCCTGTGGGGTGTAGTCCTGGGGACCAATGTAAATTAAAATGTAATTCTGTTCATTTACAGGACGGTACCTTTCTAACGGTGTGCCTGTATTTTTCCTACAATGCACACAAACTGAGAATAATGGGGAAAATAAACATGCTTGCCTATTAATATGCCATCTTCACTCAATGCGATCATTTAATTTATCATCGTTTTAAAATATAAACAAAAACACATGCTTCTCATACCACAACTTATCACCGTTCCGTATCATGACCCTAGTGCTTTTGTGATTTTCATTTGTACTCTATTTTAAAATTTTCCTCAATCTCGATGGACATGAGAATCTCCTGATACAAGACCTTTTCACCTTAACATTGCCAGGCATCCGTCGAAGGAGGCTAAAACGGAAGTGGAGTCGGGACTTTCTAGTTTGACTCCCAAATATTGAAGAGGACTATCCCTAACATCAGCAAGAATAAGGAGGAAGACTTATGAGCCTACTATTTCATATTTTATGTTTCATGTCATTGTTCTTTTTATGTTACTGTATTAGCAAATTTGCTCGTTGTATTTTTAGTACGGTTGCAAATATAAAATTAAAGACAAAAAAATAATTTGTACTCAACTGGTAAACCATTCAATTATTTTTTCCCATTTTAAATTACAAAGTATAAAAAAGTCAGCTGTCATTTTGTAATACTTTGTAAGACTTAGCAAAGTATTATAAATAGAGAGCTAATATATTTTTGTCATTCAAATAGTAAAAAAATAACTACCATACTCAATATAGTTAATTTCCTAAACAGGAAATTTGCTTAGACATCATGCCCTGACACATCAGCGCATAGTCTGCGTGTGTCAAAAACTAAAACATTATTTCACTTTGGTTCATTTCTAAAAGTTAAACCAACAGTCAAATATATATATTGGGTTTCCATGGGAATTCATTGTACTAGTAAATACAAAAATTTTAGAGTTCAACCATCTAATACCAAATTTAAGTTTGAAAATTTTAAATCCTTAAAATTGTTAAATCTAAATTGGAGGATAGGAAGCTGGAGGAAAAGAAGGGGGTCCCCGCCCAGAAACACGAGGAGCAGAAATTCCATCATTACTCTACACGTGAAAACAGGGCGCCACCGCCCAGATACAAGAGAAACAGACATTCAGGACACCGCAAGTGAAATCAGGGGGCATCCACCCAGTAACACGAGGAGCAGAAATTCCATCATTACTCTACACGTGAAAACAGGGTGCCCCCACCCAGATACATGAGAAACAGACATTCAGGACACCGCAAGTGAAATCAGGGGGCATCCACCCATTAACACGAGGAGCAGAAATTCCATCATTACTCTACACGTGAAAACAGGGTGCCCCGCCCAGATACATGAGAAACAGACATTCAGGACACCGCAAGTGAAATCAGGGGGCATCCACCCAGTAACACGAGGAGCAGAAATTCCATCATTACTCTACACGTGAAAACAGGGTGCCCAGCCCAGATACATGAGAAACAGACATTCAGGACACCGCAAGTGAAATCAGGGGGCATCCACCCAGTAACACGAGGAGCTGAGGTTCCATCATTACTCTACACGTGAAAACAGGGTGCCCCGAACAGATACAAGAGAAACAGACATTCAGGACACCGCAAGTGAAATCAGGGGGCATCCACCCAGTAACACGAGGAGCTGAGGTTCCATCATTACTCTACACGTGAAAACAGGGTGCCCCGAACAGATACAAGAGAAACAGACATTCAGGACACCGCAAGTGAAATCATGGGGCATCCACCCAGTAACACGAGAGCAGAAATTCCATCATTACTCTACACGTGAAAACAGGGTGCCCCGCCCAGATACAAGAGAAACAGACATTCAGGACACCGCAAGTGAAATCAGGGGGCATCCACCCAGTAACACGAGGAGCTGAGGTTCCATCATTACTCTACACGTGAAAACAGGGTGCCCCGAACAGATACATAAGAAACAGACTTTCAAGGATTCTACACGTCAAATCAGGGGACTCCCGCCCAGATACGAGAGGAACGGACATTCAAATTTTTATATGTAACATATGGGAATAGTAAATTTGCAAAATATATTGTGCTTAGGATCATATTAACTTAAATAAACACAACAAATAAATTGGTAAACAATCTTTTTATTTTATAATTTTTTAATTATTCCTATTATTTACACTATAATTTCACACAACTCTATGCAGTCTCTGCTGCCAAACTGCGTTTTAGAAACGTCAGTCAACATATAAATTTATTATTTTAAAATATGAAGTTTTTCCTATAATGCCACGGAAGCCTGAGGGGGCTTAGCCCCACAAGCCCCCCCCCCCCCCTATAGCCGCCTATGGGGGTAGGTTTATGATTACAGAAAAAATCAATGTAATGGGTGTCCATAACATCTTGTCCTTAAAAAAACGAATAGTAATAAAAACAAATAATGATAAGATAATGTTTTATATTCAGTTTTAACAAGTGTCATCTTAAGATTTTTTATAGCTATACACAGTCTCAATACACTTTTATGTGTGCGCCTTGGATTACCTGCAAATCTTCAAAGCGACTTTTTAATTTTTTTCAACAACAGTTATTAATTTTAGTTCACATTTCCTGAGTAATGGACGTCACTACATTATCTATTCTCTCTTTAAGAGTTTCTAAATTCGGAACTGCGGAAGAATAAAAGAAAATCTTTGACAAACCCTTTCATAAATAAATTCTGAGAGGTCAAGTGTGGTGAACGAGGTGGCACTAGTGAGCCCAGCACTATTTGTTTTTTGGTGCGGCATTATTGTTAATCAGCTGAGCTTAAGTATTAACAAACTAATGAGGATAAAACTAGATTAAATTTTATTCAAAAAGAGTAAATGTAAGATCTGCGTGGCTGCACTATGCTCTGCTATCACTCTGCTGTGGCTATACTGGGTTCCATACAGCCAAGCTGTGAAATCAAAACAAGACTTTATGGACACCCGGTATATCTAAAATATTGCTGGTTAGTACTTTTGCAGACGGTTGTATTTTTGGTTAGTTGTTTTATGTGACATATTAAGTTATATTTGTCGGACATATGATAATACACATGAAGGGTGTGGAAAGTATTAAACTAATGTAAAACAATCTTTTAAATAAATGTTTTAAAAAGGAATTTATAATACTTACCGAATAAATATTAGAATGAAATAGGCCTAAAGAAAAACAGTCTAAAATAAAGAACAAAGTTCATGGTGAGCAGAATTTGTGAGCCATTAAAAAAAAAAAAAAACTTCTTATAAAACTTTTTACAAAATTGTTATTGGTTTTATACATAGAAAATTTATTTTCAACCATTAATATACTACGTATTAACATTTACTTAAATTTATGTTACTTGAATTTATGTTCGTCTTTATAAAATATGTCGATTATATTTTATAAAGACAACTAAAAACTATTTTTATATGATAAAGCTTATCAGATTATAAATTAGTTAAAAAAACAATCATATTGAAAACAAAAAGTATTTCAATTTTAAGTACCGGTAATCTTAATACAATACCACCTACCAACTAAAGTCACCTGAGAGCCGACCGATGCGTAGGTTGCGTCATAGCTGTAATGCAATACAGTAGTCCTACCGTATGACCGTATATTATCTGTTTTCGATGCCCCACTAAAGATAGTGATATTGTTGAGAAATCGACGCGCCGCCGCTAACAATACTAACAATGCTCTACATTGGTGTCGAATGCCATTGTTATTTCTTCACCGCTGTCTTGTTAGGTCAATTTTTATATTAACATCAATATAATGTGAAATGACCGTGCAGCGTCCGAATGCAGTTAAGTATCTGCATTTTCTTTGTATTTTTTCAGCGAATTGACAAAGAAAGTTAGATTAATAATACATTTAAAGCAAACGAGTCGTTGCCCCTCGATACTCGACGGATACAGCTCCCTCCAGTCATGGCAAGTGGAGATCTACGCAGGTGGTGCGAAATGGTATAGACCAAAATGTACTTTTTCAATTGCTGTATTCTTAAAATTAATCCGTTGTTTTAATAATTAAGTTTCTTTAGGTATAGGCCTAGTACTAAACAATTTAACATTCATAATTAATCGCATACTTTTATAGACACTAATCATCATAAATCAATAAATCAAATCATTCTTACGCGTTTGCTCTTCTACTGTTTTGAGACAAAATACGTCGTATGTTTTATAATCCTCTGATTGAAAGGCTAAAAAACTAAATTTGTTGCAAAGGTTTGGAAATGTATATTTTTTAGTTTTTATTTAACAAAGTAAGATTACGCCAAAGTAAAAAAAAAAAAACAGCAAATATAGAAAAGCAGGAAGTCTTAGGTATAATGGTATTTATATAAATAGAACAATAGTACTAGGTAAGAGTTAAATAAAAAATAGTCTAAACAGTGCTTAGACCTGTAAAATCTTGGAGCTGTTTAATTAATTTATCAGTTTTAATTTATAATTATCAGCTTTTTAAACTGTGATATCAGTTAAAAGTTTAAACTTGAGTAGCTTTAATTACTAATTTGTAATTAAAAGTAACAATAATTTACTATTATTTTACTAATTTTTAATTTTAATTATTAGTAGCCTAGGCCTAAAACTTAAAATACTGCCTTTAATTTATATTTGCCTCGTCTCCTAAAAACATTTCTGTAAATTCTGTATTGATCAAAACGATCTATCCATTAATTAAAAAATAAAATGGAAACCATAAAACCGGCTAACTGACCTGAGTTTATTAATAAATTCCTTAGAAACGGCATTTATGAGAACAGCATTCCTTTATTATTGGAATATGAAATAATTAATGGGAGAAAAGTAATTGGCTCTGTGACATTCCTTTGATGGTTATTCTCGCTATTAATAATCCAGCCACTATTCCATGAACACTATAAAGTGTTTCATTCAATTAAATACTTTTAATTATAAAATTCTTATAGTTTCTATATGGTTTACTGGCTATGAAAAGACAGTTTTTTCAAAAACGAGGAATAAGTTTGAAAGAATGGTCATACGAGAGTAAAAAATAGGACAAAACACACATGTGAGTAAATTACATGTCAAATAAGGTCTAAAGAAACAAGAACACCAAGCGGAATACGGTCACATTGATAAGGGAAATGCCAGTTTATTCTCAGCGAGTCTCCACTGAAAGTTGAGCCAATAGTTTGTTTCTGAGATGACCTCCATCCCCGGGGAACCAAAATGTTACGTCCATCCACTTCTCTGTTACGTTTTTTACGCCAAACATTTAGCTTTTGAGTCACAATGCAGAGGCACGCTATGAAATATTGAGTCAGTTGTTCTTAAAAATAAAACTTAAAATTCAAGTCCCCTATCAACATATAAAGTATATAAAGTATTTAATTTGGGTGAATCGGTGGCGTAGTGGTTAGCGCGACGGACTTCGGGACCATGGCAGAGATGTCGTGGGTTCGAATCCGCTTTCTGCCAGCACAGAGTAAGGAACGTGACTTTTATCAGTACAGTTCACCTTGTACTGTAGCGGCTCACCCCCTTACTCTGTCTAATACGATCCACGCACAGATCAATAGCCTATGTGGACGGGGCAAAGTAAGGCAAAAAGAGGTCCACCAACCTCTTAAAAAAAAAAAAAAAAAAAAAAAAATGGCAAAACATTGAATTTTTTTAACGCCTGTCCGAGAAAGCAATTGTTTTCGCACTCGATACGCGTCGCAAAACATCACCTGAAAGTAATTGCCGTATTAATTTTACTTTCCTCACGCTAGATTTACTTTGCGCATGGTAGAATCATTTTGCTTACTCCACTACTAGGCCTAGTGTTTAAACATCATAACACAAAACAGTTTGGATTAGCCAACAAGGTAATGTTGGCAGGCATTAAGCTGATAAAACTGGATATTAACGTCTGACCTATTTTTTCATCTTCTTTTTTTATCGTGAATCGACATAAACACTGAGTGAAAGTGCACAAAATGAAAACTATGTCAGTGACATTCCCCCTGATGAGCGTTCATAAACTGCTTAAAAAGTGTCGTTATGTCTCCTACCTGAAAAATCCAATAGCATTTTAACTAACTGTAGGTAATTCATCATATAGGCTATTATAAATATTAAATATTTGGATGTTGTAGAAAATATTTAATATGCAACACGTGCGCAAATTACCTTCACTGCGCTCGAGAGAAATTATTCCTACCACAAAAAGGATTTTCTCTCGTGCAGGAAAGTCGCACTTTGCGAACTTGTAGCATAAATGAATAATTAGAATTTCTATATACAATATTAATGATCTAAAGGTGTGTGCTGAAATCCAATCTAGGCTAATGGCACAGAGTACGTTCCTTACTCTGTGCTAATGGGTAGTTGCAGCTATTGTACACAGGGGATTATCTCAACAAGAGATCTACAATAATCGACGCGTACGCGAGTTTGACGCCAAGTGGGCACGCGTTGGCCGGATAAGTACCAATTACAAAGCTATCACGGCTTACCGGCTTACAGGCAAAGCGCTGCACCACGTAGGAGGTGATTTATGTTCAATGAATTATTGATCGTCAATTAATGATGTAAACGTTAGTTGTAGAATAACTGAGAACAATCAAAGAACTTAAATTGATATTAGGGAATATGATTTGTAACCACCAGTACAAAGATAAGTAGTAGATAAGTGATACCCCGCTTTAAGTGTGGAACTTTATTTAATTGAGAATAAATCTTTATTGCCTTGCAAAGACATTTGTATAGGAACACTGGGTTCATTAAATTAACATTTTGTTTCACAATCTAAACAACCAGACAACGTATAAAAATAAAAGAACTATGAAAGTTTTTTGAGGAAAAAACATCTCAGTGACTTTTACCGTCCCCACCTAAAGAATCTAAATCTGAGTTTTCCTCTTAACACGTTGAGTGCGGCAAAGAATATCGGAAATCTTTCCCGCGGGCCTGAAAATTTTTTTTTCATAAAATCTTACTTTTTGTCTCCAGAAGTCCAGATCGAGGCGGCAAACTGGCGTTCTTGCATTATTTCACAAAAAAATGGCGTCCAAAAGGGCAGGTCTCCGGTGACCGAGCCGGCCCGCGCAACGACAATACACAGTTTTTTGTAACACAATATCGAATTTTTACATTAAAAATGTTTAATATAATTATAATAATGTTCAATAGAATTATAACTAATACTAGTGGCTTGTAGGGGCAAAGGCCCCTAAAAATCAAAATGGTGATGTTGTCCCCAAAAATAAGTTTTAATTTATCACCTCCTTGCAGTATTACTGTATTTTCTCAAGCTGTAGAGTGAATTTACACGTTTGGGTTTTCTAATAAAATATTTCTTATCTTGACGATACTTTTAGGTAGCATCAAATGAGTAATTTACCAATAGTTTCCATTGAATTAAAATACAGTAATGTATTATTGCACTATTATATGTATATTACACAACGCGGTAAAATAGTTTTAATCCTAAACATGTTCATAATGAGTTTGTAAATCAATTAGACCTATATAAAATAGTTCAATACAACATAAGCCCATTAATACTGTACACTCCTTCACTCTGGACCACTGTACCCCCCATTCCCCCTCACTCGCCGTGACAAATGCCTCCCTGTGCCCCCGTTCATCTCTCCTGATCAGTGTTTCCTGTACGCCCTATGCCTTCAGGGCCCGAGTACCCCCTTGCCCCCTCATGTCCCTGTGCTCCCCATTATTACATGCTTACATGCCCGCAGTTCTTCCCCGTGCCCTCATTTTTCTTCAATGCCCCCCCCCCCCCCCCCACCATGCCCAACGAACTTACGTGCCACCGACAGCTCCAGTGATTCTTGTGCACCCATTCCCATGCCCCCATAACCCCGTGACACTATGCCCACCGTTCCTCCCCGTGCACCCTATATCCCCATGACCCCCTAACCCCAGTGACCCCGACAACCTTCGTGCTCCCATACCCCGGCACCGACGGTACTCCCGTGCCCACATACCCACCATTCTTTGCCCTGGTCCCCATGCCCTTTATGTCCCCAAAGCCTCCCCTGTGCCCCCATACTCATCTGCCCCCCGTGCCTCGTGCCACCAACGACCCTATTGCCCATTGTGTCTGTCTTCCCACTCCCGCGCCACCACGTGCCCCCAAACCCCCTATGTTTCCATTCGCCTATGCCCAACGTTGCTAGCCGTGGCCCCCGTGCCTCCCATACCAATCATCCCCTTTTGCCACCGATGCCTCTAGTGCTTCTTGTGCCCCCGCACTCCCCGCCGCCACATGCCCCAGTACATCCCTATGCCTCCCCAAAGTGCCCCTAATTCCCCCCGTATGTCCCATATGCATCCCCGTACCCTCTATGCCCCCTTGCCCTCATGCTCGCCGTTCCTCTCTGTGCCCGTATGTTCCCCATGCCTCCACAGTGTCCCTCATAGCACCCAATCCCTCATAATCTCCAATGCCACCGACCCCCTCGTTCCCCTCATGCCCTTTGTGCTCCCATATACCCGAACCCCCTGTGCTCCCCATGCTGCCATCCCCGCCCTCTTTCCCCGTACCTCCGCGCCCTCCTGTGCCCCCACCGTTTCCCCTATTCCCCCGTTTCTCCCCCGTGCCCCATGCCCCCTTACACTCCGTAACACTGACGTCCCTCGTACTTTGATTGTAGTCTATTTTTCTGTTCGTCAATGAAGTAGAACACTGATTTATATATTGTTTGTTTTCGCACACTATCATTTACATGAAAAGCTCCCCATTTCTTTATGGGTTAACGGGCGTTTATTGTTTCCCTCCAACCTACGTAAAGAAAGAAACAAAGGAATAGATAAAACCGAAACAAACTATTTCTCATACGGAGGTTATCCATTCTTAGTAGTTTACATATAATGATTCAGTCGAAAATAACCAAACACTCAACAAAGCGATTTAACTCTTCAAATCTAACTACTAAATATAGCCAATACCTAAAGCAGTAACGTAATAACTAAACGACATTCACTGAGTAAAGCCAATTAACCATTATATCAACCATGCCACGTCTAAGCCAATTTTAACTTTGGTATATTCGGCATAAAAAATTCTAATGGGGTCATGAAGATGAAATCTTCTTTGGATCCGTAATACGTTCATGACTATTGGTGTTCTCTTTTTTTAAAGTGCATTGCCAATTTAAAAATTTTATAACTATATGGTTATCTTAACTCAAGACATTTGCTCAATACAAAGGCAATAATCAGCTGAGTTTATGATAAAACACTGGATTATCTGCTTAGTCACACGTGTGGATCTAAAAATCTTCTTCCCATTAGATTATCATGGGAGCTTCAAGGTCCAATGGGGCGAAGCCCAGGTAACTTTTGATAATTCTGGTATTTTTCCTTGCGTCCTTGGCCCTCAAGCTTTAAAATGAGCCATCATACGTTACCCTATCTCTATTCTAACTCGAGATATTTCGTGGGGACCGATTCGCTTACGGAATTATATATATAGATTTCCAACTATTTACAGCCCCTTCCACCCTCCCAACCATTGTTTTTCTTACTCAAACTTCGTCAAGGTACTGGTCGAAGGATTTCTATTATTGGGGGTCCATTTTAAATAAAAGACGATAAAACTAAAATAAAAAAATATTTAACATAATATTGTGTCACAAAACACACCAAAACACGGAAGAAACGCTTCATAAAGAATTAAAAAGTAATTAAAAAAGTTCAGGTCACAATGGACCGGAGCCGGCCCACGGGAACAGCGGGCGACGCACAACCGAAAGAAGGCAGGTTGCCCTGGTAACGCACGTATAAACAAATCCGAACTACTCCACAACCCAGGGCCACACTGACTGATTCATTTCGCCGAGTCACGGCCGGCGACACGTGACCGGGCAGGCCGGCGCGCGCGTTTCGCTACCGGTCACCGGTGACCGAGCCGCACCCAAAGTGTTAAGACTGTGTCGTTCATAAACTCGCCAACCGTTTAAAAACTGTGGTTGATCAACAGGTCGTCAGTTCACGTCTGAACAAATTCATGTCACCCCCCTGAATTATTTCTAGTGGAATGGCTATTTAGAAATTTCACACCTATGGCAAGTACATGGCTATCACTGACTTACTTTGGACCAATCCGTACATTTCGTTTCCTTTAGTTGCATAACGATGCACGTTCTGACTTTTGATAAAACTGAGTCCTTTTCCGTTATACGACTAACAGCATTTTTTAGGTTTATAAAAAGAAACAAATCAAACATTAATTGCTTGGTTTTTTTATGGTTATCACACATAATTAGAGCCTAAACAATTTGAAATAAAATGTAGGGACTTAAAAATAACAAGGATAACAGGAATCTAACCGAATGAAAGTTGTAAGGAAAGAAAATGTGTGCATCAAGAATTTTAATGTAAAAGAAGAAAACGAACCTTTAGTTAACAAAAACGTCTGCTTTAGTTAATCTGAATACAAATTTGGATATATGTTTGAGCATTTTCTCGAACATTATGTCTGTGACAAATGGCCGAATCAATGCTGCCACTTGTACTATAGTAAGATTCACGAAAATAGTCCGATGAGAGTCAATACATTGTTGCCAAATTTATTATGAAACACATTTTTATACTGTACTACACATGGTAAACATAACTTCAAATGGCAACATTGCAGGGCGAGAGGGGCTGAGGGGAGACACAGCTGTTAAAATTTCCATCGGACTATTTTCGTGCATCTTACTATAGCACAAGTAGCTGTTCAGCACTGTCAGTAAAGTTTACCGTTGTTTATTATTGAGCTATTTAACTTTACATGCAAGGCCTTTTTCACAGAATTTAAGGACAAGCATCAAACGCACTCATGATAACGGAGCGATAAGAGCGATAAGATAACGTTACCGTGCAACAATGTCTGGGCCGGTACAGTCCACGCGCCACGGGAAGGGCGGCAGTAACAGGTACAGTCAACGCCTCTAATTTTGTTAAAACCTACTACAACCTACATAAAACCAGTCATAGTAAGTCATAGGTAAACCAGGATAGTAAGTCATTGAGAAATAGTAAAACTTTTAATTGCTAATTGGGAAAAGAACAAAAATGTTGGCAGTCTTTTTAGGCAAAGGTCCTAAAACTGCATTAAATTTTGCAGCCCGGCCATAATCTTGACTTATTTTTTGTTGCAGTCTGCACAACCTGAGGAAGTGTACAGCTGCACATGAGCCCTTTAGCGCAATGCCTTAAGACATATAAGGATGTGTCATCCCAAAATAGGGGTTTCTGACAAAATTTTGATTGCGGTATCTGTTGAGCATACGAAGAGCATAAGTTCCAGAGAAGACCTTTCCACCCGTGACGTCTCAATGATGACGCCATGTGAGGTATTATCGATATTAATACTGTACTAAGAAAATTGTTAGACTCTACCTCCTCAACTATAAGGTCATCACATTTAGAAAAGATTTATTTGAGCTTGGCCATGCCTCGTAAAGTCGATGCAGGTGTAACAGGATTTGTTTGCAAATTTATCTGGGAGTTTCTCAGTGACTCGTAGCCTAAGTGATGATTTATAAAGTTTGATTGATTTGTAACTGCAACAAACAATAGTATCGTCAGCATACTAAACCAATTTACAAGAGTTTGATAGTAATGCTATAGTAAGTGTTTACATACAGTAATAACATGTAACATCCTTTTTAAACATTACTGATATTGTAAATCTACTGCAGATGGTAATAAATGTTAATTTTCAACGACTTTAACAACATATGTTAAATTTTAAGTTTTGCAAGTAAAAAAATCACAAAAACATAATAGTTAACGTGTCATAAGTCAAAGTGTTAATTCACGATATTCATGCAAATTAAATTTTATTCATTGTGCCTATTTGACTTTATTTACACTAATTTAGTACATTTGAGGAATACTTACTGAATAATAAATAGTTACCGTATGCCCACCTTATTTTATATGCAAAAAAATTACAATAAACAAGGTGTAATGGAAATGTGTTAAAAACTAAGGTGTGTCATGTTAAAATTAACCACAGAGCATTTCGGCCAACTTAATTTATCTATAATAAATTAATTTATTAATTATCTATAGTAAATTTATCTATAGTAAATTTATCTATAATTTATTTATAACCAACTTTTTTATCTTTCTAGATGTGCAAAAGTATGTTCTGAACTCTCTCCAATTAATTATATCACCAATGTCGGAATAAAAATAATAAAAGCAATAAAAACACTCTATTACGGACAATATAAATATGAAAAAAATCAAGGAAGTACAAAACCAATCTTTAATTCCTGAATCAATAATAGTTCCCTAAACGGTTACAAAAAAAGTAGGCATAATAAACATTTATTTGAAGAGATTCTTGTTTTACATTAAGATATTTTATAGTTAGAGGTTGAAAGATAGATAACAAAGTTAATGTAGCAGACATTTTAATTGATATAGAACAGTAAAATTCCGATATCATTAAAAGTTATTCTATGCTAATACAATAGGTGGTATAAGCCCAACAACAGGTGTCTGAGTGCAAGGGCATGGCATTAATTTACTACAAGTTGTGTACTAGGGAAACTTTGGTTTGCTCACTACTGTATTGTTGTCCACCAAACCATTTACAAGTTTCGCTGATTAGGCCTACTGTTCACCCACTAATTGAGTCTAAAGGCTTAAATTATAAAGTTACCTTTACAATTAAAATTTATAATTTGGATAATCTATAATAAAAATGCTTCAAAATATATTTTTATTAGTATGTTAGACTTCTATAAAATGGTATACACTAATAATTTCAGTTTATCATATTTTGATAAATGTAAATGCAACGCAAATTTAGTCGTAACCACCTTGTGAATTGGTATGTTATGTAATTTATAAGAAGAGAACGTTAGAATAAATTAATATTTTGCATTACGCGTGATAAAATGTTTAACTATTTGTAAATTTTTGTATGAATTTTAATACAAAAATAACTGATTCGTTTGAGCATAGTACAGTTTATAACACTATTTTAAGTACTATTTCTGTTTTCATCCTTTACAACAATGCCCTGAATCTGAATTTGTACACCTTGAGTTGTGGGAACTTAATTCCAATTGTCCAACTCAGGTGATAAATGATTCAGCTGTGCAATTTGTTCCTATTAAATATGAATTCTCATTGTTTCAGTGTTGAGAAGATGTGTGGCGAATTTAAATGCGACAATTTTAATACACTAAGGTTAGCCTATTGTGTGAAATATATATCCGTTGTTAACATTGCAATATTCACGAAAAAATGGCAGTTCAGTTATTAGTTGATAACCTACGCAATAAACACACTGCGTGGGAAACAAACATTGGTTTAAAATTACATATTGAAAGAGTACTACAATACTATCTTTTTTTACAATAATGGATAGTTAACTTTCAATTAAGTTTCGTACCCGTTTTTAGACAAGTTGCCAATTTAGCTCCCATTGCTTTCAGCTCGTCATATGTCAAGGCAAAAAGTATCCAATACTCATGGTCACTTTTGAAGCACTCAAATTAGAGGTTTAAAAGGTTGAAAGCTGCTGCACCATTAGGTCAATTGCGATTTTAAATGTCAAGGATTACACTTTTTGTATTCGTCTGTTCAGCTCAGCGAACTACTAGAAAACCCGACTGTGTGAAATAAATAAATACGTTTCATATTTGAAGAAACATCAAATAATACAGTATTAATTTATTTTTGAATGTTATATTGACCATGATTGCATGGGGGTACCTTACTGATGGTCTGTTACACAGATTTATAAGAATTAAGAATTAATTGCTACTATAAATCAGACATGACTCATACCTGACTGATACCTGCTGGCTAGCACATTAATAGCAATTATCACTCAAACTTATTTCTATCTATGTTAATAATTTGATTTAAGTAATTTTGGATTGTTTCGTATAAAAAATTAATGCAGTTAATTTTGTAACTTTTTTACTTTCTCCCTCTATACCATAGTATATGGAGAAAGTATTGTTTTCGTCAAAATTTTCGAATTTGAGTTGTTGGTGGATTTATCCATTTTGGTTCCCCCTGAGTCCAAAAAAGTGGTTTTCGGAGTGATGTCTGTCTGTGTGTGTGTGTGTGTGTCAGGATGTAAACAGATCTAGAGAATGCCCTAATTGTCCGATTTTAATGAAATTTGGTACATAGGTCCAAATCCACGATAATTCCAGGCGTTTTTTTCATTTTTTTGAATTTTTGATTTTTAAGGGTATTTTACCCCCAAAAACTCTCAAAAATCGTCAAAAATCAAAATTTCTCAAAAACGGCTCTAACGATTTTGATTAAAATTTTGTGGTTTATTAAGCTTAAAATGGCGAATAAAATGACACCACCTGCATCTCCGAGAAAACTCGCGTTCAAAAGTTATAGAGTAAAAAGTGTTTCAAAAATCAATTTTTTGGATTTTCAAAATAGCTGTTGTCTTGAAATAAATTTTACTTATCACCATTAAATCAAGCTCAAAAAACTAAGTAATCTAGTATTTTAAATTATTGCTTTACGTCAAGTGGTTGCGGAGAAAATTCCATTTTTCGTTTAGCGGTAAACGCAGTACGTTGTTAAAAGTCACATACGCGCGTAGGGTCAAACGAGCGCTGCTCTGCCGGTAGCTATCCGACTGAGTCATCAAGACATTTAATGTTTGAAGCTTTTAACATCTTTTTTATATTGTTGGGAGAAAGTATGTGTCAGTTAACTGATACCGTTTATTTTTGTTTAGTTTTTCTCATACAAATAAAACAACAAGTGGGATAAAAATTTAAATAACCCACAGTGTTACGAAATGTTGACTGTACATAGATAAACTGAACATAAAATTTGAACCGTAAAAGAGTGTACTTTTTAAAATTCTGAAATATAAAATATAGTAATTTACATTTAATCAACATATTGTTTGTATAGCCTACGATTAGGAACGCCTGTTTTACGACGTTGTTTTGAAGATGTAAAACTTGTAATTTATGCTGTATAATTTCTCGCTGTGGATGAATGATATCGCGATTTCATCTGTCATATTCGGATTTCACGGCGCTCCTGGGATCGGCCGAAGAATTATGATAAGTTTGGCGACCCATATCGGCCCTGACGCATGGCCAAATGTTGGGCATGTCGCAACAGGCCCAGTGCTGTTGCGTGGGCAACTGTAAATCACAATCAACTTCGGATTTGTTACTAGAATTAATTCGGAACCAACGAGTGGACTGGTCGATAAATATTGTGAATGGAATGTATAGGGTCGGAAAGGTTAAAATTTGGATGTCGTTGTTAGTCGGAAAGTGGGATTAATAGTGGTCAGTTTTGTTCCCAGGGAAGGGTCAATATTGGGTGTTAATCAAAAGTGACCTTTAACTTTTCTCTTTCTCCCTTACACCGTCCCAATTAGGCACACTGGCGCCGACTCCATGGGGCCCGAGGGGCTCGAGCCCCCTCAACATTTTTCTTGGGGGGGCTCAGCCCCCCCAGACCAAAAGAAGTCAAGTTAAAATTTGCATTCGGCTGCCGTGACTTTGTGTAAAAGTAAAGGGGTTTGTAAAACTGGTATTTTTATAAATTATAATACCACTTTGTACTCCAACACATTTTACTATGGAAAATCAAATAGTATAACCCCTGTAAATTTAAAACCCCTTTAAAGTACAATAATTGAAACACATGAATATTACGGTATTTCCTTTGTATTGTTCGAGAATGAGTAAGCTGTCCGAGGGTTTTTTCTTATTCAATTTCTTTATTCCAAGGTTTGTTTTCACGGAATTCTCTTTATCCACATTATCATTGGCTGGCAGAAATTTGAAACTTAATTCTGTTGTTTCGGAGCTTCATTTTGGGCTTGCTTATCAATGCGACTAAATGTGACAGTCAGTAAATGACATGTAAAATGCCGAAGCGTAAAAGTACTATTTTTTAGAGTTGTAAAACGCTTTTCTAGGGATTTTTAGCTCGATAAAAGGAATCTACAAGAATAAGCCTCCTGCCCACGATTCGACAATCGTATTCGGACACCTGATTTTGTCCTCATGTAAGAATTGGTCACGTTCACGCACACTAATTTGTGTGATCGGGGTTTACTCATCGATACCTTTCTAAAGGCTTTTTATACGCAATTTTCTCCTTGGCGACTACCACGGTAGTCGCAAAAATGCCACCGTTTCTCTTATGGGATTTAGCTCACCTATCAAGATGGAGATGCACCAACCAGTGGACCGAATTCAGATCCTTATTACCACCGATTATTACTAGTGAAAGTGGCCGTTGAGTGAAGAAGGTTAAGAAAGTCAAATTAATACAGTAAATTGTTTTTAATTAAGGTTATTATATAAAATTTAAGAATGTGCAAAATTAAGACTGCAAGATTTAGGCCTACTTTAAGTTCTCTCATTGACTATAACCACTGTACAAAATCAACCAACTTTGTGTACAAAATCAATGGTTCTATCGTTAGTGTTTTATGTCAATATTTTCTTTTTTCTTCATTATTTTATTTATGAGTTCAGTACCTTTAAATATGTCAGAAATAAAGTAACTGCGTTAACTTAATAAATGCAGTTACAGTTATTTATAGAAAAAAATTGTTTCAATATTAGACTTTACATTTTAATACTGTAAGGAAAACTTAATGCATAACATACTCTAGGTGTATAAATTGTGACATACTATACCCAATCAAGAAAATAATAAAATTAAAGTGATTTGTAAAATTCTCAACGGTTTTTTAAGCTTATCTCTGGCTTAAAAAGTTTTAGAAGTAATTTTTCGGCAGACCTAAAAAAACTTCAACTGGTGACAGACTTCGTATTTCATTTATCACGTTGATTTTTTTATTCTTTTGAAAATGATATTTTATAAGTAACGTCGTTTTTGTTTTTCTATAATGTAACTGAGAGTAAGCCTGTTTTGTAATAGTGAAATAAATAAATTGTACCAAAAACATTTCTGTTTGACGATTTTATCCAGCCATGTGATAGGGTATAGGCTATCTGGCCTTTTGCTAAGCATGAAACTTTGAGCCAATTTCTTTTTTAAATAAAATTGTTCCTTTGGACTGATGCTGCAAGTCTACCAGACACCAATTTGAGTTTTATTCATCTAATTACTTAATTTTTTTGTATACTCTTAAAATTTACAACCCAAAATATAATTTTGAGGTTAACCTAGAAGGCAAACCCTTTGACTATTTACACTAAAACGGTATTCGGTGGACAGAGATGCATATAAAAAGTATTTGATTTTGGATGGAATCACGTACTATTGTTATCATAGCAAACGAGGGTTCGTTGTTTTTAATATATAAAACACTGTAATAAAATAAGTTAAAAGTATAAAATAAAAGTTAAAATAATCAAAGTTTATATTAACTTAAAATTATTAACTATTCAGAAAATTTTAATAGGAGAGTTATCAAACTTCTCCTACTCTCATCGAGCCCCCCCAATAATTTTTGAAAGTCGGCGCCCATGATTAGGCAGAGTTCAAAGTTTAATTAAGAGTGACAACTTCACAGTAGTACTGTAATGACTATACCAAAACTTTTTCACTAAAAAAACATTCTCAATTTGAAATTTGATAAAATATAATAAAATTTGATCAAATAATCCACGTCAGAGCAAATTTGTTAGGAGAATAGAGAAGACGCATTTTCGGATAGATGTTTAAAAATCGTCCTGGGAATCAACTAATAAACTAGCTAAAAACATTACTAACCAAAACCGTCATACAATTTTCAGACATTTATTGTAATTTTAAATTAATGTTTTAAATAAATCATATTTGCCGTTTGAAAGAAGTGTATTGATTTTTTTAAACAATAAAATTGTTACAAGAAAAATAAAAACAGTTCACTAAACATACATGGCGTGCCTTTAGACACATTGTAATAAATAAAATACATATTGATATTGATATAAGTACCATGAATAAGTATGGTTTCTAACATTTATTTAACTTCTCTTTATTTTTAATTACTTTCTGCACAAAGATCTATTAAAAATTCTACTCATAATTTATCTGGTAAATTGAATGATACAATCTAGTTTGTAATTTCTAAAACAACCAATAATCAAGCTAGGATTTTAGCACTCTACACGAATAAATGTGGGTAATACATACCTTGCTATTATTAGCTTACTACATATATAAATAAGGCAATAATGGTTTTATACAGTAATAATCAAATATTCTTAATAAGTGAAATGTCTATCTACCATAATGAAGATTCCCACTAAACAAAATCTAATGCAACTAATTATGTATTTAAAAACTGATTAAAGTTTGCAACAATTTAAATAAACTCTATTAAGGAACTAATTTGGTCCACTGGAGTAATTATATTACCATTACGGTTAGATCGTCAAAACGTTGCATTCTGTTCTGTGACGTTGCAACTGTTATCGTTTCAACTGTTTTTAATTAATTCGTTTATGATGCAGAGTCTTCATTATATGGATATCCATATTTTCCATGTGATTTTGCAGAATGTTAACATTCAATAACCTCAATACGCTTAAGGTTGCCATTTAACACCTAATTGCTGAAAGAATTACAAGAAATAAAAATAGTAGTCAGCGAAGTTTGTAGCTTTCTATGATAAATATAATAACACCGAAGCAGATAAGATAACAGAAATGCCGTGTATAATGTGTTGCCGATAATATTGACGATGTAGTCAATATAAAAATTAAAATTAGAAAGTAGGTAATTTCAACGCTTTAATAATCACTCCCAGACGAGTGGACGGCGTAAATCACAGCTGATAAATGTGTCAGAGAAGTATAAAATGTTCAATTTGCCCGTCCAAGGCGACGCGATGGTGGCCCTGCGCAACGGATGGCCATTGGTTTATTTCATCTCTGCTGGTCGTCTGTCATTTAAGGCCGTGCATGCGTTTTACAATTAATTGTGATTTAAAAAAAATATTCTTCTTGTTAATCAGAAATTTTTATCATAATATTTATTGCTACAACGTAGTTAAATTACTAGAAGACAGTTGTTGATATGCCACATAAAGTATACAAGATGGAGTTTTAAATAATAATCTCATAACAGAATAATCATAAAGGCCTATGACACCTCTAATAGAACAAATTTTTATTGTTGAAATACTTTATGGCGTTCTTAATATCGGTAGATTTGTCAGACAACATGGCACTGCCTTTTTCGGTAGGTTCTTAAGATATTTGGAGCTAATATTTTCCAGTGAAGGATAATTAGAAAATGGTGGTTAATAGTTATTGTGAAACATCCTACATTAATATTGAAATTTCATAACATATTCAAAATTCGAATAAAATATTGAAATTTCCTGCCACTTACACTTTTCATGTTTACAGGCAAGCTGCGATGTTTGGCTTTCTTTTCTTTAAGCCTCACCGTTATTTTTAACTTTCTTTTAATAACAAACATTATTCGTGATGAAATTTAAGTTTGGATATTTTTATAACTTTTAAACTACAGTACAACAGGAAAGTAAATAAAATCTAACAAATCATTACAGTTGACATTTATGAGTCATCATTACAGGTAATTTCAAAACGAATCACGGTCTACAAGGTGTAGAAGAAAATCTATAATGTAAACATAGTTGATGTACATCAAATGATTTTAGACCATGTTTAGTCAAGAGCAATATTGGATCAACTTTAAAATGTTGCCTGAGCTCAAAATGCAAAGCAACCTAACATTGCATTAAAATAATATTCCTGAAATTTTTAATATCATAGCCCCTGAAATACTACGTCTTGAGTTCGGGTTTGTACAAAAATTCAGAATTCACCTGGCTTATAAAAACAAAAACATATAATGTGACTTAAGTACTGTAATTGATATTTTTTGTAATACTTCCATAAAGAAAGTTCCTTTTAGGCATTTTAGGAAAAACATAATCGGACGATGTCATAACACCACAATATCAAAGGTTTGTAGTTCCGGGGGCAAAATCACAAACCAGACTTCAAAAACCCAAACATCTCAGGAGTTATTGCAAATTAAAATTTTGGTAATTTGGTTTCAATGCATGGCAGTTTGATCACCTACCATTTTCAGCACGGTAATCCTTTTGGTCGGGTTGATGAATAGCGCTCTACTAAACAAAATCTTTAATGTAGGTAGATAACCTATGCTTACATTTAAAATTGTCTACTGACTCCTTGTGGATCGTTCTTCGGTTGGTTTATACCCAGAAATGGAGATTACTGTCACCGATAATGCATGAACACTCTTTCACGGTTGTGTTTTCAAAGTTATAAAAGAAGTTATAAATTTAATCCAAGTATATTAAATCGCTGTTGGTGTAATCTCTTATCTATGTATTAGCTTACCTGGCATGCTTAGCCATGCCAACCTAAGGAATTTTTGCCCTTCAGGTGAGCTCGTTCGCTACACAAGTCTATCCTACCAATCTTCCCTCAATACTCGTGAACAGCTGTTTGTATAATTAATATTCCTAAATTCCTGTAAAAAGTATTGTTCCATTAGAATAACATATTAACTTTGATTACGTGTGGAGCGAAGCCCTATGGAGGAATTTGGATAAAATGTATTCCATAATTTTTCATGGTTCTAAGCTATCTCCCCACCAATTTGCAGCCAAATCGGTTCAGCCGTTCTTGTGTTATAAATAGTGTAACTAATTTGCTCAGTTTGTGTTTGGAGAAATCTACGAATTGTTCAGAGGTAAGTTTCCTGTAGATGAGCTATCATAATTCACATCGGCCCTCAGCGCTACGTACTACAGGCTTTCAAAGTTTCAATGTTAACCTTAAAGCTAGAACTATAACCGATTTAATAAACATAAACGCTAGCAAAACAGGAAGAAAAGATGTTCCAGTTAAAAATGTTTTAAAACTAATCGGGTCCATAGTAAGTGAACGTATGGTTGAAATTTATCATTTGGCCGTCATTAAGAGTCAACTTTACCCCTGGGCCAGTAGCCCGTTGTTGCGCAGTCGACAATGTTAATCATACGGCTTTTAATTCAAAACATGGTATTTTATTCTCCTGTTTCGGAAGCCGTTTTCCGACCGATTTTCTTTAACCTTGGTAAGTGTTTAGTTGAATATAGTTATATTAGGTTTCTCATACCTCAAAATTTTGAAAATTTTACTAAATTTTAAAATATTACTAAGGAATAATCGAGTTACTTTGCGACGTCACAGAAAGTAGTCTAATATTTGTTAAATTTTCAAAATTTCAAGGTATGAGAAACCTAATATAACTATTCAACTAAACACTTACCAAGTATAAAGAAAATCGGTTGAAAAACAGCGTCCGAAACAGGGGAATAAAATACCATGTTTTGCATTAAAAGCCGTATGGTTAACGTTGCCGACTGCGCAACAATGGGCTAAGGGCCCAGGGGTGAAGATGACTCTTGTGCGGCCAGCCATATAAACAGCTGATGAGAGTACAGTAAAGGTGCGGCTACACATAGCAGGAAAGGACACGGAAAGGACACGGACAGGACAGTTTCTGATGAATGCTCCCTGTGTTATCAAATGGGAGCGGCTACACATAGCAGGAAAGGACACGGAAAGGACACGGACAGGACATTTGTCGTGTCGGATGGATCGCCAAACGAGCATTCATCCGCCACTGTCTTGTCCTGTCCGTGTCCCGTCCTGGTATGTGTAGCCACCCCTTCCGACACTATCAGAAAATGATAACGGTAGCTCAGTGTAGTGAGTGTGGTGGCCGGCGGGATGAGCCGTGTCGGACGGCTGCGCGCGCAACCTTCCGACGTCTGACGGCTGCGCGCGCAGCCTTCCGACTCAGAAATGTCCTGTCCGTGTCTCGATATGTGTAGCCACCCCATCAGAATTTTGTCCGTGTCCTTTCCGTTTCCTTTCCGTATCCTTTCCTGATATGTGTAGCCGTACCTTAACGCACCGGCCGGCCGCAGGACCGCGCTGCCGTCGCGTCGCGTCGTCGGTCATGTTATAGCAGCACATGTAATTGAACCTGTCACGGGAGCCGAGTCGTATATAACTCTCTGCGCAATCAAAGCAGCCGCTACTAGACTCCACCTGGTTTATGACCTTCTCGTTATTACGATGGTGTGTGGCAATTTATAATTTTAATTTAAGGGGAAATTGATTTTTAAGTGGGCTTCACCGATATTACACGGTGATTTTCGTGTTGCATTCATACTTTCTTTAACTTTATCCTTTTTGGAATACATATAGGAGAGGGAAAGACATAGTAGTGTGAAGGTTTTCCCTTTTCTAATATTCCATTGGCTGAAGCTTTGTTGTTTTGTCACTGTTTTTCCTGTTTTTTTTTTTTTTTTTTTTTTTTCACTATTCCGTACCGATTGACGATTTCATACCACATAGTTTAATGTATCAGTTTGGTAATTTTCTTTGTGACAGTTGTTTTCCAATCTGTTATACAACTTAAACAATGTATTTAGCGTTCAAATAAAACTGTTAATAAAAGTTACCAAAATAGGTTATAGGCCCTAACTACTTAAACCGCCATTTATGTAAGGTTAAGACTCAAAAATACGTGTCAAGAGTTTAGCTTTTCAATTTAAATGCGTCATACCCTTATTTTATCTTTCACAGAAAATTTCTTGTACACGATCTAGTTTAAAAAATGACCTTAACATTTATTTTGCCAACAAATACAGATTCAAATTCAAATTCATTTATTTCCATAAGAAGAACAACATACATTACAATTATTTAAATTATGCTTAATCACTCTTACAAATTACTATTATTATAACAATATAATTGACTAGAAATTGTGCCTAAATAGGTACAATTCAATAAGGATACCTGTGCGTAGGCACGAGCCGTTAAAATAATGTCGTCCTTAAAATAGTAAAAGAAAGAATATAAATAATAATTAATTTATATTTAAACAACAATAACTAACAATAAACAACAATATTTTAACAACTATATTTTTGCAAAATAAATAAAGACGAAAACTAAAATAACTATATATAATTTTGCTTCTAAGATTAAGTGTTAAAAGGAGAACTAAATTCTTAATTCAGATGTTGTGTCTTCAAATTTTCTATTTTACTATTGGGTCAATCAAACGAGATAAAAGAAATACATCCATTGCCTAATTATCGTGCTATTGCTAGATGAGAATAAACTCATCATAAACCTGTTCACCTCCTTATAACTAACAAAACAATGTTTATAGGCTAATGCAGAGAAATGCATTATCTTGTTTACTCCTGAATAATGTAGCAAATACATCCCTGTTTATCTATATACTATAATAAAAAATTGAATGACTGACTTGGTACAAGTAGAGTATAACAAAACCAATACAACTTACCGATATTACAGTTGCTGTTTTAGTAGAATATGTCCCTGCAACAAAAAATATATATTACAATAGGATAAAAATTTAATAAATTCAGGTTTTTTGTTTT
Organism: Neoaliturus tenellus; assembly: GCA_030545055.2. NCBI lineage: Eukaryota > Metazoa > Arthropoda > Insecta > Hemiptera > Cicadellidae > Neoaliturus > Neoaliturus tenellus. Next base: position 22,455,789 of record CM061533.1, on the reverse strand, counting down.
AAAATTTTTACTTGTTTTTTACTGAGTATCATATTTTGTATACTCCAATTCTATTTTTTGTACAATATTACGTAAATTTTTTAAAACCACCACAAGACAAAATATATTTAAACATCGCATGAATATTTAATTAAGAGTACAATGTATAAAGTTGCAGTTAGGTATAAACTTTAACATTTAGAAAACTGCAAGTTTGTAAAATATCAATTGACAAATTTTAAGAAACGAATAGTCCAGGCTCTGAACAGGTTGAGCATGCACAAAAGTCTAACGAAATTTGACTTTTGATTATTGTTGGGAACATTTAGTAGATGTAAAAAATCGATGTTGCCACAGTTCCAGAGTGGGCACAACACGGGGGACGCCCCCTAGAGGAAGTCGTAGAGGGAACTGTATTGGCCTATGTCATGCTATATATCATTTTAAAGGTCTTTGAATGTAGATTCAAATGCCACAAACCCGATCTCTAAAGGTCGAATATAACGCGAGTTATTGCGTTTTGAAATTTTGGCAAAATGCTTTTTATTCAAAGTTTGACTGCCTGCCATTTCTGACACGAGCGTTCATTTAAGGTCGGCTTTGCGGCATTGCTTTCTGTTAAACATGATCCTAAAGCTCATCTTAAATATTTCATAAAAGATTTCATGGGCTGTCCCAAATCGGACTGAAAATCATAATGTAATCATAATATTTCGGACAGCAATTGAAGACGGCAAATAAAACATTTAACTTAATTTTCAGGATCTTAATAAAGAGGAGATAGATAGAATTTAAATAGATTTGAAAACAATGTCGCCAACTCGACCTCAATTGAACTTCTGAGCGAGAAATGGCAGGTAGTCAAATTTTGCATGAAAGGATTTTACCGAAATTTCAAAACGCAATAAATCGCGTTATATTCGATCTTTAGAGATAGGGTTTGTGGCATTTGAATTTACATTCAAAGACCTTTAAAATGATATATAACATGACATAGGCCAATACAGTTCCGTCTACGACTCCCTCTAGGGGGCGTCCCCCGTGTTGTGCCCACTCTGGAAATGTGGCAACATCGATTTTTTACATCTACTAAATGTTTCCAACAATAATCAAAAGTCAAATTTTTTTAGACTTTTGTGCATGCTCAACCTGTTCAGAGCCTGGACTAGAATGGCTATGTAATAAACTAAAACATTTAAGTTAAAAAAGAACTTCCTATTCAGTTTTCTCAAGATTTTGAGATTTTGTAGGTTCCTGGTTCATTCAAGTAGTGAATTTGGAAGTGGACGAAGTAACTTTGCCAAGTTTCTGAAGATGTTTTCGATATATTTAAGAATTTTATTTGGACCTTTGACATAGACGGCTCAATTAATTGTAGGCACATAAAGGTTAGATAAGGCTAACAGGCTTGTTAAAAAATAGACACTATAAGAACATAGGCTAAACATTGTACCAATACAGTTTCAACCTCATGAGACTATATTATTTGTCGGTTTTATTACTTGAGATTTGAGTAATATTTGGAAGCTTTTTTGTGGTCTTCAACATAAATATGAATTTTCGTAGAGCCTTGTCATTCGAGGAAAATATTTTAAATCTCAGTTTTAAATCGAGACTCACTCTAGATTTGGTACTGGTACATATAAACCCTTCAAAACCTGGAGAGGTTTTATTTTTATATTGTATAAGTAGTAAAATAGTAAAAGTTAATAGTAAACGTTAATTTATTCTTGCAAATCATTAAACACAAAATTAAGGAAAATTAGATGATAAAACCATATATTGGAAAAATTCAATATTGATATGATTTTCCCCGGAAATGATGCCTGTAGACTTCCGAGTTTATTCGAGGGTGACCCAATATCGTTCATTAATCAAGTGGACTGACCTTTGGTTACCCGCCTTCGCAGTGTTTTCTGCTCTCCTCAATTTGGAGTTCTCGTCATTATCGTTAAATTCAACAACGTCCAGTTATATATTTTTAGACTATGGCAATGGCTTTATTGCATATTTTAAGTGTTTTAACGAGCTGTTTTATGCGTTCAGGGTTAAAAACTTTTGACTGAATATTTGGCTGAATATTTATCTTTAAAACATTTAGTACAATTTAAAACAGTATTAATTAAAAACGAACTAGAAAAAATATGGTTAAATGATGTGTTGATCAGAATGGCATTTTGTTATCGACTGGAACCAGTCAGTATTATGTATTTTAATAAGGCACAATGAAGGTATATAAATCCTCCTGAGTTTTAAGTTCTAATTGCCGAAAAAGGCATTCTAGTGCCTGAGTAGATAGACCAGATTTCAGACGGTAGTTTCTGAACCTTATTTCGCTTTTTCAGTCTACCCCTCTAGAAGAGTGAGTTTTTTTACAAATGATTATGCTGCTACCATTTAAAATTCTTTCAGCTATTTTGACAATGCTATGGATTTAAAGTTAAGTTACTAAAAGAAGACACTATGGTTTTTACCAGGTACTTAGTAACCAGAGGCTCAGGACTCTAGGCAGTATAAGGCTAAGCCCTATAAGGACTTTATACTAGAAATCTCATAAAAAATCTTTGGGTCTCAAGAAGACACAAACTTAACTAAAAATGTCTCAGAGAATATTTACAAAAATCCATAAATTAGATTTTTTACTAGCCAAACTCGAGTTTCTGGATTAGCAGCTTTTTAAATTCTACACAGATAAACAACATCAAAGTTTCACTCATAGTAAATTAAACAAACGCCTTATGTAAACAGATTTATTCTTCACGTTGCGAAATGTCTTTGACAAGGTTTTCACGTTGAAATACCACTAACTGCTGTTGCGTTGTGACGGAACAACCAACTAACAGTCTCCCGCTGAACCTCTTTGTCAATGTCATGCGCAGTCATCGCAGACTCATTGGCCAATCAAGGCTTACGGTAGGAGACTCATAACCGCTGCAATCTCCTACTTAACCTGAAATGTGTCAACTGTCATTGCATTTCTCATAAACGTAACTAGCTAAATTTGTTACTGTTTATTATTAGAATTGTTTAGTTCTCATGTACGTTTTGATGCATTACTCATTATTGAGGTTTTCACTTGAGAAGCAGGATGTATTTGAACATAAAGGAACTGTTTCTGATATGGTTTGAACACTTATTCATTGAAACCCAAAATTTGTGCTGTAACAGAATGAGTTGCATTGTTATCAACGAGCTAAACAATTATTTTAAGTTTGACATATTGAACCAACATGTTTCAGTTGATTTGAACCGTCTGGACCCAGTTAGTTAAAACAATATGTTAACTAATAATCCAATAAATTTGTATTCAAAAGTTCCCCTCGCTAGAAAAAATTGGTGTAGTTTTGATTTCTTTTGTTTCTTATGTTTTTTGGGGTGCTGAATCCGAATCTGAGGTTTGCTAACAAAATTTCTTGACGGAACATTGTCAAAAATGGAAATAATGTGAAAAATTTTAATTTTTTTTGTAATTTTTTGCTTATAACTCAAGAACTATTAACTTTTCGTAAATAATGTATATTATAAAAATTAAAGTACACAAAATTTGCTACGAAATGCACATCCTATTTGTTATTTTCCGATGAACCGTTTGGGCTCCAGGGCTGTTTGAATATTGGAGTTTTAGCGAATTTACCTATAGGGAATACGCTCTTACGGTAGTAGTCACGGTAACACCTAAGACCGGGACCATGTTACTTTTTCGTGTTAAGGTCCCCCAAAGCCAAAAACGCCGTCCATTCAAACTGATACATATGTATATATATATATTATACATGTATATATGTATATGTCAGTTAACACGATAACTTTTGAACCAAAACTCCGATTTTTATAAAATTTGGTACAGGGGTGTAAGGCAGCATTTACTTGATCGAGTTCGCAAACCAGAATGTTCGGACAACATTAACGGGGTTTTATGGGGTTTTAAATGGGTTACCTTTTGGTTTTTGGCTTTTTTAACCTTAGTTTATAAAATTCAACAAATTTAACCTAAACTATTTAAAAGAGCTCAAAAAAACAAACAATTTAGTATTTTGAATTTTTAATTTAGCTTATATGGTTATGGAGAAAATCCAAATATAAGTTTTTCATGGTTTTCTAATGGGAAATCAACAAAAGCCTCTATCTTGCTTATTTATTGACATATATTTATAAAATTGTTTATGTACATTCATTAGAAAAGGTATATCCTTTATTTACTTGCAAAATCCATATGGCGACAGACCTATATACTTTCCCCCATCAGGTTTATGGTGAAAAAAATAACAGAAATTGATCAAATTTGGTATGCACATTCGTTATGCAAGTTTTAACTTATATTTCCTTACAAACCCATATGGTAATACCCCCCGTCGCAGCGGACCTGCGTACTACTTAGCGAATTTCTAAATTAGTGATATTAATTTTGACTAGGCCTAGATGAACCCGTAAACAAAATTTCATTACGTGCTCATAAATAGGGATATAAATGACTATTCTCCTAATGATACACATTGTAAAAGAGTATGTAGGTATGCCGTCACGGGGAACACTAAAAGTAGGATTTTAGCGTAAAAAAATATTTCGACCATATTTCGACCATATGAAGATATATACTAAGTTTCATCAATCTCTGTCTATAAGTAAAAGAGTTTTCCTTTTCTCAATATGATTTACATGGGAAAAGAGTATGCAGGTTTGCTGCCATGATAAGAACAAAAACCAAGATTTTTTAACATAAATGGTTGAATCTCAACCGAATGAAGCTAAATACCAAGTTTCTTTCAAAAATATTGGTTAATAAGTGAAATATTAACACAACCTTAATATTTTACAATAGTAACAAATGTGAAGGTATAACTTCTAAGTTTTCTTTTGTTCCCGTTTCTGAAAGTAAAGTAAAGGAGCTCATGAACAGTATAAAAAGTACTGCATTTGGTGTTGATGGGATATCCATTGAAATGGTCAGAGGTGTAAGTCCTTTCTGTATTAATGCTATTACTCATTTGATCAATACATCATTGACGTCAGGTAATTTTCCTCAAAATTGGAAACAGAGTTTGGTGGTTCCTCTCCCAAAAATACAAAATCCCTCTTCAGTTTCGGATTTTCGACCAATATCAATTCTTCCAGTCATTTCAAAAATTCTGGAGAAAGTGGTTTCGGAACAATTGGTGTCGCACTTGGAATCAGAAGGATTACTTCCAGAAACACAATCAGGTTTCCGAAAAGGATTTAGTACATCAACAGCACTCATCAATGTTGTTGATGACCTTCTTTCTGCTAAGGACAGTGGACTTGAAAGTTTGATAACTGCTTTAGATTTCTCACAAGCCTTCGATTCCGTAAGTTTTGAATTGATGTTGGCCAAACTTCGTTTTACCACTTTGATGATAAATCAGTTCAATGGTTTTCATCATATTTGCTTGGCAGAAGTCAACGGACAAAAAGTGATACTCAGTTATCTTCATCACTCTCTCGATCTTCTGGTGTTCCACAAGGCAGTTGTTTGGGACCAATATTATTCATCTTGTACACTGCAGATATGAAAGATCAGATGAATTATTGTGCTCTTCATTCATACGCCGACGATTCTCAACTGTTACTATCTTTTCGGTCTGCTGAAATTGCAAAAGCTGTTAAACTCATTAATACTGACTTGGAGAGTGTAAGGAAATGGTCAGAAAATCATGGGCTTCTCCTCAACTCTAACAAGTGCTCCGTCTTGCACGTAAACGGAACATCATTGAGCAGCCAGCAAATGTATCGTAATTCTGATCAATTTGTTATGTTGGATGGAAAACCGCTGACCTCATGTACTTTTATGAAGATCCTTGGTGTCACTCTTGACTCCCAACTTGATTTTTCAAACCACATAAAGAACATATATAGAAATGTTATCATCAAGCTGAAAACACTTTATAGGGTCAGTACAATTTTGCCCACTTCTTCCAAGTTAGAAATTGTCCGCTCAACAATCTTTCCTGGCATATATTATGCTCTGCCAGCTTTTGCTTGTTGCCTAACCCAGGAAAACATGAGAATTCTTGATAGGTTGCAGAATAGGGCACTGAGATTTGCTTACAATCTTAGAAAGTTTGAGCACATCAGTGACTACAGAATAATATCGGAAGTGCCATCTATTAGCTGCTGCTCTGACTTGCAAACCGTTCAGCTGATCCACAAAGTTTTACTCACAGGAAAGCCCGAGTATCTAAGAAAGAAACTGGAGTATAGGCACGAAAAAAGAGAACGCAGCTCTAGACAAGATGGTTGTTTGCATATGAAGAAGGTTCGATTAGAAACAGGGAAAAAGGCATTTAAATATTTTGGACCAAAAAATATAATGCTTTACCATTAGTTGTAAAAACACTCAGCTATTGGTCATTTAAGAGTAAGGTTAAGGAAATTTTTTGTTAATTTGGCTTTTGTATTTTAAATTGAAATTGTATTCACAATAATTATTTGTCATAATGTACAAAACTGTATTTCTAAAAAGGAGTTGTCTTGAAAAGCAGAGATTTGTATCTTTGAAGAACGCTCATAAATAAAGGCATTATTATTATTATTATTATTATTATTATTAACCTTATTCTCCATAAGATTAACATTGGAGCCCCAAAATACAATGTACTGTTTTTAGACTTTTAAATATCTCAGTAACCAAATGAGATAGAGCAAAGCTTAAAAATACTAAGTTGTGTGTTTTTTTGAGCTAAATCCAATGGTGAAAATAAAAATTAAATATTTTTTAAAATTATTGATGAAAAATGCAAAAAACCCATTTTTGGGGTACAAAACCCCCCAAAACTACCCCTTTCGGTAGGTCGATCATTCTGGTTTGCAAACTCGATCAAGTAAATGCTGCCTTACACCCCTGTACCAAATTTTATCAAAATCGGAGTTTCGGTTCAAAAGTTATCGTGTTCACTGTCATATACATATATACATATATAATATATATATACATATATATCAGTTTGAATGAACGGTGTTTTTGGCTTTGGGGGACCTCAACACGAAAAAGTAACATGGTCCCGGTCTTAGGTCTTACCGTGACTACTACCGTAAGAGCGCATTCCCTAGAGGTAAATTCGCTAAAACTCCAATATTCAAACAGCCCTGGAGCCCAAACGGTTCATCGGAGAATAACAAATAGGGGATGCATTTTGTAGAAAATTTTGTGTACTTTAATTTTTATGATATACATTATTTACGAAAAGTTAATAGTTCTTGAGTTATAAGCAAAAAAGTACAATAAAAGAAAAAATTTACACATTTTTTCCATTTTTGACAAAGTTCCGTCAAGAAATTTTGTTAGCAAACCTCAGATTCGGATTCAGCACCCCAAAAAACATAAGAAACAAAAGAAATCAAAACTACCCCAATTTTTTCCTATGGTAAACACTAATTGACTGCATTATAAAGTACTAGTGGCTTGTAGGGGCAAAGGCCCCTAAAAATAAAAATTGTGATCCAAAAATAAGTTTCAATTCACCACCTCCTAGTGAGTATAACAGTATATCTTCTCAAGATGTAACGTGAATTTACATGTTAACATTTTTTAAATAAAACATTGCCAATTCTTGACGAAACATTTTGGCGGTATCAAATCAGTAATTTACCAATAATTTTCCCTTTTTTTAAAATACAGTAGTCTATTTTGTAAGAAAAAGAAAAAAATATTGCACTGTTATATTACCGGACGCAGTAAAAATAGTTTTAACCTTAAACATTTTCATAATGAGTATGTAACTCAAGTAAATAAAATAGTTCAATACAACATTAATACTGTACACTCCTTCATCCTGGACTCTTTTGCCCCCATCCCCCACACTTGCCGTGTCCCCCTTGCCTCCCCGTGCCGCCGTTCACCTCTCGTAACCGTTGTTTCCTGTACCCCTTGTGCCCCTGGTGCCCGAGGAACCCTCATGTTCCCGTACCACTTTTCCCCCACATGCTCCTGTGCCTCCCATTCGCCCTTGCCCACATGCCTGCAGTGCTTTCCTGTTGCCCTCCATCCCCTCTATGTTTCTCATTCCTCCCCATTCCCGTGCTACCGTCGTCTATAGTACCGCTTGTGCCCCCGCACCACCACCACCACGTGTCCTCGTGCATCCCCATGCCTCCCCAAAGTGCCCCCTATGTCCAAACACTCCCGTACCCTCCATACTCCCCTGTCCCCATGCCCCCATACACCCGTGCAACATGCCCCATGCCACCATTCTCCCTCTTGCCCCATCTATCTCCATGCATCCACCTACGACCCTAAGCAGTGCCACCGACTCCCCTCGTGCTCCCTATATCCCAGCACCCACGGTGCTCCCCTGCCTACATGGCCACCATTCTTCCCCGTGGTCCCCATGCCCTCTATGTTCCCCCAAGCCTCCCCGTGTCCCCATGTCCATCTGCCTCCCATGCCTCATGCCACCAACGCCCCTAGTGCCCATTGGGCCTTCCCAACCCTGCACTGCCACGTGCCCCCGGGCACCCTATGTTTTCGTATCCCCATGCCCATCTACCCCTTTTTCACCGACGCCCCTAGTGCTCCTTGTGCCCCCGCAACACCGCCGTCACGTGCCACAGTGCCTCCCCGTGCCTCCCCAGAGTGCCCCCGCCCCCTATGCCCCCGTACCCTCCATTCTTTCATGTCCTCATGCTCGCCGTTCCTCCCCTTGCTATGTTGCCCATGCCTCCACCGTGCCCCTTATGCCCCCTCTGTCACCAGTGCCACCGACACCCCTCGTGCCCTTCGTGCCCCCATATCCCCGAACCCCCTGTACTCCCCATGGTCCCATGCTGTCATCCCCACGCCGTTCCTTCCCGTACCTCCGTGCCCTCCTGTGCCCCCAACATTTACCCTAATTCCCCCATGTCTCCCCCATGCCCCCATGCCCCCTTACCCTCCATGCCACCGACGTCCCTCTTACTTTTATTGTACTCTATTTTGTATGTTGGTCAATGAAGTAGAACACTAATTGATACATTGTTAGTTTTAGCACAGTATCACACAAAGCAGATGGAGTTTTTCAAAACCTCAGGCTATTCTTATGGAAAACGTTTTACGATATTTCTCAGTTACTTGTAACTTTATGGCTAAGCTTATAATTTTCCCTCCTGCATGAGACCGAATCCTTTAATTGGAACCATCTTCCTGCAATTTGTCAAACGCTCAAAATTTTGCGAAAAAAAATTCGCTGTAGATTGCTTCTCTGGGTGTGAATTATTTTATCATCTTCACTCAAAGTTATCATCTGTGTCCCGTTTGAAAATTAAACCATAACACATGTTTTAATGTACACAAAGCAGACGTTTATCGAATCCCCATGCTATTCTTATGGAGGACGTTTTACGTGATTTCTCATTTCTTGCTAACATTATGGACACGCCGATAGTTTTCCCTCGTGTATGGGACCGAGACCTTTAATTTGAGACCCCTCCCATCATTCTGCGATTTGTATAACGCTCACAATTTTGCTCAAGAAATATCGCTTACAGAATTATATATATAGATTTGTTTCTCCTGATTTGCTAGCATTTGTTATTACAACAGCTGTCTAATGATTAAATAAAGTATTCTTCTCCCATAAGATTAACATTGAAACTTTGAAATCCTGTGGAGCTTAGTCTTGAGGGCCGGTGTGAATTAAAACACGATTCTGCTCATCTACAGCACAATACTTTTCTAAGGATATGCGCGGATTTCTCCTACGATGCCCAAAAGCTGAGAAAAAAGGAGGAAATGAAACATGCTTGCCTATTAATGTATAGAAGATACCATTTTATAATTTATTGATAACACATAAAGTTAGCGTATATGGTCGTTTATTCATTTTTTAATTATCAAGAACAGTTAGGCCTATTAGGGCTAAACATCTGGGATGACATTAAGATATGTAACCTGCTGGTTATCAATTGACGGTTATGTTTAATTTGAGAGAGTATCCTATCTGAGGTAAGTTGAAAGAAGTGTGGAAACAATCACTTGTAAAAATCTCAGTTGAACTGTCCATGACGTTATGCTAGGCTAACTTTTTGATAACCTGAATCCGAACGTTACGATAATCGACCATAGGGTTGATTATTTCAAGTACATGAAGATATTTACAATATCTATCACTATTTTTCGCCATTCGCTTCACCACCGTTGAACGACTCGGTGGCGTAGCGGTTAGCGCGCAGGACTTGGGGACGAGGGACCAAGGCAGTGATATCGGGAGTTTAAATTGGCGTTCTCCGAGGAAGTTTTATCCGTAAACCGAAACCCCCTTATTTTAATACGATCCACTTACAGATGACATATCAATAGTCTAGGGCAGAGAAAGCAGGCCTCCCAACCTCATAAAAATTCTATTTTCTTCCAGTAGGAAGTCAAATACACTTGGGACATTTATTTTTTATAAAAGACCAATGGACCATATTGATTAAATTAATTACCTTTTACCAAGTTCAATAAATTTTGATTGAATTAAGTATTGAGTAGTTCTATTAGTAATACGCGTAAACGTATGTAATGTACCCGCAATTTAAACGCCCGGCCCAAAATTTAAATAAAATATATACAAAAATAAACAATTAAATCTTTATTTAACACTGCTTGAACACCACAAGCCAATAAAAGTATAACATGAAGTCAACGAGATGTTGAAAGCTGTAACAGTAGATGTTATTTCAGCAGTCAGCTTTGATTGCTGAGTCATTCATAATTCCTTGCGCAATCAAAACAAGTGGTGGGCCACCGGGACCGATGAATTGCTGTTTGCGACCACCGGATGTAACTTTATGATTGACGATTAACTGTAGAACATTAATCGGTAATCTATATCTTGAATATTTAACTAACTCAAAAGGTTGCCGCTTTAAAAATAAAGAAAAATAGTGATATAATCTTATAAATGAAACTAACTTACAACAGAAATTTACCAGAGGATAATACACTTTTTACTACCGATGATTTTTTTATGTGTAATACACTACTAAAATATACCTAAGAAGTTTGGTATTACTTGTAATACATGATTTTGACAGACTTATACTATCTTTATATTAATAGGGGAAAACGTTTCTTTTCCTCCTTTTTCTCATCTTTCTTTTAGTGCATCGCAGGGAAAATTTGCTCATATCGTTAGAAAGGTATTGTTCGGCCTGCAGGTGAGCAGAATCTTATAGCAAATCACATCCGGGCTTTAGGGCTACGCCCAATAGGCTTCCAAAGTTTCAACGACGTTAATATTATGGAAGAAGGGTGATAAGTGATTGAATCATTAGACAGCTGTTGTAATATCAAATGCTAGGAAATCAGGTAGAACCGAATTTTTCGTAACAAGATATATTTTACACTAATTGGGACAACTGATATTATGGTGGAAGTTTCTGTAAATGAAAGCAATACAGTAGACATCTTAATAATTTTAGTTATTCCCAATATTATAAGTTCCAAAAATCTATTTAAACATGCCAATATCACTGATGGCTTATGCTCGTCATAAAAACAAACTTAACTTCTTTGTGAAATGTTATATGGTATTCGTGCTTTATTAATAAAAAACGTTTTATATAATAGTATATTTCATAAATAGGTTCTAAAGTGTCGCTTTTCTTACCAGGTCAAGTTTTACAGTCGAGTCGTTAGTGGAATTCGTACGATGATCCATACAAAAATTCAAGTTATGAATCCCATTTTTCGCCATAATGCTTAATTAATTTAATAAGTGCGTGGAAAAAAGGATTTTTAACTTGTCTACCTGGCTCACAAATTTGTGGTTGCTTGAAATAAATAACCTGATTTTCTTTTATTGCTGCAGTTGCAACGAATAATTAATACGAAAATCTGACGATAGATAGCTGATAAATTGTCTCTTTACATCCATGAAAAAACTTAATCACCGTACCAGTTACACTTTAAAAGGGCCGTTTATGTGTGGAATTCAGTTCATGGCACACTGTTCTACCATCCATGCTTAAAGATTTCCTGCGATATCAAACATTGACCACTATCAAGCGTAGGCCTAATGGAAGATAAAAGCGGCTGGTACAGTATAATGAAGACAGAGTGGTAGAGGTGAAACGGATACATGAAAGCTCATTGTCCATCTCGGGTCCGGGTGTAGACCTATCCGTCACAAGGTCTCGGTATCGAGTGACAACCGGTCATAGAGGTTGCACAGGTGGTATTTGTCTTTCGGAACGGAGGCTTATTTGATACATTTTTGAACCATACATTATTTAATGGATTTAAATTCTTGCGTTTGGTATCCCGATTAGCTTGGCGTTTATGTCTTCATCAGGTATACCAGAAACACAAGATTATCCCATATTGTCTCACACTCACTCTAAAATATGCTACCATTCACGTAATTAATATATTTGAATGTCTAGAGATGTAATATATATTGTAATTAAACCGCTCAGTCCATTGGCTAAAGGATAACGCAATATTGTCGGTAATTCTTCTTCATTTATGAATAACATAACTTGCTTGCATTTATTGGTTTTTGTGTCACAAATTACTTTTAAAATGCAAAGCACGCTGTATTCACATTTAAGTTACATATTTCTAAGTTAAAAAGCCGATTTTTTTCGTTATTTAAACAGTTTTTAATAATGAATATTCATATAACCATACCTTGTACAGTAATTAATTTATCTACTGTATTTGTATTTGTATTGTTGATCCAGGTTTATACCTACATTCATTAATTTCCACCAGTACGCTGAGTAACAAACGCTTGGTTCCCTTACAAATGCATATAATTTTTTTTTATCGCAAACTTGCCAACAAGAAGTTTCCAAAAGGTACAGACGAATTTCAAGGTTTAATGTTACGGCAATGAAACTCTAAAAATATTGTTATGTACAGTACTATTCACAAATACTATTTGTAATGCTAATATTTGTGAAAAAAAGTATTTCACATTATAGTAAAATTGCAAAATAATTTATGAAATGAAACGGCTCTAAATAAAAACTGTAAAAGACTGAGTGTTTCATCGCAGTAGTGTCAAGATATAAAAACTGTTACGTTAACAGTTAAGATTCAAGATGTGTTAAAATGTATTTTCCAGAAAGATGCGAATTTACAGTTGAAACACACATCAATTTTCTAGGCATATTCGCCTATTCATCAACCAACTAAAGACTGGATAAATGGAGTCATCCTTGCTTTTACATATTTATAAAACGTCTATTTAGTTCCTGAAGTGGCTTTTGCATATGTATGAGATACGAGGTCTGTTTTCTCTTCGGTTAAGACTAATATAGACTCGCCGATCACCCAACGAGCGTCGGTCCCAGTGATGTGTGGGAATGTAGACCTGGCCATGTAAGAAGACCGATGTATTGTAGAGTCATTGCTACACCACTGCTGCCAACGCTACTGGCAGTAATCAGAAAACGATAGCTCCAGTACATCATATGCCTCTAGCGGTGAATGATGTCTATTGATGGAAATATCCGTGTAGCATAATATTTTCAGGTAACAACGTGAATGTTGTCACTAGAAAATGACATGCAAATTATGCCAAACTTTACAATTTCAATGAACTACCCTAAACATTCCTATCATGTTACAGTGGATCATAGGGCCTACTTTAAATTCTCTTTTGTTCCGGTCATCAATTGAGTTATACGGCGAAGCATTCTATACTGTATAGGTCTACACGTGAACGTAGGCTATGTTTACAAACATATTTTTTGTTATAAATTTTTCAAGGGACCTAAGTAAACGCAATGTTTATAGAACCTTATAAGTAGGGACATCTTTATTGCGAAGTGAGGACACCGCCCCCGAAACACAAATAGCACCACCAAGATGGTAAGGATTATGCTGATTGGTCGAATGAAAACAGACGACTACAACAATTTTACAGAAGTTTGTTATTGTTTTGATTTTTTGTAAACAAATATGCTCATTTTGACATTTGAGAGGTAGAAAGAGCGCTGCCCATGACAGTAAAATCCTAGCATCAGCGCCTTATTTTCCTCTGGTTTTCGAGGGCAAAAATAAACTTTTTACCATGGGATGTCCTTAATTATTTGGTATATACCTCTGTATATACCACTGAACTAATCACAAACTAGTCTACATAAGAATGTGAATGTAGACTATAGTTTATTTAATTTTGTTATTTTACTTGCTGTATATTAATATAATTGGCTTAGGCTGTTTTATAGCATTTTGTAATAAATGAAATAAATAAATGAATAAATAAATATACATTGGTAAACTTTAACTTGTAACCAATAACGGATACACAAGCGTATAGAAATTAAATTATTTTATAAAAGTATGATTCTTGCAAGTAAAAATATTTATAGTTTAAAAGTCTACCGCATTAAATAATATGTTACCGGGCAATAAAATGGTTTTGCATATTTTTATGTCACTCCATGCCTTGGTAACCTTACATACAACTATCGTTCATAATACATACGTAATATCAAAAGTACAAGTAAAAATCGACGGATTTTTAATTAACTACCTTAAACCGTCGGGGGTGAATTAGCCCACTTTGAGGTAAAGGGTGAGCGAGACACAGGAAGCCGAATGAGTCCCTTAATCAACTCGTGTAGTCTCTCAGTAGCGACGTGGTGGCTGTGGTCGCGTGTTCAACACTACAAGTCCCGCTACAGCTTTTTGTAGCACATATCAGAGACACACCATTCGTGTAGTTTCTTTTTGACTTTACTTAACTGGTTCAGGTATATGATAATCGAATGTGCTAAGTTGTAAGAAATTTTTTTAGTCCTCACATATTATTGAAATGCTAAATGATGTTTAAAACTCCACATTAACTACAGGCTTAGTAATTCATATAACAACCTGTGATTGCAATCTAATTAACAATAAAAATAATTTGTTTCAAATACATATAACATATGATACTTATATTACATTTATACACTGAAAAAACGGTTTTGTTGGCGCAAAAAAATTTATTTTGTTGCCGTCGTTTTGTTGAGGTAACCAAATAAATTGGTCAAACCAACAAAACCAATGGTTTGGATCAACAAAATGGTTTTGGTTATAAAATGGTATTCACAACAAAAAATGTTTTGTTGTGGCAACAAAACTTATTTTGTTGCCCTCGTTTTGTTGAGGGAACCAAATAAATTGGTCAAACCAACAAAACCAATGGTTTGGATCAACAAAATGGGTTCTGTTATAAAATTTGGTATTCCCAACCAAATATTTTGTTTACCCACATTGCACAGAATATATTTATTTCACGTCAAATAAACGTTCAACGTCAATTAGTTTATTTGACATTTGGTAAGTTATTTCAGTAAGTTATTTCACATTTGGGCTAACTTTTTGAGTTTTAACAAAGTTCTGAACGGAGCCGACTAAAAATGGCTAAGTACTAAATAAGAACCGCTATTATCACAGCTCCCGTGGCAAAGGTGGTTAGAGCGTCAGGTCATTCAGTGTGAGGTTGTGTATGTCACAGGTGTATACTTTTTGATTAGTTTTATTTACATTTTTTTAATCTGTTGGTTGCCATAAATGCATTAATTCATGAATTTTTATGTAAAAATAATACTTTGCAATAACTCAAGCCAACAAAATGGTTTTGTTAATTCAACAAAATGTATCAGGATTTTTTGGAATTAACAATATAACTTTTTGTTGGAATTAAAAAAAATTGCTGCTTTAACCAAAAAAATAAACAAATAAATAAATAATAAAAAATAATTTTGTTAGTAAAAAAAAAAAAAAATAGTTGTTCCTTTTTCAACCAAATTTTTTTGTTGCGACAACAATTTTTTTGTTACCCCAACAAAACAGTTTTTCAGTGTACATGAAGAATGTTCGCTTCTACAGGGAATCTGTGAATAAAAATTTTTTTATTTGTTTTGTGAATTTATAATACCTACTAAATGTTTGAAATGTTATTCTAATTATATTTTAATTGTTATTTGGCAAATAATATTCAAAACATTTATGATTTATCTTAACTTAATTCTAAGAGTAGTTAGCTGTCGTTAAAAAAAAGGAAAAGGTTAAAATTATTTCTATAATATAAAGCTGACAATTCAAAATAAGAACTCAAAATACTCGTTTTACAATTTAAAAACGTTGTACTGTTGCCAAAATAATAGTGACAGAAATATACAGTATTTCAAATATCAACCAATATTTTAAAATAACGAAGTTAAATTTCTAAGAATATTATAAGAGACAAAATCAAACTGGAAAGCTGGGAATTACAGAAGTAAATCTGTAAGAAATATTGCCTACAGGACAGTGACAAGCGATAAATTATAATCAGTTAGGATCCGGCCGCCAAGACCGATAACAACTTGTCCGTGTTGTACACGCGGGACGAATGCGAGCGATTATCGTCGACGTTCAGCAAGAATAACTGTCAGGAATGTCGGCTACGGATTGCCCAATATTTATGGATTATATAAAAATAAGGGTTGCCATATTGGGCAAGTTGCTTCATTAGGAGAGTGTTTCTGTGATTGATGTAACGGTATAAAGATATGTAATAAACTTTACCTGCTGTAAACGTTCAAGAATTTAGGTGAGTTGTAAAATGGTAATAAATTAGCTACTAAAATTTTATACGAGTACTTTAATCAAATCTAAAAATTGTAAGCGTAATAAACCTTAAAAGCCATAAAAAACTAAAGCTTTATTATTTTCAGGCGATAAAACTGGTAAGAAAATGTTGAGTAAAATAGTCCACCATAGCAGAAAACAAATGAGTACAGTGATTAACGTGATTTTATCATTATGCCCGAAATACACCAGTTTTTTTGTTCTCTAAATAATATGCATGACGTAACTTTTTTGTCCTAGGCCTAAAAAATTATCTGTGATATTTTTTAAGTCCCAGGAATAAAAATAAGTTTGGTTTGCTATATTGACAATAATAAAAATTTACAGTTAAAATTTCTACAAATGAAAGTACAATTCCGCATTATGATAAAAAAAGTTGTAAATGACTCGGAGCAAAAAAAAAGTAAAATTCACTTTACTTTTATGACAACAAAAATATGGAACATAAATAATAACTAACTAAAGCATATCAATTGCATTTTACTTTTAGAGCCAAAACTGCGACGCACTTGTTACTAATAGACTCACAGTTAGTTCCTTGTAGCGCAATGGCAATGTCAACAATACGGGTTTTGGACGAAACATTTGATTATTTTGGCCACCGTTTTTCATCCAATTTCGTTGATTTGAGATTACAGCGGTTATTTTAACAGTGGAAAAATGTAAAAAAGAGCTTTTTTGTACTAATTCAAATTATTTTCAATGATATATTAAGATAAGGTAAGATGATTCTAGACTCAACATTAATCTGTAAAAACATGTTTTATAATAAATATTCTAAAACATCATCCTGAACAGGGAAGATGATGATTCTAAAGGTCGAGCACTCAGCACTATCATATTCCAACAGAAAACTACGTTCTGTAGGCTGATTTCTTTAATGTATTGGCATTACTGATGATGTGTAGCTTCTCCGGTCTGCAAATATAGCGAGAATGTTTTGACTGCGGTTTGCAAATGCAATATGCAAGCGAAGATTGACATAAGATAACTACTGAGATTATGCACCTATCTACGGCCGACTGTGCCACAACTGACAGAGTCAATTGCATATCCGTTAAAGATGCAATTGCTGATGTCGACCGATGGCAGGTGCAATCTAGAGCGGTGAGTGTATGTCTGCTGCAAGGCTTGAGTATATAGAAAACCAAACGAGTTATATTCCCGTCTGTGGAATTAAAACTTGAAATATTTATGTAGAAAATAATTGTTTTCTATATTAGAGAAGTAGAATGAATAAGTCTTTTAAATTGAGCGAAACAGTTGACTTTTTGCAAGGGGGATTTCAATTGGCTATAGAGTAAAGCATTTTACAAGGAGGGAAAAATATTGGTAAAAATAATGTTATAAAATTTAACTATAGTTGGTTTTTTAAAGTTCTTGCAAATATAATCTCCTATGCAAATACTATTCCGAAGATCGTCGTATTTGGACGATGTTTCGGGTGTTTTAACTATTCTTACAGGATTTTACTGTTCCTGTTATTCGTACACAACAAGGGACAACAAAGTAGTTTATTTATTTATTTATTTATTTATTTTTATTGGAACACAGGAAGCTGAAGATTTTCAGCTTGGAATGGGTTTTCTCTTAGACTAATATCAAAGTTTTGCATTAAGATTGGCTTTGGTTTAATAATTTGTTTTAATTTTCGTATTAAAAAACATAATGCCGACTGAAAACTTTGATTTTGAGTAAAATCGTAGGACACTATGGGGATAGAGACATAACATGAAGCTCACAAACTCGTGCAACAGGAGGAAATAAATAATACTATAATTGTTTAGAATTTGTTCGGTTTCCACATAAGTCAACCACTGACTAACTATAAACTATAGTTTATGCATGCGGTCTACAGAGCGCAGCAGTGCACCTATTCAGCATTACGTAGTGGTGATGGGGTGGGGGGAGGGGGCGGGGGCTGTAGGGTAATCCCTTTCGGCCGCTGTGGGGCACGAAAGTACACACGGGGTATGATCGTTGCATTATCACTGATCTTGCAGTGGCGCCATTATCGTATAGTCGATGAAGGGGGTTTAAAATTTTATTTAACAACAATTTTTAGGTTTGGGAAAAAATATAAGCGAGTGTGTATTTCGCGTTTCTGGAAATATTTTTTCCCAAGAAAAATACATTTAAAAATCAAGAGACGTTTTAAGAGTTTCTATAAAGTTTTAAGACTATTATGTTCTAACTAATTGATCAAGCTTAAAAATGCAGCAATCAGTAGTTTCCGATTACACGAAGGCCACTATTAAACGAGATGGAAATGCTAATTTCCGGGTTAAACAATATTAACTTAAGTAAAAATGTTTACGTCCTGAAAATTTTACAACTATGAGAATTGGATGCACGATACAAGTTGACGTTCAATAATGTTTACAATATCTATAAGTTTACAATCGAGTAAACCATAATTAATTAACAATAAATAAATATAAAAAATAAGACACCTAAAATAAAATGAAACTTTAGATAAAGTACTTTAAACTAATATTGCTTACATTTTTAGGCCTAGTTGGTAGGCCTATAATGTTTTATACTCATCTTTCACATCTAAATGAACAAAGGTGCCTATCAAATCATATCCTAACCCAATTAAACCTAATCCAATGATTACTTAAGTTCTAGGATATAATTTCCTCACATCATGCTAGACCTGTTATCCTTTAAACTTATACAACACTTCATGAACACTTTAAAACTTACAACTTGATGAACACATGTAACTTGATGTGTTCATCAAGTTTCCTTTCCTTTATTTGTTAGGTTGGTTCGGTTAGTTATGTTCTTTTAGATTTCGTCAAATAGTTATCAGCCGGTGGCAGTATCTGTACAGGCTATAATACTACCAAGCATTATTAGCGTTTTCAGTTTGTTCAATATTTGACTCGGCTTAGTTAGAAAACACCCAGGAGTCATTCAAATTCGAACAAAGAATGTCAAAAAACTCTTTAAATATGTTAACATTTTGAATTGTTTATTATTAGCCTACTTGAAACTTGTTGTACTATATTAATTTGGCCAGTGAAAAAAAGAGTTTACAAACGATCTGATAGTGGACCTTAATAAAGGAGTTTATTCTTGAGACAGGCTTTCGTGTAAGGAACTAATCTCGGTCGAGAATGTCAACATAGACTGATGGATAGGTTCACTATCGGCGACGCGACGTCTTGAAAAGTGTGGTCAAAAGTGGTTCAGGCTCTTTCGGTTCAGCCAGTAAGCAAAAGATGTTTAAAAGACATGCCGTGAAGTTTTCTACTAAAAGTGGTTTAAAGGATCATCTATGAGACAAACTTATAACTGCAGTTTTTTTATTTTTATTTTATTTTTTATCAGAGATGAGATCTTAAAATATAGAAAAATACCCCCGAAACAGCAGACCTGCGTACTAAGCGAATTCAAAAATGTATTTTATATTTTCCCTAAAAACACCATATGAATGCCAAGTGAGACCTTTTATTTAACCTATGCTTGCATTTAAGATTTACTTCTGACTCCTGGTGGACCGTCCCCTAACACGACTAAAAATGTTTGATAAAGTAAAAAAAAAAAAAAAAAAAAAAAAAAATACTATGTCTTAAGTTATTATTATCTCACAAACGAATTTTGTTTAACAAATAAAAAAAAATATATAGGGGGCGGACTTTTTTACATCTTGTATATGCACTACTTCCCATGTAAGTTGTAATAATACCTGTTTAATCCGAAAAGTCACTAAACCGAACAGTAACCACCCCAATTAGTTCGAATTAGAGTGACTCTGTATCAAATAAATACTTCTTACAAGTGTTAACAAAAAAATAAATAAGTAAAAACCTTTTATGGACTAGAATTTGTAATGGGATTAGCTAATACTGTAAGTTGACTGGTAATGTAACGTTATGAACAATACTTTTCACTTTATGGTCCATTGAACGAAACGATTAGATAAACAATAAACAATAACTTGCACCATCGTTAGTGCAGGCAGTTATTAAGGCCAATAAAAGGCCGGCCTCTGACCGGTCTTTGTGCTGGGTATAAGGCCAGCCTGTCCGACACTCGCATGAGTGAGTCGTTAAATTATATTTACGAGAATTAATCCAAACTCGGAAATAACAGTAATATTACTTTGCCATAAGCTTTACTGAAGCATTAAAATGAAAAGTTAAAATGAAAATGAAACGTTGGTGAGGCCTAATTGGCTTAAATAAGATTTTTATAATCAGTAGCTGAAGACATTTTTCAATTATTTTAGGATATTTACAAATATTTAGTACCCTTGAAATTAATCAAAAGTCTTGCATATTTTATTCTTCATGGATTCTTCAATGATTCACAATAATAAATTGTAGACCGCAAGTATTCATTCCCTATTGGTTAGTGAAATAGTATTTATTAGATTAAAGGCCACAAAGGATAAAATTTAAAGGATTTCCACTTTGAATTTATAGAATATGTTTACTGTACTTTAAATCTTCAGGCAATTAATATTTTAAGGAATTAACTGTGTTTGTCATGTAGAGAAAACATTTACTGGTCAATAGAACAATTCCAGCAGAACGCAATAACTTAAGAGTCATCTTCACCCCTGGGCCAGTAACCCATTGTTGCGCAGTGGGCAATGTTAATCATACGGCTTTTAATGCAAAACATGGTATTTGATTCCCCTGTTTCGGACGCAGTTTTTCAACCGATTTTCTTTAAACTTGGTAAGTGTTTAGTTGAATAGTTATATTAGGTCCCTCATACCTCGAAATTTTGAAAATTTTACTCAATTTTGAGATATTACTAAGGAAAATCGAGTTACTTTGCGACGTCACAGAGGGTAATATTTGTTAATTTTTCAAAATTTCGAGGTATGAGAGACCTAATATAACTATTCAACTAAACACTTACCAAGTTTAAAGAAAATCGGTTGAAAAACGGCGTCCGAAAGAGGGGAATCAAATCCCATGTTTTGCATTAAAGCCGTATAGTTAACATTGCCGACTGCGCAACAATGGGCTACTGGCCCAGGGGTGAAGATGACTCTTAAATGTATTTATAATGTCCACATTTCGCCGCCGTTCGACATGCATTCAATCAAATATCAATTTCGGGACGAATTGATAGTTTCAGCACTCGTGGCAGTCCAGCGAATTTGCATTTTTACCTGTACGTTATATGAAATTACAAATCGAAAGCAAAGATCATCAGAAACATTTCTCATCGGAAGACCCTCAATGAATATATCCCATTAAAATTATGTTGCTCTTCACTCGTCGATGCAAGAAAATAAAATCGAATTACAAATTTAAAATTTGCTTTAGATCAGCGGTGGTTTTAAATTTAGGCGAAGTCGAGTTACTATATAGCAGTAGTAACAAGCCGACAGAAAGGTTATAAAGTGGTTTATTAAAGATTAATTATTGTTAATATTTTCTCATCAAACATGGAAGAATAATGGAAATGACGGCACAAAAATTTATTTATTCATTCAGTAATTTTCTAAAACTAGGCCTATCATTTTATTATATTGGATGATATAAATTAAAAATTGATAATTATATTTGATACATATTGTATTTTCTTTGGTTATTTGTACTTAAACATTATTTTAAACTTAAGAAGTGGTATGTTAAACTTACATTTAATGAATATCTTTATCTATAAATGTGCAAAACGGTTTTTTGTCTGCCAAAATATAATTTTAAAGAGTTATTCATTACATATAAAAATTTTCTCTAGATAATTTACAACGCAAATCTTAAATATAAAATGCGTAAAATTATCTTCATCATTTTTTATATATTTTTTTATATTTAAAAAAAAAATGAAACCTACCGTAGTCTAATTTAAAATGGAGAAATGTTTCCACTAAATGAGTGTAAGGGTTAAGGTAAGGAATGTTGACAGGAACGCTCGATGGAACATGATGGAATCTGAGGTTTATTGGAAAATTGAGGCTGGACGATGCTTCGTCGACCTGTAAAAATAATGACTGCCGATGTCCTTTATTGGTCCTGAATTGGCCAGACGGAATCAGATATGCCTTCTACGAAGAATTGGGAAATATTTGACGAATATACTATACAATTCTGTAAACACTTAATTAATTTCATTGTTATTTTTGGACGAAGAATGTTTATAACTTTTACTATGGGATGTTCTTATTTCATAATTTGAATCGTGATAGGCTTATGAGGTTGTTCTTTTACCGTGGACTAAATTTGATACACACTATATAATTTCTTAACGAGTATGTTTTCACCATAAGTTTTAAAAACTGTTCACTAAATTTTAAGTAAACTATTAATTTCTAAATTAACATCTTGCATTTTGTTGGATAGTACTACAATTAGGAAAAAAATAAATGCACTACATTATTTTAAGGAGCGTTTTTAGATAGTGGTTTCTTAGACATTGGTTTAAACAACAAAATATTGCACATTTACTTACAAAATACAGCAAGTTCTGGGAAAATCTTACCTAAAACAGAAGAGAACATTTTTTTAACATACTTTAAAGAAGAAAATAATATGAATTTCATAACATGTAAAACGTAAAAGAATTTTAGCTTTTACTACTAAAATGTAATATGTAATATGTTAATATGTAATATGTAATATGTTGTACTAAATGTAATATGTAGCCAAGATAAATTGTTTATTTATTTATTTAAATACGTCTGTAATCTTAACCTCTCAGAATAGGGAGAGGATAATCTTAAGCTGATAATAGTTGTATAGATATTTATTTTAATCACTTCATAACTTAATTCTATACATTTTCAGTTGCCCATCTGTCAGAAGTAAACTGGATTTTCTACTAGCAGCCATATCTAACAGTAATTTTTCCCTTAGTTCGATTTTAACTAGCTTAACCGGCATGATTCGCAACGCCAACTTGAGAAATGTTTTGTCATTCAGGTGAGCTCGATCGCTACGCTCATTCGCCATCAGGTTTAGCTCGTCGCTGCGCTCACTCCCTGTGAGGTTTAGCTCGATCGCTGCGCTCACTCCCTGTGATGTTTAGCTCGATCGCTACGCTCATTCGCCATCAGGTTTAGCTCGTTCGCTGCGCTCACTCCCTGTGAGGTTTAGCTCGTTCGCTGCGCTCACTCCCTGTGAGGTTTAGCTCGTTCGCTGCCCTCACTCATTATCAGGTTTGGCTCGTTCGCTGCGCTCACTCCCTGTGAGGTGTAGCTCGTTCGCTGCCCTCACTCCTTATCAGGTTTAGCTCGTTCGCTGCGCTCACTCCCTGTGAGGTTTAGCTCGATCGCTGCGCTCACTCCCTGTGAGGTTTAGCTCGATCGCTACGCTCATTCGCCATCAGGTTTAGCTCGTTCGCTGCGCTCACTCCCTGTGAGGTTTAGCTCGTTCGCTGCCCTCACTCATTATCAGGTTTGGCTCGTTCGCTGCGCTCACTCCCTGTGAGGTTTAGCTCGTTCGCTGCCCTCACTCCTTATCAGGTTTAGCTCGTTCGCTGCGTTCACTTCCTGTGAGGTTTAGCTCGTTCGCTGCGCTCACTCTTTATCAGGTTTAGCTCGTTCGCTGCGCTCACTCCCTGTGAGGTTTAGCTCGTTCGCTATGCTCACTCTATAATATTGTCTACGGTAGTTTTTTAATTACCAATAATTTCCCTCGATAATTTAAATGAGAACAGCTGTTTCTAAAATTAATTGTCCTTTACCTAATCATATGTTAGAATAAAAAAATGTTGCTTCCATAAGACTATCATGGCAACTTTGATGACGTCTAGGGGTAGTCCTTTGTGAATATTAATGTAAAAATAATCAGACTTTCCTTTTTAAGCCTAAAGAATGAGTACTGTATACCAAATCTCAGCACTCTAGCCAGTCGGGAAGTTGGAGAATTAGTGATGAGTGAGTGAGTCAGTGAGTGAGGGCTTTCCCTTTTATATGTTTAGATTTCCCAGAGTAAAATCAACAGGTACAACATTACAGTTTTCTCTTTCTTACATTTGTCTTACAACCCATTCTTTCAATTTATAAATTAGTCTGGGAATTGGAATTCATGATTTACAGCATAAAAACAACAGTTTTTAGTAGCCAGCCACTATAGTTCAATCAATGATTTTTGTTCGTATTTTACACCATAATTGATAAATTTAATCGATGTCAACAAACAGGTGACGAAAATAGCTTGATGATCGGCTGCGTTTGAACCAGTATTTTTTCTTTTTATAATTCATTTATACAATTTCATCTAACCTTGATGAAAATCACTCACAAAAAAGCTCATAATTTAGTCCCACTTTCCAATTAAAATATATGAAGACTATTTTAACATGTTCCTTTAAGGCCAGCTGTATCGACAACTAGCATTAACTTTCATGTTTTAATTCCACAGATTTCAATTAACTGATATCGAAAGTAACAGCTACCGCACCGTGACCAGCTGCATCTGCAACTAATGTTTTTCTATTAACCTTCCATGTTTTAATTCCACAGAGTGCAATCAGCCAACAGAGAGAGTAACAAGTATCACGGTTCCGTAATCAACTGCAACAACAACTGGTGATTTTTCTATAAATTTTCCATGTTTTAATTCTACACATTCCAATAACCGATATCGAAAGTAACAGTTACCAGCTGCGGCTGCAGCGGTGACTCACCGTCGCTGTTGCCGTGCTGATGTAGGTCACGGCGCTCAAGGTCACCTCAAGGTCGCCCAGTCGCTCTCCGATAACCGCCACCAGGCTGCGCGCCGCTCGCTACACTATCGTCCAGTCACCGTCGATAATCATAATATGTCGATCGATAAGAAATCTGGCTAATGGATAAAATCTCGATTGTTTCCTCAATTCGTCCTTACCCAAGACGATGTATAACAATTTCATAAGGGCTAACCAAACTAACTAAATGTTGAATAAATATATGTAAATTTTACGAACCGTTTCAGAACACAGAACAAAATAAAAAATGCTAAGCTTCACTTCCGGGGAAGAAAACAGCGAAGATCTTCAAACAGCGAAGGAGGAAGGTAAAAAATCTAATAAACGTGTAGGTACTTCAATATTGTTTTGTTTACGAGTTGGATTCTGCCATTTCTGTATAGTCCAAGAACACTAAAAGAGAAGTAAACTGTAGCCTATAGTGTCATTCAAATAATCCATATTCATCCAAATTTGATATATTTTGATAAATTCATAACAAGCGTTTATTTTTCAGGTTGTATTATTTTAATAATTATTCATGAAACGAAATTTTAAATTTTAAAATAAACTAACTGATTTTCCCGTGCTTCGCAACGGTACTTTTTGCCTTTTAGGCGGGTTCGTTAGATACGCTCACTCGCCTCAAATTTAAGATATCCTTTAGTTTTTTTTTTAGTATAACCAATCTTCCCTCAATACTTTAAATGAGAACCATTTATAAATTAATATCCCTAAAAGTAATTATGTGTTCATCACTAAAATATTGCTTTAATAAGAATATCATGGTAAATTTAAAGTCGTGTGGGGTGAAGCCCTATATGGAGATTGGGAAAATAACAACTTGTGTTACTACATTCGATATTCAAAACACTACTTCCAAATTTAAAGTGATTGAGTGCGAAAACTTTTAAATATAGAGCAAACTTCAAATACAAAAGTTGTAGGTAATTTGATTCTCCACTAACAATCTTCCACCAGATTTCAAATAGATACAACCTTGAGATCCTTGGCAAGAAGTTATCAAACTTGGCAGCCATCACAGCAATTTGTAAAGGTCTCTATTTTTTAACAGTCGAAGAGGGTGATCTAACGTCAATTCTGGAGTCTTCACGTCAAGAGCTTTCAATCAAGCTGGGGTATGGTTGTTGGGGGTTTGACTCCTGGGAAAGCTTAAATATCTTGAGTTACATTCTACATTCAAAACCCAACTTCGATTTATATGTATAGATTTTGATACTAAAATCTGAAATTAATTCTATGTGTTTATCAAATTATACTTGTAGACACTAGAATTATATTATGTTATTATTTATATAGTATTTTTAAATACAGTTTTTTTCTCATAAAAGATATTTTAATCGAATTGACAGCAAAAATGTACGCTCAAATACGTGTCAATAATTATTTTTGTACAGAAAAAGTTAATAGGTTTAAAAGTGCATTAATTCTTTGGTATCTCCGTAATTCGATGTAAGGTCATTGGAACTAAAACATTTTTACTTTAGCACTTAGATTAAATAAATTATGAAACATTACATCGTGTTAATAGTTACCTACCCATAATTTTACTACAAATCCACTTTAAAATAAAAAAAGTATAATTTGCCATCGATGTTATGGCAAGTAATAATGTGTGTTCTAACTAGATGATTTTAGATGATTTAGGCACTGTTTAGGAATAAAAGATTCAAAAATAATTTAATCGCAACTAATGGAAATACCAATATTATGTTCACATATGTTACGGTAATGCAATTCTGAAAAGTAAATGTGAAGCTAAATTTTTGTGATATTAAAAACTCACCTAATCAGTATTCTTCGAAACTCCAGAGGCCGAAGGTAAAACGCTATTAGTTTAATTAGCTGACCGCCTGGTAGTTTTAATTTTCCACACTCGCGTTCCGTAATTGCTAATAGCCTACGTGGTTAGATTACAACTTTATGGAAGTAATTAATTCAAGGGCAGTTACTGTAAAAGTTTTATTTAACGAAGTTAAATAAATTTGTTAAATAAAAATATTGGGCTAGTCAATTAATAAAAATTAATTTAACTGAATTTGAAAAAGTGTTATAAAACGCTTGGTAAATGTTCTTAGTATTTTCATATTTCAATTCCTTGTTTTATGTTAAACTTCAAACGAAAGATTACAAGTTAATATTTTTTTAGAGTTTATTTAGTGTGTTAATAGTATTGTAAAAAAAATAAGAAGTGACGGACTTAAAATTTTTTAAATTGCCACATGTCTGTTTTCCCAATTAAAATGTTATCTACAAGCTGCATGTGACAGTATACTATCCTCTCTATTTGCGTTTTTTTAACGGGTGGTGTAAAATGTACAAGATAATAAATTTGCACAGTTCCCTTTTATGTTTACCTAATACATAGTCTTATAATACATGTATAATACATGAATGGAGCGATTATAAGCGACCATTATCCATTGAAAGCTTTTTCAATTACGAAGTTAAATGAAATTAAGGGAAGAAAATAGCAACAACGTTAAAAGGTTATCTTTATCAACACAGGCTACATGTTATTCGTGTTCGTATACATTAGTAAAAAACGTTCAAATTCTGGTCTTGTAAATTCTTGGTCACCTTCTATCTTTTGTAAGCACCATTGATTAAAATACTGATGATAAAGGCAGCTCGGTCCCTTGAGAATTTACCTAGAAAATGATTTAACAAGGAACTCCGTTATTTAAGAATATACTGTATTAGATTTAAAATTAAAGTAAAAATTAAAAGAATAGTTTGATTCACCTGAGTTTTATACCGACCCTTAACTGATTTAACAATAACATTCCAACCAAAATCATTACAGTTATCTATCCTGTTTAAGATTACAATTAATTTATTTTAGCTTTTCATATTGTGGCTAACTTCATTAGGAATCTTAAAGACTGAATTTATTTGTTTTAACATACATAATTTAATTATGTAGATTTATGATTTTTAAATGGTAAACCTGCCCAAAGTTTCAAAAAATTCAACTCTTTAAAGAGACAAAAGCAGGAAACAAATAGTAACACAGGTTTGGGGGTTCAGTAACACAATCCTGTCTCATTAGTAACCTGCGAGCCCCCGTGGCTGATGGAGCTCGAATTCCATTTGCCTAATTGTGTAGCCAGCTGGCAATGTTAATTTTTTATCTCTACTGTGTGTTAGCTCCTGAAAAGTTGCAGCAATTCGACTGTGATACGGTTAGGGATTATTGATAAGCATGTTATATGGACTAGCGCTTATGTTTTATGAGATTTTGTGACAAAGTTTACGTCATGAATTGTTGAAAATCCCAGTAGTTTACGGTTTAGAGTATAGAAAATATCCAATATGAAGGAATGGCTCTGACATGGAGTAATTAACCTCTTCCATCAACTTTTTATTATTACATTAATTATATTTCAGGGTATCAAATTGAATTCTAGAGAATACAAATATGTTGAAATAACACTGTAAATATCTTTAACGGATATCTTTATCGTAGGAGAAATTCTCGCATACCGTTAGAAACTTACTGTAGATGTGATGAAGTATATTACAAACATTAATCCTAGACATTTCAGGCATTCACAGTTGCAATTTTAATTTTATAGAAGAAACAATAATTAATTTATTTTTTTTGACAGCTGTTGTAGTAAAAAATGCTTGCAATATTAAAAGAAAACATTTTCCAGTTACAATTTAAAGAAATTAAGTTCAGGCTAACGAAAGTTTTGGTTGAATTTTAATTCGCGGCTAACCTCTAGTGATATTAAATTCATTAGACTGAAATCATACAGCTTCTTCGTTTTGAATAAAGGAATTTTAAGGTTTTGTTAGAAATTAGGAATGATAAAAAACATAATAAAAAATCGTTTTCTTTAAGTCAATATTCTTATTCGGGAACAATTATTTAATGTTTTTACTGCAAATACTTCTAAAAATATCATTCAATTAGATCAGCGACTATCTTCCTGTGATTCGTAACACCCCCTGAGGGAGGGATTGGTTCAGAATTAATTTTCCCTTTGATTAATTGGCAACCCTATCCTATATCCACGCCCCGGCGGATCTGAACAGTTCAAATGTCCATCATTAGCTGCAACATAATAACAACATCCGTCCAGTAGTTCGTTAACGTTTTTGTCATTTTCAACTATAATCATATCATAGTAATTATTCAATATTTAAAGATTATAAATATATATACAGGGTGTACCGGAACTCTCTGGAACCCTTTTGTATATTTGTTCCTTGCATCGAGGCAAGAAAAAAAACATCAGACAAATAGGGGTCTAAAATGCTTCGGTAAGTCGCTAGCCACCATTTTGTTTATTAGCCTACACATAGTAATTTTTATTCACGTAGGCTACCAGATAGCTGTATTCATCTCATTTTTAGTATGAGTCTTTATCATATAAATGCACATTTTCAATGTACATACGAAGGTACATGTAATTTTTTTTCCACTGTATATTTTTAAAATAACGACCATTTTTAATTTTCGAACTCAGATATCTCAAAATTAATCAATTTTATAAAAATTTACAAAATACAAACAAATTACCAAATTACATTATCTAACCAATGGCACCACATTTATAAGGATTAAACAACAACAAATAGCAGAGTTATTGCGTTTTCATGTTAAAATGGCCTTAATTTGCATTAGTTATAATGCAAAATCAATGTTTTTATGGAGAAAAATCACAATAACTCCTTTATTTGTTGTCATATCCTAACAAACTTGGTATCATTGGTTAAACAATTTAATTTGACAACTATTTTGTATCTCAAAATTTTTATAAAATTTACCGATTTAGAGATATTTAAGTTTGAAAATTTGATATGGCCGCTATTTTGAAAAAATAGAGCGGGAAAAACTGATTTTGTTCTCAAAAATGTACATTGGTACGATAAATATTCATACAAAAAATGAACTGAATAAAACCACCCGTTACGAAAATAAAAATTATTATGTGAAAAAATAGTGACTAGCGGCTTAACGATGGATTTAGACCCCTATTCGTTCTGTGTATTTTTCTTGTCTCGATGCAAGGAAAAACTATGCAAAAGGGTTCCAGAGAGTTCCGGGACACCCTGTATATTTATCTATTTGTGATGTGATGGATGCCTATGGAAAATTTCATGCAGAAGGTTTGTAAGCCGTAGTTTTTGTATAGCCCTATGACCGTCATAAAAGTACCCATGACAGGGATTTTTTGGCCGTAGTTTTTGTATAGTCCTCAGGGCTTAGCCCTCTATGACCATCATAAAAGTATCCATATCAGAATTTCTTTTGAGTTTTTGATCTGAGTTGTTTATGAACACAACATATGGCAAAAATATTTCTTCATAATTAACTAGCTGATACCCGGCATGCTTTGCAATGCCAACCTGAGGAATTGTTTACCATACGCTCACTCGCGGCAAGTCTATCGTAATATCCTTCATTTAATAAAAGAAGATTTGTGTTAGTAAATCTCAAGTATTTAAAAGGATTTAAAGTCTCGGAATCAATAATAATATTTCTCATAGACATATTACAGTAATTGAAACTATAAATCATCTACAACTTTATTTAATGATCAATAGTACTGGAGTCAATATACCCATACTAAGTTTTATCAAACTACACCTCACAATGTGTTTTGGTGTCCTCCAAATATATAGGCAAATAAATTTAATTAAACAATCCTCTAGCTTGTAGGTAAATTTTGTTTTAATGACAAGAACCATACATTTTTTTAAGTCTCATATCCAACAAAAGATACAGTATAGTCAACCAACATTTCATTCTCACGATTTTTCATGACATTTTAAAAAGTAGACTAATATTAGTCTATGGTGGATGAAAACTGAAAACTTTATAAAACTGGATAAAACAATTTATTGATAAGCCTTTTAGTTTAACTGGAAAACAGATTGTGAAATATTAAAAGAGGCACCTAAAAACCTATTGCAAATTTCAATTACAACAATAAGTACCGGGGAGCCGAGCTTCGCTCTATAATTATGTTGTAAAATGTTACAAAATGTTTAAAGTTACATTTAAGTTTATTAAGTGAAGGTGAGATGTCAGAGCACGCATTCAGTCTTCCCTTTTCTATAGGTCTTTTTTACTTCCTCCTCGAGAATGTTGGGGTGGGAGAAAAGTATTTAAAATGTAAACAAAGAACTTAAACTTACAATAGAGGTTTTTGAGTTGAATTTTCCTAAAATACCATTTTCAATCTATCTATAAAAATGAAAGTATGTATCTTTAAAAACGAAAGCTTTGTGAGTCTTGAATAGGCGCAAAGACTACTGGACCGATTGACCTGGGGTTTTGTAAAACTATACTTTATTTATCTAGCAGAAAGATTGATTCCTGTTATTTATAAGTTTCTGGGCTTTGCCCTATTGACCCTGCATATGTAACGTAGAAACTTAAACGTGTATACAATATAATTATAAAACTTAAAACTGGGCAAGTTTTGTTCAAATTTATTTATTCTTTTAATTCAATTTATTAATCTAAATAAACAGCTGTTAAAATTTATTCTTCACGGCACTGGATTATTTTGTTATTTTTGGTAATTTGACTTATGCAAAATTATTAGACCATCTCTTTCCATTCAACTAATCTGCAGCATCTAGGTACTTATTTAATACGCTAAGGTTTTTTTTGTGTTGAGAACTCCTCCTACAATTTTTAACCGATATTCAAGTTTTTGGCGTCGTTGGATAGGGCTTGTTCTGTAGTTGTTCCTGCTAAAAATCGATGAAAATCAGACATAAAATAAGGGTGCTTTACACAAATTAAAATTGAGATTTTCCTATTAGAATAACATTGGGTTTGGGTTGAACATTTTAAACATCTGTTAATGTATAGCTTTAAAACACGTGTAGTTTTTTGTGATTAACTGATATTAACATTATTGGATTGGTCGGTTGTCGTTAATTTAGAACTAAATGTTACTTTTGTATTGTATGAAAATAAATTGCTCGATTCCGAGCAACAAGTAGACTAGTAATTCGTAAATAAAAATTACATGTGGCGTTCTTACACCATTTACCATCGAAGTCATCTCTGCAGTAATTGAAGAGAGGAAGAATCGTCAATTCGTGCGAGAATGTGTTTGTGTGTGTGTGTCATGTGTGGTGCATTTTATTTTTTATGGGAGTGTTCTTCTATGAACTCACTTAGTTTGTAGTAAGGTCATTCCAATAGATATTTTTTAGTTGCTTTTTAAACATGGAGGCCTTATTGATATTTTGAGACTGGTCTGTGAGGTGGTTAGGAAAGGAATTTATGTGTATGAGAAAAAGCAGTGGGCCGAGGATGGATCCTTGGGTAATTCCTAGTGTAGTTCTGGAGTGACGATCTTACTATGACTTCATAGTTGTTGCTGAGGAGTTCTATTTCCACTATTTGCTTCCGGTTTGTGAAAAGATTAATTGGTTGTGGATTGCTTTTTCATTGTATTTGGATAAAGTGGGCAGCACTAATATGGGTCGGTGATTTGATGCTTTGGAGTTTTCTACTTTTTTGCATTTAGGGTAAACTAATTCTATTTTGGCTGCTTCAGGAATTTCATTTT
Source organism: Neoaliturus tenellus (assembly GCA_030545055.2). NCBI lineage: Eukaryota > Metazoa > Arthropoda > Insecta > Hemiptera > Cicadellidae > Neoaliturus > Neoaliturus tenellus. Next base: position 22,423,056 of record CM061533.1, on the reverse strand, counting down.
GTTCTATGGAGGAGTTAATAATGTTTAATATGGGCAAAATTATTAATGTTTGACAATAACTGATTATTTTGTTGGATATTTGGTCGATTCCTGCAGAGTTTTTGGGTTTGAAGCTCTTAAACATATCTTGGAGATCTTTGATGCTGACTTTGTTAATCTGGATCAGGCCTTAGAGTTTAAGCCTTACTTTCCCATAAGGATGTCTCTGCTTATTCCTTTGTGTATAGGCCTTCATGGACGCTACTTACATTTTTTTAATGATCAGTATGTCATTTTCTTGCAGACGATTTTGTCCTAAGTCCACAATGTAGCTCGCTAAATGAAGTCAATGATGTTGTTATTGCTAAGTCAATCCCTATTACTGAGTGGTGCAGTATAAAGAAACCCTGCATGAATGCTGAGAAGGTTCAGGATGTAACACTGTGTCTGGGCAGTAGATCCAACATGGGGTTTCATGTGCAGTCCAATATTAAGTGGCAAACACACATTGAATATTTGGCTTCAAAAATTGAGACGGATATTCATGATAAGATCACTAAGTGCTAGTGTTTCTGCTGATGTCTTTCTCTGTATTATACATCCATAGTTTTATGTCATATGGAACCTCAGTGTGGGCTTACTGTTCTTATGCCATTGACATTGACAGAATTTTCATGTTGCAGAAAAAGGCCGTAAGATTAATGTGTGGCGTTCAAAACCAAACACATTGCAAGCCACTCTTGATTGCTCTTAAAATACTTACCATCATTGTTTGTTATGTCATGCTTTTTGTCAAGGACAATCTGCCAAATTTAACCAAAACATCAAATGTGTCATAGCTACTCCACAAGGCTTAGAGGTAATATTTCCACGTCAAGGTGCATGTTTTCAACCACTGAAAATAGCCTTTGCTATCAAGGCATAAAAAATATAATGCTTTGACTGTTAACGTAAGAAATGTATCTAGAGCTAATTTTAAGAATGTTATAAAAACTGTTTTAACAAAAGTCTCATTGTATAAACCTGAAGGGTTTTTTGAGGTTAAGTTTTTATGGTGATGTAAAGATTATAAATAACTTCTTGATTAGCATTATACGTGCTGGTACTGATATTCAGGTTGAAATAATAAAACGTCTTCCAACACTACTCGATATATTTACACTTATACTGTAATATTTTACAAGACGGTAAATATATATCAAAGATCTTATAATGGCGATCGATTTCGACCAGTCACACCGGTCATCATCAGGCCCAATCAGAGACTGAGAGAATCAATATGGCGTCCTTGCTTAAATACTATTGGTGCAGGAAGTTCCGGGAAACAAGATGGCGTCCATGCTTAAATCTTACTGGCTACCGGATGTTCGGGAATATATTCTGGTAGGTTCCGCCGGAATCGAAGTTTACTTGTTCGTTTATCAACTTGTCTCTGTTTTTACATTTTTCTTTAAATATATGTAATTCTTCCCATGCGTTCATTAAGTTTCCTTTCTTACATGTCTTGACTATTTTCAGGTTTTCTTCTATGGTTTTTAGGGTGTGGCCATTTTCTAAAAGGTGTTTTGCTACATTTGATCTTTCCGGTTTGTTGTTCTTCCATGCTGATATGTGGTTCTTGAATCTCTTTATAAAATTAACGGTCTGTCCAACGTAGAAGTTGTCACAATCTTCACAGCTAATTTTGTAAATACCGGATCGATTGAATTGGTTATTATCTTCAATCTTGGGGTGTAGCAGTCCACTCATGGTGTTTTGTGTTTTGAAGGCAACAGAAACTCCGTATTTCTTGAATCTATTGGCGATCTTTTGTGTCACGTTTCCAGTGTAGTTAAATACAGCGAATTTAGTGGATTTGTCTTCTTCATTTTTCAGTGTGGTTTGGCTGTAGAGGCGATTCTGATTCTTTATTTTTCTTTTAATTTTATTTCCCATTTCGTCTATGAGGCTAGTACGGTATCCATTTGCTCGTGCAATACTTTTGATGGTAGCTATTTCTTCTTTGCGGCTGGACTCACTCAAGGGGATCTTGTATGCTCTATATAACATTGATCTGAATGCAGCAGTCTTGTGGCTTAATGGATGGACGGATTTATTGTTAATGGTTGTGTCTGTCTGCGTCGGTTTTCTGTATATGCTGAAATCCAGTTTGTTCTCCCTTCTTATTACTGTCAAATCTAAGAAATTGAGTTTTCCATCTTCTTCGTATTCACTTGTGAATGTCAGATTTCTATGGTGGCTGTTTATTAATTTCAACATGTCCTCTGCTTCTTCTTCTTTCTTTTCTTTGAAAATAATTAGGACGTCATCTACATATCTTACATATAACTGGATATCGTGGTTCATCTTCAATTGCTCCAAAATAATGTCTTCTTGGTGTTGCAAAAATACTTCTGACATTATTGCCGAGAGAGGACTTCCCATTGCTAGGCCATCTGATTGGATGTAGAATTTGTTGTTGAATCTGAAATAATTCTGGTCCAGTACAGTCTTCAGTAACGTAACAAGTTGGTTAACATAAGTTTTTTCCAATCCATTGTTTTCTAGTCTACATCTAGATAGATCTACATCTAGATCTAGATCTAGGAATATCGAGTAGTGTTGGAAGACGTTTTATTATTTCAACCTGAGTAAAGATTATCACCTGCTGATTTGTTACACATGTTAGATTTGTTTACATTATGTTTATTCTACACAAAACATGGTTGTACTTTTGAATGAATTCAAGCCATACTTTTGGTTAATCTAGTATATTTTATTACTATTTTATTCATTCAAAAACTGAATTAGTGTTACACAATAATGGAGAAATTCCTGAGACCAGACAAATTGGAAATTGATCCAGAATCTCCTACTGCCTCAGAGGAATGGACACACTGGTTACAGACATTTGAAGATTTTCTTACCATGACAGAATTTGTTGATGGAAAAGACAAACTGAAACTTCTAATCAATCGACTATCTTACAAGACATACCGATTTATCAAAGAGGCTGAAACTTATGAAGGTGCATTGGAAGTTCTTAATTCAGTTTACATAAAACAAAAGAATGAAATATTTTCAAGATATTTATTGATGACCAGAAAACAGCACCCAGGAGAAACTATTGACAAATATGTGACTGAACTTAAACTCCTAAGCCAGGATTGTGTGTTTGAAGCTGTAAATGGCCTCCAATATAGGGACCAGTATATCCGTGATGCATTTATAAATGGTTTAGCTTCGTCATACATACGCCAGAGACTGTTCGAAAATAAAACTTTAGACTTGGCTGAAGCGGTCAAACAGTCTAGAGCGCTTGAAATGGCCCAAGCTCAAGTCGAGAGTTACCCAAAACCTGATTATGGCACGCAAACTTGTGCAGTAAATAAACTGGCGAAGGAGGATAGTTATAGCGAATCAGATTTGCAGAAAAGTGTGGAAGAGTCAGTCTCCTCTATTAAGAGAGGAACAACTAAGTGCTATTTTTGTGGAAATGATAGACACTCGAGGGATCAATGTCCAGCTAAAGAAGCAACTTGTGGTAAATGTAACAAGCTGGGACATTATGCAAAAGTCTGCAAAAGTATTGGTGCTAAATGTTTTAAGAACAAACTAAAGAATTCTGTACATCAGCAGCACTGCTAGCAACTGCGCACGATGCTTCCTTAAAGAACTCTTCAGTTGAAGCTAAAGTGAATGGCCACGCAGCGAATTGCTTAATAGATACAGGGAGTACATCGAGCTTTATAAATTTGAGTTTTGTTCAATTGCACAAAATAAAAGTGTATGAAGAAAGTAGGCAAGTATCACTAGCTGCTTCTAAATTGAAATCCAATGTCTATGGTTTTGTAAAGATCAATTTAAGCCTACTGGGCCATAATTATAATGATTTCAAGTTGACTGTTCTTGAAGATCTTTGCAGTGATGTGCTTATTGGACATGATATAATGAAACTTCACTCTAACTTACAGGTTTGGTTTGGAGGTCGCAAACCTCCTTTATTAGTAGGCTCCTGTGCTAAAGTTGAACCACCTAAACTATTTACCAACTTAACTCCTGATTGTAAGCCGATAGCCACAAAATCTCGGCGTTACTCAGAAGAGGACTTTCAGTTCATTAAGCAAGAAATAGACAGACTTCAAGCTGATGGGATCATAGCATCAAGTTCGTCTCCTTGGCGGGCACAAGTGTTGGTGGTTAAAAATGAAAAAGGTAAGAAGCGCATGTGTGTAGACTACTCACAAACAATAAACAAATTTACTCTCCTCGATGCATACCCCTTACCAAACATAGATGATTTAGTATCTACAGTAGCCACAAACAAGGTGTTTAGTACAATTGATCTGAAACAGGCATACCATCAAATACCCATTTCTAATGAAGAAAAGAAATACACTGCCTTCGAGGCCGCTGGACGACTTTTTCAATTTACACGGATCCCATTTGGTGTTACTAACGGGGTGGCTTGTTTTCAAAATACAATGGACCAGATCATTGAAAAAGAAAATCTAAATGGAGTGTACTCTTATTTGGATGATTTGACTGTCTGTGGAAAGGGTCAAAGAGATCACGATGAAAATCTGAAAAGATTCTTAGATGCTGTAGCCAAATATGGGCTAGTTCTGAATAAAGAAAAGAGAAAGTTTAACCAGACTTCAATTAACTGGTTGGGACATTTAGTTTCTTATAACTCTATTCGACCTGATCCAGAACGTCTAAAATCACTACTGTCCCTTCCTGTGCCCAAAGACAAAGGTTCACTTAAGCGAGCCCTGGGATTTTTTGCCCATTATTCGAAATGGATCCATAGATTCTCGGATAGAATAAAGAATTTGACACAAGTTGATTCATTCCCTTTGTCACATGAAGCGATTAAAGATTTTGAATCCCTCAAACTTGACATTTCCAATTCATTAATCACTCCTCGGAATGGGCAAGAACCACTAGTAGTGGAGACTGATGCATCAGACATAGCGTTAGCAGCAACTTTAAGTCAAAATGATAGACCGGTAGCCTTCTTTTCTAGGACTCTGAACAAATCGGAAAAGTTATATTCAGCTGTTGAAAAAGAAGCCGCTGCGATTGTTGAGGCTTTAAAAAAATGGAAGCCATTTCTACTTGGAAAAGAGTTTATACTATACACAGATCAGCAAGCCTTGTCGTTTGTTTTTTACAAGAAACATACTAGCAAAATAAAAAACGACAAGGTTATGAGATGGCGACTAGAACTTGCACCTTATCAATATGAAATAGTGTACCGACCTGGGAAAGAGAATGAAAAGGCCGATACACTATCTCGTACATGTTCAGTACGCTGGGATATTGCTAAGTTGTTTGAACTACATGAATCCCTCTGCCACCCCGGGATCACTCGAATGTTTCACTGGATCAGAGCTAAAAATCTCAACTACACACTAGATGATGTAAAACGAATGACGGCTACTTGTCAAACATGTGCCGAAGTAAAACCAAGGTTCCATCAATTCAAAGGAAAACTGATAAAGGCCACGACTCCTTTTGAACGGTTAAACGTTGATTTTAAAGGCCCCCTACCATCAAAGACTAGAAACAGGTATCTTTTAACTATGGTGGATGAGTATTCTCGTTTTGTGTTTGCCTATCCCTGCAAAGACGTTAGTTCTGCATCTGTTATTAGCTGTTTTACAGACCTGTTTACAATGTTTGGAGCTCCTGCATTTATACATTCAGATAGAGGCTCGTCTTTTATGTCCCGTGAGTTGACAGATTTTCTTCACAACTATGGAGTGGCTACAAGTCGTACAACGCCTTATAATCCTAAAGGGAACTCTCAGATTGAGCGCTATAATGGTACAATATGGCGTACCATTTTACTAGCGTTGAAAACTCATAACCTGCCAGTTGCCGCGTGGGAAGAGGTGTTACAGAAAGCTCTTCACTCAGTCAGATCTCTTTTATGCACTGCCACAAATTGTACGCCACATGAAAGATTCTTTAAACACAGTAGAAGAACTGTTAATGGGGAATCCTTACCTTCTTGGCTGTCTGCTCCTGGCCCTGTCCTTCTGAGAAAGTTTGTCAGATCAAGTAAATATGATGACCTAGTGGAACCAGTTGAACTACTAGAATCAAATCCACAGTATGCTCTCATCAGGAGGAAAGACGGATCGGAGTCTCAAGTATCATTGAGATATCTTGCACCCGCTGGTCAGCCGAGTGATTTGCCTCCCGAAGACAAGACTTCTGAGAGAGACGAGGGTGATAAAACGTACTCAAACTTGGACCTTGTTGAAGATCAAAATGAAACGCTTCAATCAGAATCTCAAGTCCCAGTTCGAGAGACGACTGAGGGGGAAACTCATCCCAAAAGAAATGTCAGACCCCCTACGTATCTGAACGACTACATTTGCTATACCTACCATAAAAAATAGTGGGGGAGAATGTGGTGATGTAAAGATTATCACCTGCTGATTTGTTACACATGTTAGATTTGTTTACATTATGTTTATTCTACACAAAACATGGCCGTACTTTTGAATGAATAAAAGCCATACTTTTGGTTAATCTAGTCTATTTTATTACAATGTAACAAACTAACCTTAGTTTGATTTTTTGACGATTGTTATTGTAAACATTGTTATTGTTTCAATTGACTTTAAAGCATTTCATTTTATTATAATCATATGATTTGCACCTATATTTTTCTTAAGGGCAAAAATTTGATTCATTATCTTACTATGTAATCCAAGGTTTTTCGTGTTTTGATGAATTAAACTACCTGTTATTTTATACCTTAGAATTTATCGCTCAATACTGGGTTCCAAGAGAGCCGCCTTCGACGTCGGATGAGGAGGGACTACCAGCGGTCACGATGCCCTGCTGCCAAGGCGGCATTCAACCGCCAAGCCAGGCGTTGCTCCCGTCTTCTAGCCGAACACCGCACCGATCGCTGGGAGGATTTCATTGAAGGCCAGTCCGACTCACCTGGGGGTATTTGGAGGGTTGCCAGGTCTCTTCGTGGCGAGAAGAAGTGCATCCGCCCTGCCCACGGCCAACGTGGGATCGTCTACTCTCCCGAAGATCGAGCGGAGGCCTTCGCGGACACCATGGAGGACCAATTCTCCCCTAATGCCGACGTGTACGACCAGGATCACTGCGAGATGGTGGAGAACTTCCTAGACGCCTACGACCCGCAAGATGATCTCCCTCTGCCCCTCGTGACCCAGGAGGAGGTCACCGAGCACATCCGTCGTCTACGGCCGAGGAAGGCTCCTGGGCCGGACTCTCTTGGATCCCCGGCTCTCCAGAAGCTGCCAGCTTGGGTGGTCGTAATGATCACCTCCATCTTCAACTCCTGCCTCCGTCTTTCTCACTTCCCGGCCACCTGGAAGGAGGCGAAGGTGATCATGATCCCCAAGCCTGGCAAGGATCAGCTTTTCCCGGACAACCACAGGCCGATCTCTTTACTGCCCACGCTCTCCAAGATCCTTGAGCGCATCATCCTGTCCAGGTTCCCGGAAGAGTTCTTCGCGTCAATCAGGGCTGACCAGTTTGGCTTCAGGAGGGGCCACTCTACAACTCACCAGCTCCGCAGGGTCCTCAACACCATCTCTGGGGCCCTGGTCAGGAAGCACCACGCCACCTCGGTCCTGATAGACGTCAGTAAGGCCTTCGATCGAGTATGGCATGACGGGCTACTCTACAAGTTGGCAGACTCCCCCCTCCCCGGACGTCTATGGAAGCTGCTGCGGAGCTACCTCTACCACCGTCGGTTCTTCGTCAGCGTTGCGGCCTCACGTTCCACCACCCGACCCGTCTCTTCTGGCGTGCCCCAGGGTTCAGTACTCGGCCCGATACTGTACCTGTGGTATGCTAACGACATGCCGACAGCCCCGAGAGTCCAGGTGTCGCTGTATGCGGACGACGCACTCTCCACAGCCACCTCCGCCAACCAGAGAATGTCTCGTGTGTACGTCCAGCGGCAACTGGACCTTCTTCAACCTTGGCTGACGAAGTGGCGGGTCAAGGTTAATGCTGCTAAGAGCGAAGCCATCTGCTTCACCCGCGCGAGGCGGCAAGGGGACGGCCACTCTCTGACCCTCTTCGGAAGCAGGATCGGTTGGAAGACCCGCGTCAAGTACCTTGGGGTCATTCTCGACCAAAAGCTGACAATGACGCCCCACGTCACCAGGGTATGTGACCTTGCCAACAAAGGTCTGACCTCCATCCTTCCTCTCCTCCGAGCGAAGACGCTGCCGGTGAAGGTGAAGGTCCAGCTCTACACCGCTCTCCTGCGCCCAGTCCTCACGTACGCAGCCCCCGCCTGGTACGCCCTGACCTGCAGAACTTCTAGGAGGAAGTTGCTAGCTGTCCAAAGCAGAAGCCTTCGTCGAGCCACCAACTCTCCGTGGTTCGTCAGGAATGCGGTAATCAGGGATGCCGCTCGTGTTCCGACTCTACGAGACTTCGTGGATCGTCTGACGACCAACTTCGAGGACTCCGCTGAGGTCTCCGAGTGGGGGCACGTCAGAGAACTGGTCGAGGAAGAACCCCCGCAACTGCGGCCGCACATCGCAGAGTGAACCCCATCTCCACTCCACGTTGACATGTAGCTCAGGCTACTAGGGCACTAGTCCCACCCCACCCCGTCCCTCAGCAAGGACCAGCCAGGTCGAAGCTGAACGAGAAGTGGCTTACGGCCACGGTCATCCAACCACCACCACCACCACTCGTGCTTTTGAAGATTATGCCCAACCCCCAACACAACTAAGAAATTTTCTCGTTTTTAATACACAAACTGGCTACATGGTTAAAACATGGGACTTACGTTTCGGAAAAAATCTTATAATCAGGTGATCGCTCCAATGCTTTTCTTATGGAGAAAAATTATTTTTATTACGATTTTACTAAATATTTCGAGCGTTTTGATGAATTAAACTACCATTATTTTGTACCCAAGAATAGTTATTTTCCATCCGGAACGCTCTAGCGCTTGTATTTCGCGAAATAATTTCCAACCACAAACCCCACTACAAAACTTTCTCGTTTAATATAATAGGATAAATTTTTTAAATAAAACTGACTAGTTATAATATAAAAAATTGTTATCTATGGTTTAAAATAAAAATAATTTGACCAACATTTGGTGACGATATAGCTTATACTTTTAGAGACATTCAATATCTATATTTACATATTTTAAAAAAAGTGGTAAGGATATTATTACTGTTTATCTTTAAGTTCTTGGTATTTATAGGAGAAAATATAAAAAATTTATGTTTATCTTGTCAAATCAATAAATCACCGTTTGCTGTGGAGATTCAAGCTGGCCGCATGAATTATTCATGGAAGCAATCGACCTTTCAACTCTTTTGTCTGGTGCCGAAACATAAATTCAAACGTAATTAATATCCCTTTTCTTTAGAGAATAGACGAATCCATCACAAACAAACAATGTCATTAGAGGGCCCATGATAATCGCTTATCCGCCGTAGGATTAATTGAGACGGGTTTGTTCTTAATAAGTTAAATACTATTTTATTGCTGTTAAAAATTGTGACATTCGCTTTATAGTGAATAAGGTACTTTTATGTTTATCTAAAACAAAAGTGATGTGTTAAAAGTATTTACCTAAAGCGCCAAACAATTCATGAATTAAATGTTGACCCGTCATTTTACAAATAACATAATTTAAAAAAATCGTGATTTTAAGGGAATGTATAGGCCTAACTGTCTAACAATTTCTTAAATTGTTTATTTAGGAATGTAAATGACAATGAATGATTAAATTTGACATTACAGTTCGTTTGGTATGTTTAATATGCAACTATGAATAAGATACTGTATTAAGATTGATTGATTTTTTTTTTACTTTTAGAAGGGTAAACTAAAAGTTAGATTTTGGTGCCAAGAATTAAGAAATATCTTAACAAACTACTGGCTTGATACTACAGTACCAAGCAATTACGTTATCAATAATCCGTGTAACCCCCCCCCCCCCCCCCCAAACAAACGTTAGCTTGACTGAATCGGAATGCAAACTAATTAAAATAACCACTGATGTTTACGTTTGATGGGAGGGCCAAGATTACCAGATCAATCATCTGCGTATTGACACTTGGTAAGATGATGTAATGAGGATTATTGTTGATAAATGAATATGGAAAGGTATAATTACACCGAAATAAAAAAGGATTTAACTTATTCAATTGAAAAGTAAGTTTATTAGTTTTAATAGAGAGACTTAAAAATATTAAACCTTAATTTAGCAGAAAATCGAATAAATGGCGGCCTAGTTTCGTAAATAGATTACGTAAAAGGCGATCACGGCGATATCAGAGGTGGCAAGTCGTGACGTCGAGTCACGAGTAGATTGTATCAGCTGATCTCATTGTTGAACAGCTGACTTTGTATCGCCGCAGTCAACAGCTGACATTGTCGACGGTGTTCAACAGGTGTGCGCGGGCGATGTACAAACCTTCCCACATGTCCACCGCTCTTCTCTCCCTACAATGTCTCTACCCTGCCACTCTGCCAGTTGAATGTATCAGCTGATCTCATTGTTGAACAGCTGACTTTGTATCGCCGCAGTCAACAGCTGACATTGTCGACGGTGTTCAACAGGTGTGCGCGGGCGATGTACAAACCTTCCCACATGTCCACCGCTCTTCTCTCCCTACAATGTCTCTACCCTGCCACTCTGCCAGTTGAATGTATCAGCTGATCTCATTGTTGAACAGCTGACTTTGTATCGCCTCAGTCAACACCTGGCATTGTCAATAGTGTTCACCATTTGTGATCAGGCGATGAAATAACATTTCAATACGAACTATTCTTTCCTCTCGGTCCTTAGTGAGGCTTCTGCTTTGACGGATCCCAATAATTTCTATTAGCTACTATTACAGGAAAATAAAATATAATACTGTATAAAAATAAAACAATTTAATGTTTTACTCGTAGTTTGTGTAGCCAGGAAATGAAAACGTAGTCAGAATTAGATCAAGGGGCCTTGTTCATGATTTTTAGTTTAGAATTCAAGAATAGGAGAAAAAATTACATTTACTTTGGTTCCATGGTATGCCAAGTCGACAAGGTAAACGCCATTTACATACCATACCAGTGTACCATGATTTTTTTTAACTTTTAAAGAATAAGCAAGATATTTTGAAAATAAATGTCGAAAAATGGAATCAGTTTAATCAGTTTGTGGTCTATAAACTTGTTCATCTGATCATTCGGCAATGATCAAACAACAGACTGTTAACATATATAAATAATTGACTTCGGTAGATATTGGTTTGCTAACTCAACAATATTTTACATTTGTTGTTGCCTTAAAAATTGTGAAATATTTGAGGTAGTATCTCGTTTGGAAATATTTTTAGATTAATAAGCAAGGTGGACTTTTAAAGATCTATATTTTGATCCTGGGTAAAGTCATTAGTTTTTTAATTTCATACAGAAAAAAATTAGATACCGAACAATAAACCGATTTTTTAACCATGAATAAATATACTCCTCATTAAATTTTAGCCAAGTAAATATTTGAGTTCGAGCTCTTACAACATCTCAAGTATCAAATTTAAAGTAAGTTAACCTTCCTCCTTCCATGGACATCCAACCATAGTTCCCAACCGAAAAAGAAACCGCTCGCCCAGTGCCGGCCGGTCGGCGAAATTTCATTATCCAACTGGTCCGACCAGGGCGCAGCCTTCGCTACCCGAGAGGACGGCGGGAATCGGATATCGGCGAGCGGTCCTGTCGGATAAACGCGGGGACGAAACCGGGTCAGACTACCGGGGGGTCCCAGAAACATGCTGCGAGTTACGGCCACTCTGACAAATCAATTATACCTCGCATTACAGCATTTGCATAACGGCGGACATATGTTTATTGCAAGCGGTTCTTTGAAATGCAATTCGGAACTGTGTCGTTTCCAATTACCCAACGAAAATTAATGGAGAAGTTTTGCCCGCTTGGGCAACTCGCGGGTGGGGAGAGGTTGCGTAAAATGTAGTTCTGTAATGAGTCCTAGAAAGTCTGCAGGAGGATGGGAATTTTGACGAGTGGGAAATGATAAATTTTCCCGTTTTTATGATATTGTTGAAACAACTTATCACAAAACTGATAAGCTTAAATTTTAGTTTTGTCTTTTAACAGTTCTCGCCTTTAAAGCAAATGATTTGAGTGGATAAAAAGTTATAAAACCACGTCACATCTAAATTATATATACACATACTTTATTTGTTTTAATGAAGACGTATGTGAGAGTTATTAAAAATTGCTATGCGATTATATAAAAGCTTTTCAATGTTACCTACTAATCTCTCAATAGTAAATAAAACGAAGTTTTTTTCCTTGGACCTGAAAAATCAGCTGTAATAGTAAAGTTTTTAAGTTCTGGCTAAAGTTCAGCTATTTGATAAGTAAGTATATTAGTGCTGTTTAATAACTTTTGGAAGGCAGAATAGTAAAACTCTCACGTTATAAAAAGCATTGCTTGTAAATAACAGAAATATAAACACTGTATATTACTTACTTTGTAAATATAACCCCGAAAATGCAACTTAATAGAAAGTTTTCAACGGTTAAAAGTTAATTCCGCATTATGATAAAAATCGTTGTTCATCTCATCAATCGGATCAAAAGAGACTTTTTGGTGCTTAATCGTTTTTAAAAGGTCGTCTGGCCTCGCTTTCATTACACGATTGCTCACCAAAAAGAGCGAATTTTGCTCCTTGTGATGAAAACTACTATTTTTTATACTTAGACTAGCTTTTCTACGCTCGCGTACTCTATAGGAAGCTTACTCGCTGTCACGCTCACCCTACAACTATATGAAATCGCTAGAATACTTAAGATTGGAAATTTTAATTGAATTTGTTTTGTGGCAATCAATAAAATAGATAAATAGAGATTTCCAGATTTTTTCAAACAATTTAATATCTCTCGTAAACAATAATATTTTTAAATAAAAATTATCCTATATTACTTCTATACCTACACTGTACAAAGTTTCATGAAGATTTTTTAAGTAGTTTTCGCGTGAAAGCGTAACAAACATCCGGGCATTCACATTATAATATGAGATTACTTTTCAATTTTATACTTAAAATTTAGTTTCAAATTTTATATTCAATTTATTTTTATAACTATATGCCTAAAACTACAAATTCATCACATAACCCATGTTTTTGGTAAATAAACAGTTATGAAGGAAAAATGTATAGAATTAGATACGACCTAAAATAAAAATTGATTATTCTGTATGTTTGGTAATTTAATGCCATAAAACGTATCAATATTAACAGTGGATGTATTGATAAAAAATCGGCAGCCGTCCTAATGCGACGTCTACCGGTCCACCAAGTCATTGAAGTACGAGTGACCGAACTCATAAAAAATGTGCGGTATGTTCCATATGTATATGTGTCTTGCACGATATTGGTGTTAAATAGTATAATTTACTAAGAGTAATATCAAGATGTGGAGGCTGCCCCGAAAGTTAAAATGACTCTAAAAAAAGGATGCGAAACGGTAAAACAGTTTAATTACATATCAAGACCCATGAATTGGTACTATTTCATAAAAAATACAACTTTTATAGTGTTCATAATATGTTACCTTTTCCTGGATAGTCCACTGCTTCAATGTGCACAGATTTTGAAACTAAAACTTGATAATACTCTTTTAACACCACTACTCCAAAAAAAATAGAAGCAATGTTTCACACAGGCGAGGTTAAAAAATTAAGTTAATTAAAAAAATCTATTTTAACACACGATTGGACGAAGGTTAAATGAACGCACAACTCAATAGGTCCACACCCGGCGGCGGTCACGACCGAACTGAGCGCTGGACAGTGAAAGGAGTTGATATTTTCCCACCACCGGAATCGAACTTGACGATCAGTTATAGCAAATTCCTCAGTATATCAAAATGTTAAGTTATTTATCTATATGTAAGAATAATCTAGATATCATCTACATGTTCCATTATCTCTTCTAACTGGATTCCTCAACTGAGGCGGGTCAATATGACTTTAGTCATCGATGTGGGCTATATGGTAATTAGATAAATACGTCGACGTCCAACACCCATATTAGGCCACTCTGGCACAGCTGTCATTATAATGTATCGCACTCACTTTAATGATCCGGTGATTGATCATTAAAATTCCGCTGACTCACATTTTGCTCTACAACCATTTACAGACGTTTTCCTTTAAAGGTACAAGGATTTTGTAATATCTTCTTATATAGGGCAGGAACACTAATGATTGACTAATTTGTGAATTATGCAATGTATGTGTCAGAAAGTAGACGTGCATTAAAATCTGAGAGAAAGAGTTAATTCTGTGGTATTCAAATTCACTTTATAACAAAAAGTCAATTTAATTGCTAAAAATGAACTGATCATAAGTAAAACTAATAAAAATTTAATACAAAAAGCAGTAATCCAAGTTTGGATGTAGTTTGAATCCAGTTTAATCTGTCAACACGTCTTATCAATACACCACATAATTAATTATCTAACTGCATTAATCAGCATCTAAAAAATTCCAATATGCACGGAAATGTACACTACAAACTTCTACGTGAAAACATTACTCTCATGCAAAAATAGTTGTTTTCGCACTGTAGTGAATCTTCAAACTTCAATAGCTATTTGTGTATTAAGAGCGTAAAGTACTGTACGTCTTTGCCCCTCAAGAATAGTAGGTGGCGGCACGAAGCGTCAGCTGAGTGCGGCCAAACAATTATTCGAGAGCGGCAATGACTATTTGCGCTCGTAATACACACAAGATTTTTCTTACCAACATAATTGCAACAGATTAAATGTTTTATTGTATACAAAATGTCATTTAGATTATGTTTGGTTTGTTTCTGTTAGAACCATAGAACACACGGTTAACTATAAAACATAACCTCAAACAAAAAAAGAAGCAATTACTAAACGACAACAATGACCAACAGCTGTGGCATGGTTTGTAATAACAGCTGACTTTAAATTGCTGTTTAATTTAGCGTGCGGTAAAGAGAATTGCCGAAGAAGTGCGGAAAAGATGCGTAAACCGGAAATGAACTGCATTGCGTAGGGTTTACAGGTTAGTAATGCGATTATTTCCATACAGTGGTAGGAAACATTATTTTATTATCATTTTGCATTGACGTCATTTTTACTGTAGTGAATCTTATGAATATAAACCAAAACCCTATAAAATCAAAGAATAAACCAGAACAACTTTCTTTGTTGGATAATTAGCGAAATGCTCTTTCGCAAGAAAAACAAACTGCTCGAGAAGTAAATAAATCGGTTAAATACGCAAGTCACGTACTCCTTATCACACAATACGCCGCCAACTCAGCTCGCACCAAAAACAGCCGTGCCGGTGATACAAACGGCGGAACAAACGGAGAAACGGCGCCGAGCCCTGCGGCGGCGTTGCGCAGTCCCGCACAAAGCCCGACCTCGGGCCGGCGCGGCGGACGAATTCATCAGAGCGGGTAGGTGAGGACAATAAAGAATTAATTGAAGGTATGTTTACCGGGTGAGGCTAAGTCTTGACAAATTATACAGATAGCTGTAATTAGCGAATCACCTTGAACCGAATTGCAACAGCATCGACACACATTCGCTTCTCCCGGCCGTTCAGGTCACCGGCTGCCGCACCGGCGAATGATGGCGAACTGCTGGGGTGTTGGTGGGTAACAGGTGGATAACTGCTAGGAAACTGGTGGAGAACTGCCGGGGAGCTGCCAGGGAATAATTGGGGAAATACCAGGGAACTGAACTGCTGAGGAATTGGATTTGAAATGCCACGGAAGCGCCAGGGAATTGCCGTGGAACTGTCAGTGACTCCCGGGAAACTGTTGTGGAATTACCAGGGAATTGCTTTAGAACTCAAAGGGAACTGTTGCGTAACTGTCGTGGAAATTTGCAGAGTCACAGTTAATCTAATGCAACACATTAAACAGCACATTGCATGTAAAAAAGACAATCAATAAAACCACTATATTATTCACATGCAATATAAAATGTATGAAATATTTTAAGTGATTATAATACTATAATACTTTTAGCTAAAATGAAGAAACTGTAATCATTAAAATATACGAGAAACTGTTTATGTCCATTCTGTAGATACGACGAAGAATAGATAGTAATATAACACTTTCACCTCAGTTATAATTATTAATGTTTAACTACAGTAATAGTAATATATAATAATGAATTGATAAGCCATTTTTTGGTAAGACAGATACGTCGATTTTTTTGTGTGAAATAAAAATAAAGTGATAAAAAAGAGGTATAACACAAAAAATTCAAGAAACTATCTCGGAAACGTGGACGAATTCATCAGGCTGGGCGTGTAAGTAAGGACAATCAATCCACGCCAAAAAACTTAAAAAAATTAAGGGGCGACAGAAAGAATGGAATGCAGAATATGTATCACGCATATTGTTCATATATTACTTATAAATTAATCTTGTTCTATATACATCATTGTTATTACGGAAATAAAAAACATAATAAACGAGCCACAAACAGTACACAATTTAGTTTTTTACACACAGAAACTCACCAGGGCAGTAAATTTCTCAAACCTAAGCCCATCAAATGTCAACAGCTTTCAAGATAAGTCACATGCTTAAAAGGTCCACTTCTTTTTATTAGCTTAATTTGGGGTAAAATTTACATAGTCCACTTGTTTTCCTTCCTGTAGATCCACCGATTCGATAATTCCAATCGGATCCAACACAAACGCATTTCATAATGAGCTCATTATGATTCAGGAGTTATGATACAGCTATTGGGATCCGAGTATTTAATGAACGTAGTATTATAATACAAAAGATTATGCTATTAACACTTCAGATGATTGTTCTATTTATGTTTTATTTTCTTTATATGCCTTACTTCAAAGACTGAAACCTAATGTAGGTCTACCGACAGGATTAAAGTATTGCTAAGTTTTGAATAAGCTACCATGTAAACTAATAATAATTATCGTATGGCTTTTAGTGGAGGGAGATCAGCAACTAACTGATAGTATTCCTCGCCTGAAATGCCTGCACTTTTTTATTTTCTATGCAGGTGGACCAACGGCTTAACGTGACTTCCGAACCACGGGAGCGGCCGAACGATCTTTTTGTCCCCGAGCCGGGAATTGAACCTGGGCCAGCTGGGTGGTAACCCAGAGCTCTACCACTGAGCTACGGCCGCTGCCTACCATGTAAACTATAAATAGTCGATATGTTTATTCTGTTTTTCCATGCTTCATCAAATTTAATTTGGTCATAGATAAAGTAGTGTCTGCAACGATTGTATTCTGGCTTTGTACTACAATCGTTGCATAATAGCCAATTTCCGGTAATGAGTATCGTTTTGTTTTACGAATAGCTGATTTATGGTAATAATACAATAACTCTTTTATATAAGTAGTTTTTGATCTATTTGCTATTATTTTTTTTACGATTCGATAGCGAAAGGCCCGCACCGTGGTGACACTATGTGATATAGCCATTGAATGAAAGGAATAAAAATGGCAACTAAGTGCAGAATTGAACATTTTGGGGATTGGACGTACAACCTGAGAATTATGTGGTAAAAAATTACTACACAAGTCTTAATTGTTTCTGTTGTGTTTTTTCGTTAAATACCTAACTTATACCTCTCCTTTATCATGTTATTCATAAGCTGGAATAAAGTAAGACCTTACGATGGGTCAATAACTCTGAATAACCACTAACAAAGTTTGTTTATGTAGATTATTAAAGTAAAAACCGGACGACGGTGCTGCGAAGTTGACATTTCAGCTTTGAAGTGTAATAAGTCAGTTTCTCTATCTCTGTTCTCTTTTTGCTTGTCTTCAAACCTGGTAATTAGACTTATATCAACATTTACTTTTTTCTTTTCCTCACTAGTAAATATTAAAAACGTCCACTATGCCTATTCGGACTTACATTGCATACTTTAGAAATTGTATTGCATACAATGAGTGTTGATAAGTAAATTTATAAAAAATATTTCATTTCAATTTTTTATTTGTATTTTATAGCAATGAAAATGTATATCGAATTATGTTTGAATCTGATATTCAGATTTAGATACACAATCAAACTTTATCTCTTAAACAATGAAGTAAAATCTTATTCAAGAGTAAATGTTATGCGTTTGCAGAACCCAACGTCTGTATGCAATGCTCATCTGGATGGGATGCATAATGCCACAATCATCGCAATATGTCTGACTGAACACATCTCTCCAGGTCTAGAGCATTGGGCGACCACAGATTACAGCGTGTGTAGATGAATGCATTACAGCTGCAGCCAGCCTAGACCACTTACCACATTACGATTACATCCCACATCTCATTCTACTAAAACATTTTCTAGTCTTATTTGTAGGGAAAGTTGGCCAATCGTAGATGAGGAAATTAAGCCATCTTCACCCTTGTAAAAACACTAAAAACATTCCTCCGTATTCCCCTGTTTCGGACGGTGTTTTTGAATATTTATTGTTAAACTTATGTTTATTGTAGATTAAGGTTATATCTAGGTTCCTCATACCTGATATATGAGTAAATATCAATGGTATAGGCATAAGTACACAAACATCTTAAAATTAAGGAAAATTGAGTTACTTTGCGACATCACAGAAAGTAATATTTGTTAAATTTTCAAAATTTTTGAGGTATGAGGGATCTAATATAACTATTCAACTAAACACTTACCAATTTTAAAGAAAATCGGTTGAAAAACGGCGTCAGAAACAGGGGAATAAAATACCATGTTTTACATAAAAGCCGTGTGGTTAACATTGCCGACTGCGCAACAATGGGCTACCATCAGAAAGGCGAAGATGACTCTTACATGAATGGTTTTTGAACAGGTAAAAATACTAGGTGATTGTCAGTATAAATAAAAAAATATTAAAAATAGTGTAATCATAATGTAAAAAGAAATTTCAAAAAATTTAAAATGTAATTAATTTAATTTATTTCAAAGATGTTATGTTGCTTCGCAAAAACAATGAAATGAAAGAGAAACTAATAAGCAATATAATACAACAAAATTTAATTATAATCTCAGGCAAATACTACTATTTTTAACTACAAAACGAAAGATAAATGTACATTTTCTTCGTCTACCTAAGAAATTTCTGATTTATTCGTTCGACATTAAATTACTCTTAATATTCAAAATACAGTTGTGAAATTTTACTAAAGTAAAAATATTGATTTTTGTTTGCAGATTAAGTAAATTGTGTATTGTACATAAAGAATGCTTTTAGAATAATGGTAATTTCAATAGGATCGATAACTGCAAAATATACACTTAGTTTTCTATTTGTAGATCACCGTGAAAATGTCAATAATTCAAGCAAACTTTCCGAAATTCAATGTATACCGTAGTATAAGGCTTGTAAACTGGGAGATAATTAATTTCTAAAGCTCACAATAAAATATTCATGGTGCAATATAATCAGGCGTACCAACGTTGTACACTGTTAAAGTTAAAGTTTGATATCTAACTGTTTCATGATTGAGGTTCAATCTGTAACATATTATCAATGCAGTTTGTATTTAATTTACATTTACATATCAATTAATGTACATAGTTTAATTAATCAGTGTCTGAAGACTTTCTCTCACGCTTTAAACCTAATCAAATGTTGAGATAATGAACAAAGCTAATTAGTTAAATCAAGAGGCCGATTAATCTTGCGTCTTGAGTTCTTCTTCCTTCTTAATTTACATTGCAGTTATTCAAAACAAAATACTATAAACATGTGATTCGCAAACCTTTTTTTTTCTGAGTATAGTTTTTTTTTTTGGACGGTTTTTATATACATAAGTATTAATTTACAGTTTAAAAATTTCAACTTATTTTAATTATTTATTTTCTCTTGTGGAGGGCAATTAATGTAGATAATATTCGACACCGTATGTGGTATTATATCAAGATTTTCTAACCTAGATTTTTGTATGGCTCATTTTTTTTTAATTGACCTATTATACCTTACAAAATGGTAAGAACGGCATACTCCATACCTTGAACACGAATAACATCGAAGGTAATAAAGTGTCGGAATCCATTTCGTTTTTCTCAACAAACATGGCAAAGTTAAAGTGCGAGTTTCACACGTTTAAAATCGCATTTCATCCCAAGGTTGTAAATGTGGCTAATGGAATGTTGACATTTCCAAGAGTTCCTAACTTGGCACGAGAAATCACCGTCATAATTACATTTAACAAGGGAAAGGTCTTAAGTATTACGTATAGAATAAATGCTTCGGCAACAGTTTTTATTTGTTTTTAATTCACTTCAACTACGTACAAGGTTTATCTACTTCATTTGTTGACAGTTAATTTACTTAAAACATTATCTAAATTTTGTGATGGTAAAATTCATCTCTTAATAATAACCAAAATGAACTGAAGTAAATATTCGTAAAATATGTATGTGACCACCTTTTAAAAACACTTCATCATCGATTAAAGAAAGTCTTAAGTCACAATGATATATAATAAGGCATAAAACGTGCTATTATGTCATAGAATATTTGAAAAATTGCGAATTGAACATCAGTTAAGCAGCATTGCTCGCTAGGTACCAGCTAGGGACGGTTCATTAATTACTACTAGAGATCGCCTCCTGATCGAAATTCGATCAAATTTTCAGTTGATCTGGCCCCAAAAAGCTTAAAAACATTTTAGAGCTAAAACATCTGTTCTTCCTAGTTTTCTAGCACTTGTTTTTACAACAGCTGTTTAATGATTCATTCAATTCTCCTTTCTCTATAAGATTAACATTGGAACTTTGAAAGCCTGTGGGGCACAGCCCTGGAGCGGGGCCTACGATAACTAACTGTGGTTAGTTTTCGTAGGCCCCGCCTGGAGTCCGATGTGAATTAGAATGTGATTCTGCTCATTTACAGGACTATACCTTTCTAACGGTATGCGCGGATTTACCCTACGATGCACACGAGCTGAAAAAAAAGGAGGAAATGAAACATGCTCGCGTATTAATATATAGATAGTTTTTGAGACCAGGTCTCATGTAGACTTACTTAAAAACAGGTGTAAAAACTATTGTCGCTCCACTAGTAGACTGTTTCTACAGGGGTTCCAAACTCCTACTGATCTCATCTTTTGTGACCGGATGTTGACTAAGGTAATGTCTGCCATCCGTCATCCGGTTGAGAAACTGACAGCTCGTCAACTAGCTAACGTTCTTCCATCAGGAACATTAGACCTTACTGCTGGAAAACATTACAGGGTTCAAGGTCAGAGTTGGCTCTGGGAGGTTTGGGAGACCTTCGGCGTGTAAGAAATCATGAACAACTTTCCACCTTGCTTTCTTTTTCTTACTTTCTTTCTTAAACCGATAGTCGATGTTCTTAGTTAATCATTTTAGTTTAGAATTGAAATTATTTTTTTTTCTTTAAAGCTTTGTTAGTTGGCAGTTAGTATTGTACATGTTAATTGATTTAATTACCTGGATAATCTATGCTAGTTAGCACAAAATCTTTTTGAGGGCTTGACAAAAATTTTGTTTAATTTCAATAAAAGTTTAGAAATTTGTAATTTATGTCTGTATTATATTTTTGTTAAATATGTACATTAAATTAAATATTATATCCACAGTTGTACTTGAGTACATTGCATATATGGGTAAGGTATATATCGTTACAGTTCGGCGGTCAAGTTACTGATCTGGAATCGAAATTGATTCCATTCTTATGGCTTACATACCCACCCAAATGGAAACTAAGGGATTTTTCATATGTGTAACGTTACGGTTCTGCAAGGTTATTTAGCATAAATGTTTTATTTTTTAAATTAGAGGCTGGTGGTTTTTAAATAATAGAGACTAGAGTAACTTTTCGGTAAGTAAAAAATATTGGAAACAAAGTTACTAATAAAATATTCGATAAATGGGCAGTCTAAAATTAAATAAATGCATTTTATTAAAGAATCAAGGAACGTAACTCTTTTGTGAGTCAATTTTAAATACACTTTCGAGAATAACACCTTCAAAATATTAATTATAACTAGTTATAATAAACAAGTGTGTTTACTCTAACTAAATATAATACAGATACTGTTATAACTAGTTATAATGTAATGCAGCAACACAATTCTCATGCTTCTTTGTAAATGATTTTACCTCACCACACAATAAGACCAACATAATAGATAAATAGATCCATGTTTTATAGGTTTGATAGTAACGATATCAATAGTTTAGTGGAAAATAACCAATAAATTGTGTTTAAATCCACCACAATTTATTTATTTATAGTGTGCTAGATGCGGCATTTCTAGCAATTTCGCATCACTGAAGCCCAACTGCCCGGAACATATGCTAGAATGTTGCACTGCGTCAAACATGCCCGAAATATGTTTACACTGATCACTGGTCTTAGTTGGAAATTCACTGTTTGAAGTCGGATAGGTGGGTGACCATTTCCTTTTCGTTGTTTATATGACTTTCAAACCACTGGCCAGAAATTACCTCATCAAATATTAATCTCTGATTTAGACGAACATTCAACAAATAGTACAAAATTGTCTATTATAAACTTAATTTTGAAAAATGTTTGATAAGTATTTTAAATATTTAGTTCGATATGATAGGTTGTGTTAGTTTTGACGGTATCTTGAATCTGATCACTTTTACAACAGAAGAATAGTTCTTTTTCCTTTGTGCTCTAGCAAAGAATGACAGGAATGGGTTGTTATTTTCTTGCAAATGTTGGGTCCGCATGAACTATTTTTTTATGAATATATTTATTCGTTTATTCACTCATAATTTATATTCATAACGAGCACAAAAACTTGGGAAAATTAATTTTCATTTCATATGATTTTATAAATGAATGTAGATTCAACGCTTTTAAACGGCGTACATTTACCAAGTGATACATAAACAATGTTGTTTCTTCAACACTTTAGCTAAACTGTCATTGACTAATAAAATTATTTTCCGACTTCACAAATGCAATTTTAATGCAAAACTGTCTTCATAACAATACTCTAACTTGACAGCAGTTGACAATCTGAAGGATTTTGCTATCTCCCCTTTGGAAGACAAGATCCCGTTAAGAAGATGTCTTGAGGATATCGACTGATTGGATCAGTTATGAATTGGCTTATGAAGATTCTGATCTGGACTGACCACTGGAGAGCAGTGTAGATAATGCAGTTGACTGGCGCGCTGCCAGGGCCCGTCGTGGTCCGACATCGCCTTATCCGAACTGCCACTGCGGCCGCTGTGTCACCCCTGTCTCAGTATCATACACATTATTGCCGCTTGTCGGATGTGGTTAGTCTCAGACGGATAATTCACTTAAGATAAGGGAGGAAATCAAAACCTTATGTGGCAAATACACCTAGAAAATTTACATATATCATCATTTGAAATAGTAATAATCCCTTGATGCAATTATCTTCGCATTTCGTAAAGGTTTCATTTCTAGTATTTAAGGTAGATGATTTGAATATGTGACAAAAGTGATGCTTTTTTAAAACATTTTTGTGTGCCGCCATCCTAACGTTGTTTTGATCTACGTGTGACAACACTTCCTATTTAAGAATGGAACGGTCTCCATATTAGAACGGTTTCCATACAAAGGTTATTTTGGTAATTTTCTTGTGAAAGTAATTTTCTGGCAGGTAAAATCAGAACAACCTTATCTTATAGCCTACTCTAAAACAAGCTCCGTTTATACGGGCAAACTTTTTTCGCTCCAAGGATTTTTTATTTTTTGGTTGATTATGGGAGTTTCGGCCACCAGGAATCGATTGGCGTTGGTCCCATAGCTGGGAAAAATCTGGTTTTCGCGCTAGAGCCTTTCAAAGTTCCCATTTTATCCTTATGGAGGTTTTTAAATTGAACAAAAATCAGCTGATAACTGTAGATAAACCAATGTGTTATATCTTTCAAGGAAAATTATAACCAAGTGCAGCACCCGTCGGCCTGGCGAGTGAGCGAAGGAGAACGAAAGTAAAATTTTACCGAGCTTAAGCTCGGTCCCCCTGGTACTATCAATAAATCACACTCATGAAGGGTTAGCGCACAATTCAGTTTATCTAAATAAAAGGTTGAAATAATAAAACGTCTTCCAACACTACTCGATATATTTACACTTATACTGTAAATGTTTACAGACGGTAAATATATATAAAAGATCTTATAATGGCGATCGATTTCGACCAGTCACACCGGTCATCATCAGGCCCAATCAGAGACTGAGAGAATCAAGCTGGCGTCCTTGCTGAAATACTATTGGCGCAGGAAGTTCCGGGAAACAAGATGGCGTCCATGCTTAAATCTTATTGGCTACCGGATGTTCGGGAATATATTCTGGTAGGTTCCGCCGGAATCGAAGTTCACTTGTTCGTTTATCAACTTGTCCCTGTTTTTACATTTTTCTTTAAATATATATAATTCTTCCCATGCGTTCATTGTGTTTCCTTTCCTACATGTCTTGATTATTTGCAGGTTTTCTTCTATGGTTTTTAATGAGTGGCCATTTTCTAAAAGGTGTTTTGCTACATTTGATCTTTCCGGTTTGTTGTTCTTTCATGCTGATATGTGGTTCTTGAATCTTTTTATAAAATTAACGGTTTGTCCAACGTAGAAGTTGTCGCAATCTTCACAGCTGATTTTGTAAATACCGGCTTGGTTGAATTGGTTATTATCTTCAATCTTGGGGTGTAGCAGTCCACTCATGGTGTTTTGTGTTTTGAAGGCGACAGAAACTCCGTATTTCTTGAATCTATTAGCGATCTTTTGTGTTACGTTTCCAGTGTAGTTAAATACAGTGAATCTAGTAGATTTGTCTTCGTCATTTTTCAATGTGGTCTGGCTGTAGAGTCGATTCTGGTTCTTTATTTTCCTTAAGATTTTATTTTCCATTTCGTCTATGAGGCTAGTACGGTATCCATTGGCTCGTGCAATACTTTTGATGGTTGCTATTTCTTCTTTGCGGCTGGACTCACTTAAGGGGATCTTGTATGCTCTATATAACATTGAACTGAATGCAGCAGTCTTGTGGCTTAATGGATGTACGGATTTATTATTAATGGTTGTGTCTGTCTGTGTCGGTTTCCTGTAGATGGCGAACTCCAGTTTGTTCTCTCTTCTTATTACTGTCAAGTCTAAGTAATTGAGTTTTCCGTCTTCTTCGTATTCATTCGTGAATGTCAGATTTCCATGGTGGCTGTTTAATAATTTCAAAATGTCCTCTGCTTCTTCTTCTTTCTTCTCGTTGAAAATAATTAGGACGTCATCTACATATCTTATATATAACTGGATATCGTGGTTCATCTTCAATTGTTCCAAAATAATATCTTCATGGTGTTGCAAAAATACTTCTGACATTATTGCAGAGAGTGGACTTCCCATTGTTAGGCCATCTGATTGGCTGTAGAATTTGTTGTTGAATCTGAAATAATTCTGGTCCAGTACAGTCTTCAGTAACATAACAAGTTGGTTAACATACGTTTTTTCCAATCCATTGTTTTCTAGTCTACATTTAACAAGATTTATTGTTTCATTCACCGGTACATTAGTGTATAAATTCGAAATATCAAAGGATACTAATCTACTATCTTTGGTAATATCAACATTCGTCACTTTATCAACAAATTCATAACTATTTTTTACATTGTGTCTGTATTCTAGTTCCAGATCATTAAACAAAATATTTGAGAGCATCTTAGAAACATTGTATGTTGGTGCTGATTTAAAGTTCACTAGAGGTCTAATTGGTACATTCTTCTTGTGGATTTTTGGAATTCCTTTCATCACAGGTGCTTTTGAATTTAAAATATTCATTCGAGGTCTACATTCTTCAGAAATTACTCTATCACACTTCTTCACGACATCTGATAATACTCTCTGGTATTTTTCTGTAGGGTCTTTCTTCAATTCCTTAAAATCGTTTTCTCGAATAAAATCTTCTGTCTTCTTAATGTAGTCATTTCGGTCCATTATTACTATGGCATTACTTTTGTCAGCTTTCAATGCAAGGGCGCTATTTTCTTCGAGTTTCTTCTTGATTTCTTTACATTTCTTCATATCTTCTTTCATTTCTTGGGTACATTTCATGATCGTAGTTGGGAAATCTGTAGTAATATCTTGTCGTACTGCACATAAGTCTACGTCTTTCAATATCCGAATGTTTGCTTCAATATCTGTAGCTATTATGTCCTTTTGCTTCTTATCATCAATGGCAAAATTATGTTTTAGTCCATATTCGAGTATTTTAATATCTTCTTTGTCGAACTGCACGTCTGTTAAGTTGATTACTCGTTTCTGGAAGTTGTGGTTGGAGTTTCCCTCTTCAATTTCTCCATTGTTCTTATCGGTTTGCGTAAGGTTATCTAATTTTCTATTAACCCTCTTGTATTTAATATCCATAAGTTCTTCTATCTCATCTGATACTATTTCGTGCAACATTTCCCATGCTAAAAATCCATACTTCTTTTGAAATTCTAGGTGTGTTGTGTATGATTGTAGGCTAAGGTCATCTTTTTCTCTATACAATTGTTTTATCATATTTTCTACATACTTGATTTCTGCTTGTTCCTTAGTCTTCTTTGCTGCAATGGAGTTTCCTTTCATTTTTATTTTGGCATACTGAGGTGTTACTTTGTTTTTAAGACACTGCTTGTTAAAATAAATATCGGCAATCATTTACCATTTACCATTTACCATGTCCTCTTCTCCGCAGTCTTCAAGACCGGGGTGTCGTCAAAAGTAGATTTCTTCTTAACTGCCCTCCTTAGGGGTGGGGAGTAGTGTTTTGTGAGCTTTTGGGCCTATCTATGGTATTGATGTTCATCAAAAAATTCATTTATGTTGTAATAGGGCCTATTGAGGAGATATTGTTTTAATTTTTTAAAGAAGAGTTTAAGATTATTTACAGATTTGAGGTTTTCGGGGAGAGCATTGAAAAGTTTTGCCCCCATATAAGATGGGGTTCTGCTTGTTTTTTGGAGCCTATGCTGTGGTAGGTTTAAGTTATTTTTATTTCTAATGTTATATTTGCGGCATTCAGTCCTATAGATTGGCGGATTAGTTTTAGTGAGTTTTATGTTTTCGAGGATATAGGTGGATGTTAAGGTTAGGATTTGGTTTGAGATGAAGTATGGTTTACAATGTTCTTGTGGTGGTAGTTGTTCGAGAATTCTGACAGCTTTTTTTTGTAGAATAAGAATTTTCTGAAGATTGGTTTCACTGGCTGCACCCCAGGCTATGATTCCAAACCGCATATGAGATGCAAATAAAGCATGATAGGCTATCTTGGTTGTGTCCTTATTGGTGATTGTTCTAAGTCTCCTAAGTGCGTAGAGAGATGATGATAGTTTTCCGTGTAAGAATTCCAGATGACTTAGCCATGAAAGGTTGCAGTCGACAAGTATACCAAGAAATTTTGTGGTTGTTTCTGTTAAAGTACTTGATGTTGAAGTTGCAGGTGTTCGGTTGTTGCTTATGAAATTTATGTGTACTGTTTTATCTTTATTTATTTGCAAGTTTAAGGATTCACAGAATTTTGATGCTTCGTTTATGGTTTCGGAGACTGTGGTGTTGAAGTTTGAAGATTTCTCAATTGGAGATAGAATAGTAGTGTCGTCAGCGAACATGAGACACTTCTTATTCGCTGTCAGTTGACTCGGAAATGAGTTAATATAGATGAGAAAGCAGAGAGGTCCTAGGACCGATCCCTGGGGAATTCCTTGGGTGGTTTGTAGCAGAGATGATCTGAATTTGGTTTTTGTGTTGAGTTGACTATACTCCAATTCTGTGATTTGCTGTCGATTTAGGAAGTAATTTTTAATCCAATTCAGGGCATTATTTTGAATGTTTAGTTCATGAAGTTTTCTAATCAGAATTTCTCTATCTAAGGAATCGAATGCCTTTTGGATGTCGAGGAAGGTACCCGCTACTTGTTTTCTTGCCTCCCACTGTTCGGTGATTACGTCACAGAGTTGATTTAAAGCTGAATTTATGGACTTTCCTTGCTGGAAGCCGTGCTGATCTTGAGAGATTATGTGGTTATTATTGAGGTGGTTTATAAGTTGGTTATGTATGACTTTTTCTAAGTATTTTGAGAGAGTTGGTAAAACTGAAATTGGTCGGTAGTTTTCAATGGAGTTGGAGTTGCCTTTCTTGAATTTTGGGTAGACTAAAGCTATTTTCATTTGGTCGGGTACAGTGGACTGGGCTATGGATGTGTTGATTATATCTAAAATGGGAGTTACTAATTCTTCTTGGCAATATTTTATGATTTTATTGGAAATACCATCAATTCCAGCTGAATTTTTTGGGGGCATTGTTTTGAAAATTTCAAGGAGGTCTCTTTTACTGATAGGGTGGAAGTTGTTCAATGTTGCAGACGGATCGGTTGGTAGATGAGTCTGGGTATTGGTTTTCTGGATTTGGTTTGAGGGTGAAAGGCCTAATGTGACAAAATAGTTGTTAAATTCATTAGTGATGATCTTCGGGTCAGTGGTCATTTTGTTGTTGATTTCCAGAATGATGTTGTTAGGGTCCGAGGACTTAATATTTCTTTCCTTATTTATGACATTCCAAATTTCCTTATTTCTATTTGGGGCACTTTCAATTCTAGATGAGATCTGCTTTCTTTTCTGGTTTTTTATTTCAAGGTCATAAGTCTTTTTTAATTGACAGTACAGTCTTTTGTCTTCCATACTATTTGAAATGATGTATTTGTTGTGGGCTGCCTGAAGAGTTTGATGAAGCTTAGTTAATTTTTCGTCCCAGAAGGAGTAATTGGGCCTATTATATAAGGTTTTTTCAGTGAGGGGCATTATACAATCCATTTCGAATTGGAGTGTCGAGACAAAATAGTTGTACTTGTCATTCACATCAGATGAGTTGAGGACATCATTCCATAGTTGCCTTTTTAGTCGATTTTTTAAAATTTTCAGGTTTGGTTTACTTGTGATTCTTAAAGTTCTTTTAATAGGGTTTTGTTTCAAGATATACCAGTTTTTTATGGTGCAGCTAGTTATTAGGTGATCAGATATGGAGTTTGCATGGGTTCTTGCTTGAACAGACATTTTGTTGAGGTTGGTGATACATAAATCGATACTTGAGGCAGAAGTAGGCGTGATTCGAGTAAACGGTAGGTCTAGAGTGTGTAGGCTATGTTCTGAGAGAAAATTTTTCAATTTTTTTACTTTACTGTCATCTGAGTTCAAAATGTTAATGTTTAAATCACCAAGCAGCATGATACTCCTATGTAACTTACTATATCGGGAGATGAGGTTGTCCAAGATGTTAAGCATTTCTTCAGTCTCGCCAATAGGCGAATGATAGGCTCCAATTATAACTAGGCTCTTATTTTTAGTCTTGAGCTCAATTGCACTAAGTTCTAAGGTGAGTTCTTTAGAGAGGTCATGTGTAGGTATTACATTTAGGTTAAATATTAAATTTTCTCTAGAGTATAGAGCAATGCCTCCCTATCTATGGGTTTTTCTGGAAAAGTTACATACTAAATTGAATCCTGGTATGGACAGAGAAGTTAATTGATTTTCTTTCAGACCATGCTCTGAAATTATAATGATATCTGCATTAATTGTGTGGGTTTCAAAAAGTAGTTTTTCTATTTTTTTGTTTAGGCCTCTTTGAATATTAAAGTGGATAATTGTGAGGTTTTGTTTGGGTTTATGAATGTTTGACCTTTGCTTGTTTAAGTTGTGTGGTGACTCAGGGCCTAAGCCCCGTTTTTTGATTGATTTTCATGATTAGGTGAGGGTGATTTGCTGGCTGAAGGTTTTTGCTGGCAGAGGTCCCCGCGACAGTCCGGATTCCGAGGTGCAGTTGCCATAGATGTTTCATCCTCCTTGAAGTCTTCCTCTGGATTTTCCGGATTTTCCTTTGTTGGTAGTGTTTGGTTAGTTAAGTCCATAGTTAAATCTTGGGAATCAGGTATTTGTGTCTTGTCCATAGAAAAGTCAAAATCAGGTATTTGTGGATCTTCGGAGATTTGTTGATCTTTGGGGTTGAGGTCCGGTGAGATGGCAGTTGTCAGTTTTAGATGTGATAGTAGATGTTGGGTTAAGTACCTTGTTCCCTTGCTGTTAAAGTGAATTCCGTCTTTGTTATAGCAGCTATCATCGAGAACATTATTGAGGTCTATGTAGTGTGCTCCTAGTTGAAGACACATGAACTTGAGTGCTTCATTTATTTCATCTACAATTTTATCTCTAGCATCCTTACGGTAAGGAATGGAGTTTACGTACCACTCAGAGCCCACAAACGCCTTCTGAGCAGCCTCGATTGTGAGCCAGAGGGGCTTCATAATGTGATTTGGTGTAAGAGCGGAGTTTACATCATTGGAGCCAATATTCAAGACAACTTTCTCTGGGATGACTTCAAGTTGGGATATGTATCGACTTAGGTCTTTGATTCGCCCGCCTGGCATTACTTTAATGAGAATATTAGCTTTATAGTAAGATCTAATGAGGTTCGCTGATCCACGGATCAGAGAGTCACCTATGAATAGGGCTTCTGGGTCTTGTGATTTGTTGGAATTTTTTATTTTGCTATCAGGCCTAGGGGTATTATATGTGTTGTGAGTGGTCGCTGTTGAGGGGGGTAGGCTATTGTCTGTTGTTTTCATACTGGGTGGTTGAGATTTAGAAGTGTTTTTGTTGTTTGGAGGGAGGTACGAAAGCTCTTCACTGTTTGGTTTAATGCTAGACAAGTTAGGTTCACAGTCGTTCAATGATTTGTTGACCAGGGCATTCATGTTATTTGGGCCAATATCCAAATTTAGCTCAGTTTTGGGGATGGAGTACTTTTTAAGTAGATCATAAAGAGTCTGCTCAAGTCGAAAGATTACTTCCATTTTTACCGTTAGGGAATCTGACAGTTTGAGGTTTTCCCTTTTTTGAGACACTAGTTGAGATTGAATTTCTTTAAGGTCGTTTGTGAGGATCTCCACTATGGATTTATACTGTTGAAGCTGCTCTAGGTTAGGCTGAGCAATGGAATCTGTAGGCTTACCAGAGTTAGGCCTAATATTTAAACAGGTTTTACAAACAAAAGTCAAGTGGAAGTCATTGCTAACCAAAGATTTATATTGAGTATTGGTGATCTTAACGCATTTTATATGGTACCAGTTGCCACAGTCGCATCCGACTGCTTTGTCTTTCTCACGGACCTCAATTCCGCATATTATGCATTCCGGTGAAGTATCCTCCAGTTCTGGGCTCTCGTCAAGTGATGTCAGGTCTAGGGATGGCAGGGTAGGCTGGGTTGGAAAGGTAGGCATTGGGGGGGAATTCATGATAGGCTGCTGGCTGGATTTTTGTTTATTTATTTTTTGGCCTACACTTAATCGTTTGATGTTATTTTTTGTTTAATTTAATTGTTTGGTTATTATTATTATTATTATTTTTTATTATTTATTTTTACTATTTTTTTGGATTTATTTTTTTTGTGTGGTTTTCTGCCTGAAAAGAGCTTTCAAAATTTCAGTTTTTCTTAAAAATAAATGAAAGATAACTTATTTTGCCACATACCTTGAAAAATCCTATGCTAGGTTTGGCTCACTTTGCAATCGGACAGGATAGGGTTGCGGGCTGGTCGCTTCGATGATGTCGCAAGATGGAGTCTTGGCGTCTTCTTCCCGGCTTCTTCCTTCTCAGATTGGGTTACGCCATCTTGGAAATTTCTTGACTTTTGGTTTGAAGCTTATTTAATTGAATTGGCAATAAAAGATGATGTAGTTTTTACTATGGAGATGGACTTTACATTAAATAAATTGGTTTGAGTCGATAAACTTAATTTGACAAGTTGTCTGATAATAATTATGTGACTGTGAAAATTTTGATGTGAGTTGGCTATGGCTGTAATGGCGATGTCAATGGTCCGTGGCTGTTTTGACGATTTTACTTATTGTAAAAGGTTCCGGCACTAAAAACTATAACTATTGTGGGAAAAAATTGATAGATAATCGGTTTTAAATAGTTTTTACACTTGAAAAGTCACTAATTAAGCAATAAAAACTGAAAATTCGAAGAGCTAATACAGGCTTCCCCCTTCCCCAATCTTCGTGTGGACTTTGATTCTAACATCTCTATACCTCAATGCTAGTTGTGCTTGACTGGCATCACTAAATAACTTCTTGATTAGCATTATATGTGCTGGTAATGATATTCAGGTTGAAATAATAAAACGTCTTCCAACACTACTCGATATATTTACACTTATACTGTAAATGTTTACAGACGGTAAATATATATAAAAGATCTTATAATGGCGATCGATTTCGACCAGTCACACCGGTCATCATCAGGCCCAATCAGAGACTGAGAGAATCAAGCTGGCGTCCTTGCTGAAATACTATTGGCGCAGGAAGTTCCGGGAAACAAGATGGCGTCCATGCTTAAATCTTATTGGCTACCGGATGT
The DNA here is from genome assembly GCA_030545055.2 of Neoaliturus tenellus. NCBI lineage: Eukaryota > Metazoa > Arthropoda > Insecta > Hemiptera > Cicadellidae > Neoaliturus > Neoaliturus tenellus. The sequence goes on along the minus strand of CM061533.1, from coordinate 22,390,655 downwards.
TCGGGAATATATTCTGGTAGGTTCCGCCGGAATCGAAGTTCACTTGTTCGTTTATCAACTTGTCCCTGTTTTTACATTTTTCTTTAAATATATATAATTCTTCCCATGCGTTCATTGTGTTTCCTTTCCTACATGTCTTGATTATTTGCAGGTTTTCTTCTATGGTTTTTAATGAGTGGCCATTTTCTAAAAGGTGTTTTGCTACATTTGATCTTTCCGGTTTGTTGTTCTTTCATGCTGATATGTGGTTCTTGAATCTTTTTATAAAATTAACGGTTTGTCCAACGTAGAAGTTGTCGCAATCTTCACAGCTGATTTTGTAAATACCGGCTTGGTTGAATTGGTTATTATCTTCAATCTTGGGGTGTAGCAGTCCACTCATGGTGTTTTGTGTTTTGAAGGCGACAGAAACTCCGTACAGTATTTCTTGAATCTATTAGCGATCTTTTGTGTTACGTTTCCAGTGTAGTTAAATACAGTGAATCTAGTAGATTTGTCTTCGTCATTTTTCAATGTGGTCTGGCTGTAGAGTCGATTCTGGTTCTTTATTTTCCTTAAGATTTTATTTTCCATTTCGTCTATGAGGCTAGTACGGTATCCATTGGCTCGTGCAATACTTTTGATGGTTGCTATTTCTTCTTTGCGGCTGGACTCACTTAAGGGGATCTTGTATGCTCTATATAACATTGAACTGAATGCAGCAGTCTTGTGGCTTAATGGATGTACGGATTTATTATTAATGGTTGTGTCTGTCTGTGTCGGTTTCCTGTAGATGGCGAACTCCAGTTTGTTCTCTCTTCTTATTACTGTCAAGTCTAAGTAATTGAGTTTTCCGTCTTCTTCGTATTCATTCGTGAATGTCAGATTTCCATGGTGGCTGTTTAATAATTTCAAAATCTCCTCTGCTTCTTCTTCTTTCTTCTCGTTGAAAATAATTAGGACGTCATCTACATATCTTATATATAACTGGATATCGTGGTTCATCTTCAATTGTTCCAAAATAATATCTTCATGGTGTTGCAAAAATACTTCTGACATTATTGCAGAGAGTGGACTTCCCATTGTTAGGCCATCTGATTGGCTGTAGAATTTGTTGTTGAATCTGAAATAATTCTGGTCCAGTACAGTCTTCAGTAACATAACAAGTTGGTTAACATACGTTTTTTCCAATCCATTGTTTTCTAGTCTACATTTAACAAGATTTATTGTTTCATTCACCGGTACATTAGTGTATAAATTCGAAATATCAAGGGATACTAATCTACTATCTTTGGTAATATCAACATTCGTCACTTTATCAACAAATTCATAACTATTTTTTACATTGTGTCTGTATTCTAGTTCCAGATCATTAAACAAAATATTTGAGAGCATCTTAGAAACATTGTATGTTGGTGCTGATTTAAAGTTCACTAGAGGTCTAATTGGTACATTCTTCTTGTGGATTTTTGGAATTCCTTTCATCACAGGTGCTTTTGAATTTAAAATATTCATTCGAGGTCTACATTCTTCAGAAATTACTCTATCACACTTCTTCACGACATCTGATAATACTCTCTGGTATTTTTCTGTAGGGTCTTTCTTCAATTCCTTAAAATCGTTTTCTCGAATAAAATCTTCTGTCTTCTTAATGTAGGATATTAAATACAAGAGGGTTAATATAAAATTAGATAACCTTACGCAAACCGATAAGAACAATGGAGAAATTGAAGAGGGAAATAAGAAGAGAGTAATAAGAAGTAATAAGAAGAGAGAACAAACTGGAGTTCGCCATCTACAGGAAACCGACACAGACAGACACAACCATTAATAATAAATCCGTACATCCATTAAGCCACAAGACTGCTGCATTCAGTTCAATGTTATATAGAGCATACAAGATCCCCTTAAGTGAGTCCAGCCGCAAAGAAGAAATAGCAACCATCAAAAGTATTGCACGAGCCAATGGATACCGTACTAGCCTCATAGACGAAATGGAAAATAAAATCTTAAGGAAAATAAAGAACCAGAATCGACTCTACAGCCAGACCACATTGAAAAATGACGAAGACAAATCTACTAGATTCACTGTATTTAACTACACTGGAAACGTAACACAAAAGATCGCTAATAGATTCAAGAAATACGGAGTTTCTGTCGCCTTCAAAACACAAAACACCATGAGTGGACTGCTACACCCCAAGATTGAAGATAATAACCAATTCAACCAAGCCGGTATTTACAAAATCAGCTGTGAAGATTGCGACAACTTCTACGTTGGACAAACCGTTAATTTTATAAAAAGATTCAAGAACCACATATCAGCATGGAAGAACAACAAACCGGAAAGATCAAATGTAGCAAAACACCTTTTAGAAAATGGCCACTCATTAAAAACCATAGAAGAAAACCTGCAAATAATCAAGACATGTAGGAAAGGAAACACAATGAACGCATGGGAAGAATTATGTATATTTAAAGAAAAATGTAAAAACAGGGACAAGTTGATAAACGAACAAGTGAACTTCGATTCCGGCGGAACCTACCAGAATATATTCCCGAACATCCGGTAGCCAATAAGATTTAAGCATGGACGCCATCTTGTTTCCCGGAACTTCCTGCGCCAATAGTATTTCAGCAAGGACGCCAGCTTGATTCTCTCAGTCTCTGATTGGGCCTGATGATGACCGGTGTGACTGGTCGAAATCGATCGCCATTATAAGATCTTTGATATATATTTACCGTCTGTAAACATTTACAGTATAAGTGTAAATATATCGAGTAGTGTTGGAAGACGTTTTATTATTTCAACCTGAATATCATTACCAGCACATATAATGCTAATCAAGAAGTTATTTAGTGATGCCAGTCAAGCACAACTAGCATTGAGGTATAGAGATGTTAGAATCAAAGTCCACACGAAGATTGCCGATATTTATTTTAACAAGCAGTGTCTTAAAAACAAAGTAACACCTCAGTATGCCAAAATAAAAATGAAAGGAAACTCCATTGCAGCAAAGAAGACTAAGGAACAAGCAGAAATCAAGTATGTAGAAAATATGATAAAACAATTGTATAGAGAAAAAGATGACCTTAGCCTACAATCATACACAACACACCTAGAATTTCAAAAGAAGTATGGATTTTTAGCATGGGAAATGTTGCACGAAATAGTATCAGATGAGATAGAAGAACTTATGGATATTAAATACAAGAGGGTTAATAGAAAATTAGATAACCTTACGCAAACCGATAAGAACAATGGAGAAATTGAAGAGGGAAACTCCAACCACAACTTCCAGAAACGAGTAATCAACTTAACAGACGTGCAGTTCGACAAAGAAGATATTAAAATACTCGAATATGGACTAAAACATAATTTTGCCATTGATGATAAGAAGCAAAAGGACATAATAGCTACAGATATTGAAGCAAACATTCGGATATTGAAAGACGTAGACTTATGTGCAGTACGACAAGATATTACTACAGATTTCCCAACTACGATCATGAAATGTACCCAAGAAATGAAAGAAGATATGAAGAAATGTAAAGAAATCAAGAAGAAACTCGAAGAAAATAGCGCCCTTGCATTGAAAGCTGACAAAAGTAATGCCATAGTAATAATGGACCGAAATGACTACATTAAGAAGACAGAAGATTTTATTCGAGAAAACGATTTTAAGGAATTGAAGAAAGACCCTACAGAAAAATACCAGAGAGTATTATCAGATGTCGTGAAGAAGTGTGATAGAGTAATTTCTGAAGAATGTAGACCTCGAATGAATATTTTAAATTCAAAAGCACCTGTGATGAAAGGAATTCCAAAAATCCACAAGAAGAATGTACCAATTAGACCTCTAGTGAACTTTAAATCAGCACCAACATACAATGTTTCTAAGATGCTCTCAAATATTTTGTTTAATGATCTGGAACTAGAATACAGACACAATGTAAAAAATAGTTATGAATTTGTTGATAAAGTGACGAATGTTGATATTACCAAAGATAGTAGATTAGTATCCTTTGATATTTCGAATTTATACACTAATGTACCGGTGAATGAAACAACAAATCTTGTTAAATGTAGACTAGAAAACAATGGATTGGAAAAAACGTATGTTAACCAACTTGTTATGTTACTGAAGACTGTACTGGACCAGAATTATTTCAGATTCAACAACAAATTCTACAGCCAATCAGATGGCCTAACAATGGGAAGTCCACTCTCTGCAATAATGTCAGAAGTATTTTTGCAACACCATGAAGATATTATTTTGGAACAATTGAAGATGAACCACGATATCCAGTTATATATAAGATATGTAGATGACGTCCTAATTATTTTCAACGAGAAGAAAGAAGAAGAAGCAGAGGAGATTTTGAAATTATTAAACAGCCACCATGGAAATCTGACATTCACGAATGAATACGAAGAAGACGGAAAACTCAATTACTTAGACTTGACAGTAATAAGAAGAGAGAACAAACTGGAGTTCGCCATCTACAGGAAACCGACACAGACAGACACAACCATTAATAATAAATCCGTACATCCATTAAGCCACAAGACTGCTGCATTCAGTTCAATGTTATATAGAGCATACAAGATCCCCTTAAGTGAGTCCAGCCGCAAAGAAGAAATAGCAACCATCAAAAGTATTGCACGAGCCAATGGATACCGTACTAGCCTCATAGACGAAATGGAAAATAAAATCTTAAGGAAAATAAAGAACCAGAATCGACTCTACAGCCAGACCACATTGAAAAATGACGAAGACAAATCTACTAGATTCACTGTATTTAACTACACTGGAAACGTAACACAAAAGATCGCTAATAGATTCAAGAAATACTGTACGGAGTTTCTGTCGCCTTCAAAACACAAAACACCATGAGTGGACTGCTACACCCCAAGATTGAAGATAATAACCAATTCAACCAAGCCGGTATTTACAAAATCAGCTGTGAAGATTGCGACAACTTCTACGTTGGACAAACCGTTAATTTTATAAAAAGATTCAAGAACCACATATCAGCATGAAAGAACAACAAACCGGAAAGATCAAATGTAGCAAAACACCTTTTAGAAAATGGCCACTCATTAAAAACCATAGAAGAAAACCTGCAAATAATCAAGACATGTAGGAAAGGAAACACAATGAACGCATGGGAAGAATTATATATATTTAAAGAAAAATGTAAAAACAGGGACAAGTGATAAACGAACAAGTGAACTTCGATTCCGGCGGAACCTACCAGAATATATTCCCGAACATCCGGTAGCCAATAAGATTTAAGCATGGACGCCATCTTGTTTCCCGGAACTTTCTGCGCCAATAGTATTTCAGCAAGGACGCCAGCTTGATTCTCTCAGTCTCTGATTGGGCCTGATGATGACCGGTGTGACTGGTCGAAATCGATCGCCATTATAAGATCTTTTATATATATTTACCGTCTGTAAACATTTACAGTATAAGTGTAAATATATCGAGTAGTGTTGGAAGACGTTTTATTATTTCAACCTGAATATCATTACCAGCACATATAATGCTAATCAAGAAGTTATTTACTAAATAAAAGCCAACTGATGTAGGCTATACTCTCGGAGTTCACAGATTCCCTATAACACTTCCTACACACTAAGAAATACTGTTTAAATTATTTTGCTTATTTTTTTTTCATCATAAAAATCTGTTAAGCTAGCAAAATCTTTCTAACGTCTGAGAGAAAATATACAATAAATGACAACGATCAAAGAATTCTTCACGTAAATAAAAAAATAGAGAAAACTACAGGAAGTTGATGTCACACTCGGTTCAAAACGGAAACGCTAAGATTTGAATATAAAACTATTAAAGATGTCATGAGCTGTCACAACATACCGCTATCAGGCAAGGTCATGGTACTGATAACAATGATAAGTGGATGGTTAACATGTCCGTGCCACTGTCAACACAACCTACACCAAAACAGCACCGACAACACCTACTGTACCTAACAACCACTGCCGTACAAGTGCGACTTGGTCTATTTTGTAAACCTAATTACGAAGTAGTAAAGTAGTAGTTAGTGGTTAGTAGTAGTTAGTTAGTTAGTACGAAGTAGTAGTTAGTGTAGGAGTGCTGAAGAGAAAAGCGATCTTTTTTCAATTTTTTTTTCTTCGGTCTTCAGTGATGCTGATATTGCTATCCCCACATTTGACTTTGGCTGGAATTTCACGATCCCACACTTTGTCATCACTCCATTGGATGTCCAAAAAAACTCGAAGCCCTCGACCCAAACAAGGGAGCTGGCCCGGATGGTATTCCGCCACTTATCCTGAAGTACTGTGCTCCTGTTTTAGCGGTTCACCTTGCTGTACTCTTCTCTTCTCTCTTAGCAAGCGGTGTATTTCCTACAGTCCTCAAGAGAGGTTTTGTTGTGCCAATATTCAAGAGTGGAGATCGTTGCGACGTTAAAAACTATAGACCAATCGTCATTCAGTCTGCCATAGCCAAAGTCTATGAGAATCTGGTCTTAGATTTCCTCTATTTTAACTTACGCAAATGCATATCTGCTGAACAACATGGCTTCCTTTGTTCTCGCTCAACGACATCCAACTTGCTTGAATTCCAGGACTTCGTCATGTCAAGCTTTCTTGATTCTAGCCAAGTAGATTGTGCCTACTTAGATCTTTCTAAGGCTTTTGACAAAGTGAACCATCGTCTTCTGTTGGCCAAGTTGAATGGATATGGAGTAACGGGTACTCTGCTCAAATGGCTAGAGAGTTATTTAATTGACAGGGATCTAGTAGTCAAATGTGATGGTTACGTTTCTCAGCCTTTCAAAGTCCTATCTGGAGTTCCTCAAGGATCTCATCTCGGTCCGCTACTGTTTAATATCTTCATGAATGATATTAGTGGTGTGATTAAATCCCATTTCTTGATGTTTGCGGACGATATGAAGATTTTTGACAAGATATCTAGTGTCGAAGATAACGAAAATCTGCAAACTTCCCTCAGCAATGTTGAACATTGGTGCAAAGCTAATGCTATGGAGCTCAATGTTTCAAAGTGTGTGGTCATGTCTTTTAAACGCGGGCAGAACATCACCAACTATGCTTATGTCATGCACGATTCTGTTTTGAAGAGGGTCTTAAGAGTTAAGGATCTGGGCATTACACTAACTCCTACACTTAATCCTATTGAACATATTCTACATGTTACAGCAAGAGCCAGTTCTCTTCTCGGCTTTATCTTTAGAACAACTAAAGATTTCAGTTCCCCCGCAACTCTAGTTATCCTTTACAAGACTCTTATCCGTCCTGTACTGGAGTATGGGTCAGTAATTTGGTCTCCTCACCAACTTAACCATATAGACCAGTTGGAGTGTATTCAACGCAGGTTCGTCAGAATGCTTGGTTGCAGACTTGGTTACGGCTACCGTGAAACTCCAGTTGGTGAAATTGAAGCTTGCTTTGGCCTTTCTTCTTTGAAACTGAGACGGCATCATGTCGACCTTGTAACACTCTTTAAGTTGTTAAACGGCCATCTGGACTGCCCTTCTTTACTTAGCAGCATTGATTTCCACATACCAAAAGGAACGAGGTCCAAATCAATACTTAGAAGACGTCACCTTCCCACCAACTACGCCTACCACAGCGGTATTTCACGGCTCTTAAGAAGTGGAAGCGAAGCTCCAACTCAGCTGGATTTCTTCAATGAAACAGGATCGTCCTTTAGGAGAAAATTGGCTGCCATGCGTCTCTAGCATCACATTGTTTGTGAAGTTTGTTTGGTGGCGCCTTTAAAGGGTCACACCTGTGCTTTTCTTGGTGACACCTTTGAAGGGTCACACCAGTGCAGGTGCTTGTGTTTTTCTTGGTGATGCCTTTAAAGGGTCACACATATGTTAGTGCCTGTGTCTGTGCCTTAACCAGTGCAAATTCAAGTCTTCTAATTGTTATTTATGTTTTTGTTATTTATTTGTTAACTTATTACTCGTGATATTTATTGTGTCTTCTTAATTATAATCTGGTCATTATTGTTATTGTTATAAGTATTTTGATTAGTCATAATTTATTTGTTGTTACTTATCTGTTTCCATCGTTATTAAGTTATTGTTATCATCTTGTAGAACTAAAATGCTCTTTATCACGTAGTATTTATTGTAAAATGGTGTAAATCCGTTGGGAAATAAATAAATAAATAAATAAATAAATAAAATGAACTTAGCTTATTGGCTTGACACCCCTAACAAATGATCGTATAGGGTTGCCCCGCAACCATGGGACCAACCTTTAACAGTTTATTAATTAAAATAAGAAAACAATACAACAAAATGCGTCTTCAAAAGATTAATTTTCCGACTGTTTGTCTGGATATATTTTTTGTGTTAATGCATAGCATATTTTTAACGATTCTAGCTATGGAATTGAAACTTGGCACAAATTTTACGTATGCTAAGACACGAATTCAGTTGAATTTTGACATTTCTTTTTCTAAAAATCAAAAATGGCCACCATTTTTTAAATTTCAAAACTAAAAAATTATCTCACACAAAAAAGTTGCAAAATTCAATTATTATATATTCAAAGCGAGAGGAGTTTCTAACAATAAAACCAAGCAAATTCGCATAAGTTGGCTTGCTAAAAGCATGTTTTTATAAAGAAAAGTCATTATTTGTATATTGTTTGTTGCTCGATCATTGAATCTTGGTATTTGTTTGCTAGATAATAAAATTGTACAACTATTTTGTATCTCATAAAGTTAATATATAAACAGACAGAAGGAAAACTTCTCGATATTATATAAATGTTGTAGTATGTTTAATTAAAATCCATTTTGTGGCCCCTGGATGATGTTTGAACAATTAATGGTAATCTTACCTCCGTCAATCATCCAACAATAAAAGGTTAAAATCTCCTACGTAACTGACACGTTTCGTTGTTATTACAACATCTTCAGAGCATTCGTAGTCGTCAAAAGTTAAAATTAAACAACACAAACACGAACATTGAGACACACACGCATACGAACAGTTACATGAATTGATAGGCCTATCATGGCGACACGGACGGTCCCGGCGCGGGTAGCAGACTCTGCTACCCGCAGATGTAACTGTTCGTATGCGTGTGTGTCTCAATGTTCGTGTTTGTGTTGTTTAATTTGAACTTTTGACGACTACGAATGCTCTGAAGATGTTGTAATAACAACGAAACATGTCAGCTACGTAGGAGATTTTAACCTTTTATTGATGGATGATTGACGGAGGTAAGATTACCATTAATTAGTAGTATGGTTGCTTGTTTTAAACTTCTGAATAACCTGGTAAAGATTTGATCAAATAGTCGTGGGACACCCTGTATGCCCAACATAAAAACAGAAGTGGTGATTCTAAAACTGTTGAGGATTCCAACCAATATTGAATTGCACACAGTTTAAAATATATCGGTAAAATATTGGTGGTGTGAATTCACATGCTGCAACAAGAAAATTATAACCGAATTCATTTACATAGACTTATGATAATAATAATAAAAAATTTATTCCGCTGACAATAATTTACATTTTATGGGAATTTACATTGTATAAAGAATTTACATAAGTCTAAATCACCGTTCGATTATGTTTTTATACTGAAATAACGCTATGTATATGCCAAAATACATGCCAATATATGTAGCTTTTTGAGTTAATTTTTAGTATGATAATATAAGTTAAGTACTTTCCAGTATGTTTCATATGTACTATTTCATATTCAATATATATATTTCACAGTTTAAAAGTTCACAATTCCGGATTTTTCACTAAGATCATTGTTAGTTTATTTAATAGGTTCCAGTCTTCAATAATTTTTTAAATTGATTTTTCTTCTTTCTTCCTTCCTTCTTCTTACTTTGTTATCTTGAAAACTTCATTTCTTTTTCTATTTACTGAGATTTTTTACATTCATAGACTCTTATAATGTATCATAATTTAAACTTATAATTAATTATGTCTTTAGTATTCCATATAAAATTAGAAGTGAATTTAAGTGATCTATATTCAGTGTTTTCACGTATTATGTACAAAAACAGAGTCAAACTCTTGAACGTAGGAAAAGAACATGTTTTTCCACAGAAAGGTATATTTTACAAGAAAAGTTACTGAATTTAATTAATTTAAACATGAAATGTAACCGGTCTGCTTCAAGAGAGAGATGTTGCCCGGGTTCTTATCTCATTTTTACGGGCTAATTAGAGTTGAATCGAGTTGACTTGGAAGCGGCTCATTAACGATAAGTAGGGTGGTATTTAACTTATCTATGTAACAGTTTACATTGGCACAAACCCCTACAGACTTGACTGACTGATTGATAATAAAAATTATAATTTGGAAAGTTGAGTAAATCTTAGTGGTTTGGTTGAGGTATTCTCTGGATTAAACGAATACCTGGTAAATTTTGATACTGTAGTATCAATAGTTAGATCAATGTTCATTGCTACTTACCTGTGAAAATTACTATGGTTGGGTGGTAGAATTGGGTTCTCTTTCTTGGGGAAATTTTTTATGTTAAAACGGAACATGAAGATGAATGTTAATTTCATGATTAGTTTTGTGTATTACTTAATATTATATAAAACTTTGTAAGCACTTGTAAACAAATTGCACTTGTATTTTTTTATAATTCACATTAACTTTTTCGACACAGAATTTTTATCTTACCCGGCATAAAAGTAGAGTAAGAAGTAGTTTCCTTCCAAAGTTTTAAAAAAATTTTTTACCTTTTAAATTAACTATGAATTATTTTTTTATTCGATATATGTGTTTTGTTAGCAAAACCACAAAATATAATTCTTTATGTTGAATAATTTCTCTGGATTAATTTTTCTTGAAAAAAGTGAGAAGTTTACCAAAACCGAATTTAAAAACAACAAAAAACGGAGAATTTTGTTAATGGCAGTAGGTAAAATATGTTATTTAGTGTTTAAATTTGGCATCTCATTTAACCCATCATTGAAGCATTGGATTATAGCCTGAAATAGCACTGGATCCTATTTTTTACGTGTAATTGATCCTATTCCTATTTAAAAATTGTGATGAATATAATGGAAATACAATGGGTGGTATAAAAATATTGCATTACGTTTTTTTATTTAATTAGCTTGAAAAGAAAGTAGTCCAAATTTTTCCACTTTTGCCTCGTAAATCTCGTTTTTTACTTTATTTATTATTTGTATGCAAAGCGAGAAAAAAAGTGCAGAGTTGGTAATGATCAAGACGTATATTTTTCACAGAACATGTCAAGAGATAATAGTATAGCTGAATATTAGAACTTTTTTTAACAAATCTTGAAATTGATTTAATGTTGTTTAAGAATTATTGACATGAAATAACCAATTGAAAATTGAAAAAAATCTTTATTGTTCACACAACAAATTTACAATATCCTATACTATAATACGAGGAATATCTGACGGGATGTGTGTTCCACGATCTCGAAATCTAGCTGTTAGATTTTGCTTAAAGTTTGCATTAAAGAGTGTTTTGGCCCAAAAATAAGTTTAGAAACAGCCTCAACCCCAGGAAAAATCGAATTTGGTCTAAAATTAAGTTTTAAAATTGTAATTTTTAACATTAGTCTAATGGGTTGCTATTTTGGTAACGAAATAACAACGAAATGTAAACAAAAAGAAAGAAACATTAATTTTAAGAAGGTTAAGCAGACTTTTTGAAACAGCTGTTAACTGTGAAGAGGTATATTTGGTTGTTGGTGGAAATTTAATTGCTTTTTTACCTTGACACTATAACAAAAGTGAGTAAAAACCAACGAGCAAGGCTCGGTTAACCTGGTACTGAGTACAATTTATAATAACAATTTACAATTTTCAAACACAATAAGTTTACCAATATTTTACTAATCACAATAATTCCTAAACTATTTTACTCATTACAAAAAACTCATCATATTTTTGAACAATAAAGCCCTGAGGTTATAAAACCTGTGTGGGTGTACATATATTACTTAACCATTTAACTGTCTCGCAGTGAGAAAGTAAGCCTGGTCGGTCACCAGTACCACCTACTGATCTTAATGTTGCAACAAATATAAATCAAAAACATTCATTGGCTTCATTTTAAATTCAACAAAATTAAGAGAAAAAACAAGTTATTAACTAAAAACAGTACAAAAGTGAAAAGGAAACACATTAATCTAAGCAACAGTGAAAAGCCTATAATACTAGCATATAGAATACAGTCATTATAGGAAACAGTTTATACTTCTGAAAAAATATTATAATAAAGTGTTATGCATAGAAACATTCTAACTATACTAAGGTGGCAAAAAATCTATTAATATCAGTCTCTTTTATTAAGTAATCGCGGGTCAATTTTATAAATTTATTTTTATTTGAACATGTTTTGATAAAATCCGGCAGTAAGTTATAGAAGGTAGGTGCTAGATATAAAAAGAATTTTTTGAATATTGATAATTTAGGCTTGGGAACGTATACATTCCACCTATTCCTCAACATAATATATTTTTGATCGCCTCGATTTGCCCCACATCTATCAAAAAATATTTTTAAACCCTTAAAAACATAAAGATTTCTAATTAGTAAAATGTTCAAACTTTGAAAGAGAGGGAAAGAATGATCAGTTTTAATTTTGTTCAATATTATTCTAATGAATGCTTTTTGCAATGTAATAATAGGCTTAAGAGTTGTGAAATAAGCTCCTCCCCATATTTCTATTCCATATTCTATTTTTGAATTTATAAAAGCAAAGTAAATTGATCTAAGAAGCTGAGTATAACATACGGGTCGAAGCATGTAAAAAATGCGAACATATTTTACAAGCTTTGTTTTTAAGTAATTCATATGCTCTTTCCAACAAAGCCTACTATCTACCCACAATCCCAAGTATTTTATACTATCAACTTGCTCAAGAGCCTGACAATTACAATTACTTGAATTTATGGAGCATTTTGTTTCATGATATTTTAAAGAACTTATAAAAGACGTTTGTTTAGTTAGATTAAATATTATGTATTTTGTTTTGGGGCTCATGACCATTAGATTTTTCGTGAACCACCACCTGAGAGCATTCACATCATGTTGCATTTGTTCCTTAAGCTCAAAAAGTGACTCCGCTTGATACAACAGTGCTGTGTCATCAGCAAACGCCACTAAATTACCCCTAAAGTTACCGTTGCATAAATCGTTGATATATATCAAGAAAAGGGGTCCTGACAAAACTGAACCTTGTGGTATTCCTAATTTTATTTCCCCCAAATCACTCAAAACATTATTTACCTTAGTAATTTGACTTCGGCCTGACAGATATGACCGGAACCATTCCAGGGGGATTCCCCGTATTCCTGCTTGATACATCCTAGTTAATAATATTTCGTGATCCACTGTGTCGAACGCTTTCATTACATCAACAAAAATGCCTGCACTTATTTTCCATTATTAATTGTTGTATACACTTGTGACATAAATTCAATTAGCGCTGAACTTGTATTTAATTTGCTTGGAAAGCCATACTGATTTTTGCTGAAAAAATTATGTTTGGTTAAAAACTTTACCAGTCTAACTTTTACTATTTTTTCGAGTATTTTTGAGAAAATTGATAACAGGGCTATTGGTCTATAATTACTAGGATTTGTCTTGTCGTTTTTTCTTAAATAATGGGATGACGACAGCTTTTTTCAATTTTTTTGGAAAAATGCCACAAGACATACTTAAATTAAAAATATAAACTAGTACATCAACAATAGACTCAGATATCTCTTTAATAATTGAGGGTGTTATATTGTCATATCCTGGTGCTTTATTATTTCTTAAAGATTTTATAATTAAGATTATTTCTTCCTTACATGTAGGGTAAAAGAAAATTGACTCACTAGGTGAGCTACTTGTAAACATGTTTCCATAAGTATCAAATTCCTTATTAATACTAGCATTTTCCAAAATTATTTCTTCTCTCAAGTCATCAGCCACAGTGCAAAAAAAATCATTTAATACATTTGCTACTTTATTTGGGGTTGAAATAACTTTATTGTCTTTACTTTTTAATGCAATGGGGGTTGTATTTTTTAATTTATCACCTGTCAGTTCTTTTATCAGTTTCCATTGCGTCTTACTATTACTTTTATTTAATTCAAACAATTCTGAATAATATTGTTTTTTAGCGATTCTTATCTGGTTTAGCAAATCATTCTTAAACCTTTTGTAATTCCGCTCCAAGTCCAGATCATTAGGATTTTTTAATAAGTTATGGTACAGTATATTTTTTTGTTCGATATTCTTTTTTATATTTGTATTCATCCAAGGTTTAATAAATTTTGATTTTAATTTTACTGTTTTGTATGATTTATCTATACAACATTGCAACTGCATTACAAAGTTATCGAGTGCAAGAGAAGGTAATTTTGTAGCAAATATATCGCTCCAATCAATTTTATCTACCATATTTTTTAAATAATTAATGTCAAGTTTGAAGAATTGCTCATTTTTGTGAGTATTCTTTAAGAAGTCAATTCCATTGCTAAATCTGATAAAAGCTACAGTCATCCAGTGATCGGTTATACATGTTTTTACAACTTTAGCTTCACACATAAAATTATTGTTAAGCTTATTTCTATAAAATATGTGGTCAATGCATGATTTTGAAAACTTTGTAACTCTAGTCGGCTCATTAATTAGTGATCTTAATCCGTAACTTGCCATTTTTATCATGTACTCATCAACTGTGCGTGAAATTTCAAGGATATTAATATTGATATCACCGTTAATCATTAGATTGGGTGATTTGATTTGTTTAATAATATAATCCAATTCTATTATAAAGTTATCTGCAGAGAATTCATGTAGTCGGTAAATAGCTAATAGGTCCAATTGACTATTTTGTGGCAACAATAATTTCAAATGAACACAATCAGCAGTTTGCATACTTGTATTATCTATCTGGCTAGATATTATCTTATCAGAAACGAAGATAGCCACTCCACCTGATCTATTTTCAGAATTACATTTTACAAAAATGGAATAATGAGGTAAAATATAACTGTTTACTTCGTTGTTTTCAATCCATATTTCGGTTAATATTATTATTTCTGGCTTAAAATTTATTAAATTCAACTCCGAAACAAATGAATCAAAGTTTCTCCTTAGGCTACGGATATTTTGCTGTAACACTGTTATACAGTTGTCACAATTACTTAATAAAATACTATTCATTTATTTATGAACTTAAATGTAAAAAAAAACCTTAACAAATTTAAAACCATAATAAAGCATTGTTAGAATGCCATATTAAAAAAAATAAATAAATAATATACAAAACACCATTTACATTGCTAATATGAAAAACTAAAAATAAACACAATACCAGTTAATAAAAGTCCTAAGAAGTTTCCGTGTCTTGGGGTAAGCCTGGGGCCGGTGGGAGTTTCCTCAGCTTCTCCAAGTCATCCATGGTGGTGACTGCGATTACGCTGGCTCCTTCTGATGGCCGCACCAGAATCTTTCCATTACGTACCCAGACAAAGCTAAACCCTTTTTTCTTCTTTAGAGCTCTTACTTCTTTGTGGACTTCTCGTCGTGCTGGAGTTAAGGATTCATTAATGTATACAACGTCAGCTGGCTTAGCAGTAAAACCGATATCGTGTGTATTGAGATTGCGTTTCACTCTTCTTTTCTTTAATATTTCCTCCTTGATGATCCTTCTTGTAAACTTGACTATAATACTGCGAGGTCTACTTTCATCAGCTCTTTTTATTCCAAGTCTGTGACAAGCGTCCACTGACCCCTCTGCCACTTCAACGCCCAGACTGTTACCCACATTCTTTATTATTTGTAACACATTTTCATTATTGATTTCGGGTATTCCACTGATCTCAATGCAGTTGATGCGCGAATACTGGTTGGACTCATCTTCCCGCTTTTCCATCTCTTTTAAACGCAGATGTAATTTTTTGTTCTCTTCAACCAAAGCATCATACATCTGTTCATATTTTTTAAGTGCCTCTGTTTGCGTTTGAACAGTCTGCTTAAGTTCTTCAATTGTCTGGTGACAATTTTCAACAGAGTTTCCGAGGTCTGTTTCGAGTTTGCTAATTTGGTCCTTACTTTCTTGCCTCATTTCGTTCAAAAGTGAAATTACATCATTAAGGTTAGGTTGATTTTCACCAAGTTTTGATTGAACTTGCATACTTTTTCTTCGTTCATTATTGCATGTTTCACACCTCCATGACGTTGCACTACTTGTCATATATTCAATATCGTCTTGAGTTAGTTTAACACATGATCCATGAAAGAATAATGAACAATCACAACACTGCACTTTGTTCTGTCGAGCAGATATTAATTTCTGGCACATTTTACACTTATCAGACATAGTGGAATTCAAAGACGCACAACTCAATTACAATAACTATTAATTTTACACTCAAACTGTAGTTAATACAACTATAGAAGCCATGACATGAAAGCTTAAATGTAAGGGAAAGCTTTATCAGTTCCTTATCTGAGGTATGGGACCGACCGGCAGAACAACCATCCACTCCGAGCGCTGGCTCATAACTGAATTCAATATCCATTAAAAAATATGTAGGCCTAATCACATTAAGAACACAAACGCACTTGGACTTTATTCTTGAATATTACATTAGGATTAATCAATCTTCCCACAATGATATGCAACCTAGAAACATATTTTCAACCTTACACTTCCTAATGCACCCCTGGTGATATAATAATCTACGACCATTTTCCTTTGCGATGAAGTAACCCGAAAGGTAGTAACTAACATTAAGCGCTTTTCTCCCTTTGAAACCCGATGACAGAATGCCTTTGAAAACTAGTCGTGCCGCGATTTCTTATTCACGGCAGTGTGAATATATTCACTGGCTGGGCAATAAAGTAGCTTGTCCGTTGATCTATTGTATTCACGTGGGGCCGTTCACTGCGCTTGAGCCGTCTGAGCTGTTGCTGCCTTCTACAGCCACACTTTCGCTGAGTTGCTTGTACTGTCACACGCTCTGTGAATTATTGAAACCTTGTAGCTGCCTTTGGACAACTGGAATGCGATGGTTTTTTGTCTTTAGGTTTTAGAGCGGTTTCTACGTGCTGGAAAGTCCTGGAAGTTAAAACTTTGAATTAAGATCAATTTTTTAGAAACTTTATACTTTATTAATGCACGCGTTGCTCGACATCGTGTAATTTATTTTGATACAATACAAAGAAAGTTATTTTTAGTTCTAAGCCAAGGACATCCGACCAATCCAATATTGTGAATATCAGTGATCGTCACCAAAAAACTACAGCTGTACAGATGTTTAAAATACTCAAACCAATCTCAATGTTATTCTAACGGAGAAATTTCAAATTTAATTTGTGGATAGTGCCCTTATTTTAAGTCCAATTCTCATAAAGTTTTTGTAAAACAACTACAGGTAAAAAAAAACCTTAGCGTATTAAATAAGTATAGATTTGGATCATTGACGCACTCTCTATGGTGCGTATTTTAAGGTGAGCATGACTGAAGGGTGAGTTTGATGATTGATGGATCAGATGATAAGGTGTAGCTTTGCTACTGACAAATAGAATCTGATACATTTGCCAGGATCATTAATTAATAGCACAATGACCAAAGGTAGCTGGGTCCAGTATCGTACTATATATAAAAACACTAATTTTTCTCAGGATCGAATAACCGGCATCCTTCAGATTCAAAGGCGAGCACTGTAACCACTCAGCTAAACGGTAAATATGCTCTACTATTTAAAAATAGCACTTAATAAATCAAACTAAAGGACAATTTTTGGAAGAAAATTTTATTTGTGTTACAAGATTTATGATGAATGAAAAACAATAAATGCATTAAGTTAAATCTCTCAGTAGGAATTTTATTAAAAAGAATAAAATTCTATAAAACTTAAACTCCAAAACTAATAAAGGTAGGAAGGGGATATACGCTAATGAATATGTTAGGATGGATGTGATTTTGTTGGAGAAATATAAATGATACGGTAGAATAAATTCATTGTAGACAGTGAAAATGACAACAATGAACGAGCGACGGGATTGTGTTGACATACAACAGGGATAAATCTATTGAAGACTTATCGTAATCTCATCCCGTGTTCTTGGACGTGGAGCTGCTACTAATGCTTATGAGGCTTATGGAGGACTACGGCTAATACGCTGAATAACTAAGCCTCCTCTTATGACCTGTCAGGACTGTGTTCTGTACTGTGCTCTTGTATAAACTTGGAGACTGGACATACGCTTTACTGTACACAATTTTTATTATTATCCCTCAAATACCTCTATACATTATTTAGTTCGGGACCCATGTTGAAGAATAACAAATATAACATTTGTTTCCCTAAAAGTACAACAAGAACATTTATAGTTGCTGGATTTGAGAATATGTACATGTACATTATTCTGTATCATTATAGTATTTTTGACAGTACCGTCATTTTATTCTTAAACCTCATTCATTTTGTTCTCTGTATGAAAAGGTTAGATATTAATTAAGAAAACAGTTCCAGCTAACCGCATTCTTCATTATGTCAAAGGGGATTTAATGAAGATGTTACTATTTACATTTGTGAAAACAAGATTCAAATATGTTTTCTTAAGTTAGCTAATATTTATGTAAGGATTTATGCCAGGCATAACTTAAAAATCTATTTTTAATTTATTAGAAACATTTCAGTGTACTACTGTAGATCCCTCATACCCAATGTACTTTCCCGTCTGATACATATTTGTTAGTTTTTAACATGAGTGAGAAGGTTTTAGAATAAGTTTAAGCTGAAAAGTCAACATGAAGCTAAGTAGGTTTCCATGTCTTGGCGGAGTTTGGAGAAGACATATGGCAGAACATTTATCTCCAAAAGGCGTAATGTAGGCCTACTAGTAGGTATTCAAGTCTAAAACTTTATAAAAATTGCAATATAGAACTATCTCTTATGGTTACATAGATTCGAACTGCACACAGATAAAATGAAAAACCATTCCTCATGTGATTTCAAGAGGTATGTTTACATTGTATATTATATACAAAACAGTAAGCTGCATTATAGCAAATCAGTTAAGTTAATGACACCTGTTGAACTGATCGTCAGCAAAATGTTTGCTAAGCGGGTGACAGTGACAGATTAAGCTTATCTGGCCATTAGTATTAGGCTATTAAGCTGGCCACGCTAATTACCATTTAGTTTGTATACTAGACGTTTTCAATGTTAAAAATATAAGTCTATAGCTTAATATGGACAAATTTGTTTTTGGTCTTATCGACTAAATTAAAACTAAATAATACAGAATGTTTGGTAGTCAGTGTCAAAAGATTTAAGGGGTTTTCATGCTTGTAAAAGTGAAACAAAAACACGCAATTTAGGCAGTTGCATCTCGCTCCACCTTCCAGTAACAGTTATTTTTAGTCTTCAAATTTCTTGACATACTTAGTAAAAATTCCTTGAGTATCGTTCCCAAAGAAGTTTTAATGATAACTTTATTGGGTTTTCTCACGTCATACGTGCCATTAAGCTCCATAAAAAATAAAGAAGTATGTCACAAACCAATCTAAAAAAGTCGTGTTATATCGCAAAGTTATATCGCAAGTTATTGCATTAAGATTTTGTTACATGATTTTAATAAAAGATTGATTTCCTGCCATTTCTGCCTTTGTCAACCATTTGAAGTGCAGTTTATGTCATTAGACTCTACCAAGTTTGATGTGCATATCAACCTACGCTTTCATTTAAGACTTTGGACTGACTTCTAGTTGTCCGTCCCCCAGATTGGCCATACTGGCCTACTGTAGGCTGTGGTACAGATAAGTAGGTTACTATTATCAGTAATGATTTATGGAAGTTCGTAGTTTTATCTGTTGTGGTGTAAAAGTTATCAAATGAATTCCAGATATAGTTGTCGCCCAGTATTGTGTGTGATAATTTCCGATAATGATAATTGTTTCATGTAAAATGTGTCAACATTTATTTATGTTTAACACCGCTTCTTGTCCTTAAGGCGATAAGAAAGGCCACTTAAAGTATGTAATTTTAAAGCTTATAATGTGGGGAAGTTTTGGTAATATTTGACAGTTTTCAGTTTGACGAATAAAAAAAATTCTTCAGCAAATCATAGTGTCCTTTTTCTTAGTAAAAAAATGTTTTCAAGTAGATTTTACAAGGCTTTACGAGGGCTTTCTTGGGACAAACTGTACTTATTATAGTGAAGAATTTTGTGTACTTTTTAAAGCGTCATCAAAGTAAGAATAAGTTAGGTAAAAGTTGACAAAACTAGACTTTGATTAAGAATGTCAAGTATAAAAAAAAAACTGTTATTGGAAGGTCGAGCAAGATGTAACTGCGTAGATTGCGTATTTTTGTTGAATTTACAAGCATGATAACCCCTTAAAATTTTTGACACTGACTACCAAACACTCTGAATATAGTGGTAGGCTTTATAATCGTTGGCAAGGAAAACAAATTAAATTCAAAGCAAAATTGTGCAGCTTGTGTGAACAAGTAATAATTAAAATTGAGACTTTGTTTTTAAAAGATAATTTACGTCCAAATTTCGAAGTTTTTCCTCTTGGAATTGATAATTGTAGTATTAATCCAGTTAAATGAGCAATTTACATTTACGTTGAGTTCTATGTGCCGAGAGAGTTATTTAAAATTTTACTTTCATCCTTTAAGTAACCTTCCGTAATCCAACGTTAAAAAAAATATTGAATGACCTTCAGTAAAATTATATATAAGTTATCACTCACCCACGCAACATTATAACTCATCACTCACTAGAACTAAGCTTATAAAGAGAATAGTTATAAAAACTATCTACTGCATAGTATATAAATTTTATTGACTTTACATTAACAAGATTTATCTTAAATGTTGAAAAACTACAAAATTATTTATTTTATAGCTAACCAGGCATTTATAAAAGTTCCCTGTCGGCTAAAAAGTAAACCTTAATTCAGGGACTGTAAAAATAATGTTAGTTTAGTGTAGTGTTAGGAAAGTGCTATTACAATTAATTCAGTTCAGATTCTAAGGAACCATCTTTACAACATAATCCATTGCAAATTTCTGGTGTCAATAAAAAAGTAAATTAACTTATTAGGTGGTCTGTACTTTAACAGTTGAGTCAGCTGTTTTCATTATTTCTTTGTTTTCATTATACCATACTCCATAATACCAATTTAAAACTTTTAGAAATTCAATTACGAGAAAATAATTTACCCAGCATAGAGACATGTATATATTATTTTTCACATTTCTAAGTTATTTGCAAAGTTTGGAGGAAATCGTTAGAGCCGTTTTCGAGATTCGCGTGCATACATACATACCGTATTAAGGTATAGGATTTATTTAGCCCACAAAGACATGATAAAAATACTCGTGAGGATCGAGAATAGTAGAATTCAAATTGAACAGATCCCAAAACTCACAAGCCACAATATAACCTGGGGCACGGCGTCCGGTCGTTTGATGTGGAGGCTGGTCACAGAACATCCGCTTCTAAACTCAAATGTTCTGCAAACCGATAAACTACGGTGATTTATAGACTACTAGTTTATATTACAAATGTTTTATGTGACTTCGAAGTCGCGAGGATTTTATTGCATATTGGCGGGGAAATCATTTCTAGTAACAATAAACTTGTTATTTTTGCATTTTTAATGATACACATCCAAACTGTTTGATGAGTCGTCCATTACCAAAACCGGCTAGTTGTGTCAAGTGTAATTTTTGGCAAAAGGAAAACGTATATTTTAATGCTCTGTACAATATTATATGATGTGAATACTCAAAAATGATGAAAAGTATCCAACGATTTCAAAAATGCAAGTTATTATTCAATTTCTTGTAATGTAATCAAGTTATTGTCAATTTTAATTTGCAACTAGCCAGTTTTGTAACAGTTTCTATGAATTAGCTAGTTTTGGAAATGGCCGCTCCGCAACTAGCTAGTTTAGGCACAGTAAGAGCAACTAGCCACTTTTGGAATTGGAAATATGTGAGTCCATTAATAGGAAAAGAAATTCAGAACAAGGGCCAATTTTATTATTTTTATGACTTTATTATAAAATACAAGTAAACACAGTTTATAAAAACTCGTCAAATTGAAATGACCTTATTAAAATGAATTTTAAAAAGCTAAAAGTAAAAAAAATAAAATAGGCCTAATGGTCATTTTTTACAATAATTTAGCTATCTCAGGCTACAAATTTCAATATGCTACAAAAAAATAAAAAAATCCTTGGCAATGAGAAATATTAAAAAGATAAAAGTAGGTAATTTCTTCAATATATGCCTCTGCCTCTTCTCAAAATTTTTCTTCCAATTAGTAGGATTTCTTTCCTTTTTCCAACTTTCCTTCCCACACACACTTTTAATCACTCCTTCCCTTCTTACTTCATCTTCCAAAATTAAACTTGTACTCATTTTCACATATTAAAATTAAATAAAAAGTGTCAAAGCATGGGTAACCTACAAACCAAACTGCACACTTTTTAATAATCACAAGTCAACATAAAAAATACAGGCACAAAGTAAAAGTCAGTGTAGCCAACTGAAGAAATTAATTTACTTTAAAAATAACATTGGTGATACCTGTACTATAAAAAGTGTCATAGATATTGTAGTATTAAGAGTTTTTCAAAAGCTTACCAGATGGGTCAGTGCATATTTTCCGCTACAACTAGCTAGTTTTGTAACTGAACCTTATGAAGGCGCCATATTGAAAGCCAGCAACTAGCCAGTTTTGAAACTGCTTATGGCATTTGCAAACTGGACACTTTTTGAAAAAGTTTTAAAATGCAATTGGACTGGTTTGAATCTGTATCCAGTTTTCACATCGAATTTTAAATAGGAATTAGCGACTTTTGGCGCTTGAAAACTATTTGGACATGCGCTGTGCAGTCTAATGAACATGTTTCAATAAAAATCTCAATTTTTTGTAATTTTGTCAATTAGCCGGTTTTCATAATGGATGACTCTGTTTACTGAACTGTTAAGCTAGAAAAATTGCTCAATTAATATAGATTATTAACAGTACACTCTCGCCGCTGTTAAGTGCATTTCGTATTTTGTGTAAAAGATTTTTGGAGGTTTTTCTAAAACATCCGTGAAGAAAATTATTTGGCAGGAGGCGAAATTAAGGCGAAGTGAAAGTCCCTGTGGTGACGCCTGATCGGGATTTACAATGCGCTTCATTTCCGAAAGGAGAAAACTTCATCCGGCGTTGGGGGTGCAGAGGGGAACAGATTCTAACTGTTTAGGTCCATTGTCATTTATGCAACAACTTTATATTATTAAGTAGGTTTTTGTTAAACAGATTAAGGTAAACAATTTAAGTAGTTTAATGTAAGTACTGCGAAACTTTGATTTATTCCGATACAATTCTTGATAATGCACGATAATGCACAGGTGTTTGCAATTGATACGAAATTCCTAGGATATAAATCATTTAAGCTGAAAGTTTCCTGTTGGATTTTGATTGCAGGATGTAACACAAGTTGTTTAAGCATTCCCAGAAGTCAAAACCTCTGCAACCATATACGTGATTTTTTTTTTTTTTAAGAGGTTGGCGGACCTCTTTTTGCCTTACTTTGCCCCGTCCACATAGACTATTGATCTGTGCGTGGAACGTATTAGACAAAGTAAGGGGGTGAGCCGCTACAGTACAAGGTGAAAGGTACTGATAAAAGTCACTGGCAGAACGCGGATTCGAACCCACGACATTGCTGCCATGGTCCCGAAGTCCGGCGCGCTAACCACTACGCCACCGACTCACCCAAATGCACTTGAGAAACTTCTCAAAAAAAAAAAAAAAAAAAAAAAAAAAAAAATGAAAGTTTTGACTTTATGACGATATAATTATAAACTCCATGGGGCTCCGACCCAAACGTCCTCAAAGTTAATGTTATCCTTATAGGAGCAAAATATTAGTATGAACACGTGATTAATTTAGGAATATTAATTTATAAGTGACCTTACTTAAAATTTTGAGGGAAAATTGGTAATAAAATACTTAAGGATATTATAGACTTGTGGCGAGTGAGCGTAGCGAATGAGCTTACCTGAAGGGCAAAAAATTACGCGTGTAGGCATTACAATTTGAGTACAGTTGCAAAGCACGGGTAAGCCAGCTAGTAAATGTTATGAAGCGTTAAGACCCCACTATTATTTTTTCAAAACCCAGTATATTATTTTGGTATAGTGGGCAAGTTTTAAAGAAAAGAAACAAACTGTTCACAATGGATACTTTTTAAAAGACGAAATAATGTTTAATCCAAATTTTAAAAAGTTCTCATAAATTCATTTTAAGAAAGAATAATGTTTTGTATACATCATAAATGTAGCGGGATGTAGCGGAATATGCACGAGAAAACCGAATACAAATTCATACACAGAGAAAATATAATAGAATATAACTTATTAAGGTTAAAATTGAGACTTTAACCGGAGGGAGGGGTGGAACCAAATCACGTGACCCTCCTAGTGACGTCACAGTTGCTAAGCGATACGGCGATACGCGCACCCGACATGCAGCGTCGGATGGGTAAAGTTTAAACATTATACGTCATGGTTTGTCACCGAAGTATCACAACGGCGTTTGATGGCACAATCTCCTGTGTGTCATATTTGTTTCTTTTGTGGCTGTCATTAACACAAACGATGTGATTCGTGTTTGGTATTTTTTATGTTTTATTAGCATGCAATAAAAAAATATATTGTTTAAAAAATGTAAAGTTTCAAACAAATAATTGACTAAAATAAGAATGCACATCCTTTTTAACGTGTTAAAAAATCATATCTTCTCGCTTAATTTTCAATCTTAATGATGAAGAAGATTAGACAATGATTATTAAATAGGTTTTCAAATATAACATTTAAGTTCATTGAACGACATTTTTCATTATTGAAAAAGAATTAAAAACAGAAAAATAAATGCTAGAAATTTAGGTAAAATCTTGATTAAAGTTAACAATTATAAGTGCCTGTTTTTCATTTTAAAAGATTGAAAATTACTTTGATAAAAGTCAACTTAAAACATTGTGAAAAACGTTATGGACTTTTATATTATTGAAATTTAAAATAGGCTATGTTATATAATTACAATTTTTATTTTTATTTTAAAATTAGGTGAATTTTGGTAGTGTGTCTTACTATCTTTAACAAGATAGAGGTTATAAGTGTGAAAGAATTATCCTAATAGATATAGGTTAAATTGAGTTGAAGTAATTACATATTATGGCATATTAAATTAATATTTGAAAATGACGATATATAAAGTGCAAAAATGCCAGAACAATAAAAGGCAGATCAACTACCAAGCAAAATACACGGTGTAACACAATAATTCAACATTGGTATACTACGGTGACGTCAGAGCGTTGCTAGGCGGTCACGGTGCCGTAGTTCACAACATTTACATGTGACCACTACACTCTACACTACACTGTCTGGTGGTGGGACATAAGTGTAGCACAGTAATGTGCAGCATTAGTATACTACGGTGACGTCAGGGCGTTGCTGGGCGGTCACGGTACCGTAGTTCACAACATTTACATGTGACCACTACACTCTACACTACACTGTCTGGTGGTGGGACATGAGTGTAGCACAGTAATGTGCAGAATTAGTATACTACGGTGACGTCAGAGCGTTGCTAGGCGGTCACGGTGCCGTAGTTCACAACATTTACATGTGACCACTACACTCTACACTACACTGTCTGGTGGTGGGACATGATTGTAGCACAGTAATGTGCAGCATTAGTATACTACGGTGACGCCAGAGCGTTGCTAGGCGGTCACGGTGCCGTAGTTCACAACATTTACATGTGACCACTACACTCTACACTACACTG
This sequence comes from Neoaliturus tenellus, assembly GCA_030545055.2. Classification (NCBI taxonomy): domain Eukaryota; kingdom Metazoa; phylum Arthropoda; class Insecta; order Hemiptera; family Cicadellidae; genus Neoaliturus; species Neoaliturus tenellus. Next base: position 22,364,809 of record CM061533.1, on the reverse strand, counting down.
TCTGGTGGTGGGACATGAGTGTAGCACAGTAATGTGCAGCATTAGTAAACTACGTTGACGTCAGAGCGTTGCTAGGCGGTCACGGTGCTGTAGTTCACAACATTTACATGTGACCACTACACTCTACACTACACTGTCTGGTGGTGGGACATGAGTGCAGCACAGTAATGTGCAGCATTAGTATACTACGGTGACGCCAGAGCGTTGCTAGGCGGTCACGGTACCGTAGTTCACAACATTTACATGTGACCAGTACACTCTACACTACACTGTCTGGTGGTGGGACATGAGTGCAGCACAGTAATGTGCAGCATTAGTATACTACGGTGACGCCAGAGCGTTGCTAGGCGGTCACGGTGCTGTAGTTCACAACATTTACATGTGACCACTACACTCTACACTACACTGTCTGGTGGTGGGACATGAGTGCAGCACAGTAATGTGCAGCATTAGTATACTACGGTGACGTCAGAGCGTTGCTAGGCGGTCACGGTGCTGTAGTTCACAACATTTACATGTGACCACTACACTCTACACTACACTGTCTGGTGGTGGGACATGAGTGCAGCACAGTAATGTGCAGCATTAGTATACTACGGTGACGTAAGAGCGTTGCTAGGCGGTCACGGTGCTGTAGTTCACAACATTTACATGTGACCAGTACACTCTACACTACACTGTCTGGTGGTGGGACATGAGTGCAGCACAGTAATGTGCAGCATTAGTATACTACGGTGACGTCAGAGCGTTGCTAGGCGGTCACGGTGCCGTAGTTCACAACATTTACATGTGACCACTACACTCTACACTACACTGTCTGGTGGTGGGACATGAGTGTAGCACAGTAATGCGCAGCATTAGTATACTACGGAGACGTCAGAGCGTTGCTAGGCGGTCACGGTACCGTAGTTCACAACATTTACATGTGACCACTACACTCTACACTACACTGTCTGGTGGTGGGGACATGAGTGTAGCACAGTAATGTGCAGCATTAGTATACTACGGTGACGTCAGAGCGTTGCTAGGCGGTCACGGTACCGTAGTTCACAACATTTACATGTGACTACTACACTCTACACTACACTGTCTGGTCGTAGGACATGAGTGTAGCACAGTAATGTGCAGCATTATTATACTACGGTGACGTCAGAGCGTTGCTAGGCGGTCACGGTGCCGTAGTTCACAACATTTACATGTGACCACTACACTCTACACTACACTGTCTGGTGGTGGGACATGAGTATAGCACAGTAATGTGCAGCATTAGTATACTACGGTGGCGTCAGAGCGTTGCTAGGCGGTCACGGTACCGTAGTTCACAACATTTACATGTGACCACTACACTCTACACTACACTGTCTGGTGGTGGGACATGAGTGTAGCACAGTAATGTGCAGCATTAGTATACTACGGTGACGTCAGAGCGTTGCTAGGCGGTCACGGTGCCGTAGTTCACAACATTTACATTTGACTACATTACACTGTATATTTCACTGTGTGTTTCAGTTATGAATTATTTTTAAACTAATTAATTAGCTCAATATTACATGGATTTTTGATCGAATTCTGACCAGCAGGCGGGCCTCAGTATATATAGCATTAATACTCAATTACCAAATATTTATTATCCAGCAATGCAATTTCGATCATAATACTAGCTTTTATTCCCGGCTTCGCTCGCCGTTACTCGCTGACATAGCACGTTCGCTTCGCTTGTTACTCGCCATCACGCTTACCCTATATTAAAATAATCGTCAAAATACCTCAAATTAGAATTTTCATTGAACTTGATTGTTAGCAAACAATAAAAAAAGATAAAATAGATTTTTAGGTTTATTTAAACAAAAGTTTTTTAATCTTTCTTAAAAAGTCATTCTTTTTAAAATAAAAAGTATACTGTGTTACTTCTGACACCTCCAAGAATATGTGTTACAAAATTTCATGATGATCGGTTGAGTAATTTTCGCGTGAAAGTCTAACAAACACCAGGACGTTAGTATAATAATATTAGCAGTTATAATATTAGTAGGATTTACTCGTATGTTGAAATGCGGTTTGCAAAACTGGACACCAATCAATAAAATCGTTCAAATTTTAAGGTAGGTAGCATTTATTTTATGTCTGTGAAATTTTTTAATTGTGCAGAACTAAAAATTTTCCAAAATGAAAATTACATCATTGTTAGGGTACATATTCCATCGCTTCGTGTATAAATATTACTCTACTTTATAATCTTTTACATTTACATATCTATACAAGAGATAACTGAAAGTGAGACATTAGCATTAAGGTCTGCGTATGTGCAGCAATATGCGGTGACATACGAGAGATTAGGCGGCGACACGTATCGCTGCACGAAGCCGATGACGTCATCGTCATGAAGGTCACGTGACTGCGGGGCAGGCTCTAGCGACGACACTCAACAATGAGAGATAACGTTACTGCAATGCAACTGTCACTAGAGAGTTCGTTGTCCTGCCACGAGGATACAAGAAAATAAACGAATAGGATGAATTGACTGATTAAAAATTTCACATTCAATGTTCAAACATGTACGTTATTAAAAATTTTGTCTTCAAATTTTACACTCCATTAAAAAATGTGAGATAAAAATTTGTTGTGTAAATTGCATTTATACAGTATTAAGTTGTGTTAATTACTAGTTTTTTGTGTGGCTTTGCTCGCATTTCTCGCCGTTACGTTTAGCTCGTTCACTACGCTCACTCACCGTCACGCTCACACAATATATAACAATCACTAGAATACCTAAAGCTGAAATTTGTAATTGAATTGTTTCTTCGCAACATATGAATAAATAATAGAATTTATTTTCAAACTTTTTAACAAATTATTTTTTATTTATTTATTTATTTCTTGAAATAATATTTTTTAATAAAGAGTAGCCATGTTATTTCGGATACCTCGAAGAATATTTGTACAAAGTTTCATGGTGATCTGTTGAGTAATTTTCGCGTGAAAGCGTAACAAACATATGAACATTCACATTTATAATATTAAGTTAGTAACGAAATGTTTATTTTTGTTCATACATTGAAGAATTGAAGGACATTTTTATCTGGGTAACGAAATAGATTACACTATACTTATTAGGAAGTGATCAAACCTCTGATACTTAAAAAATAGAGGAAATAGTGAGCCAAAAATAATACAGGATTATCTAAAAAATAGAGGAAATAGTGAGCCAAAAATAATACAGGATTATCTACTAATGATTGTATGTTATCTATAAAAATAAAAACTGTTCATTATCTCTCTTTTTAAAGGTTTTTTTTTATCACCATGATACGTTTTGTTTGCTATCAGAAATTAAAGAGAAATTACCACAAAACTTGATATTTTTGAGTGTTGTAGACATTTTGTGTTTTAAAAGAGGACAAATTTACGTCGAAATAAGGGAGTTGTTTAGTTATGAACTGATTGGATGTTTGTGCATATTAATGTAATCATCAGTTGTAGCTAGATTTCCTATTAACGGCTCCATGATATATCGATGGTATCAACCAACTGTTCCAGATAGTGGTTTCGTCGTGATAAGTTAGATAAGCGGGATGATAATGCCTCCAACTGCTGACTCCGGGCCGCTTATCACTGATAGCTGATGTTTGATGTTTGTTAGCTGATTGACCACTTAGTGTCTTTTGCTTGAATTTCAGTGGTTATGTGCAGTTTTTACAACAAATTTACAAAAGGCGGCAAAGTCAGTACGGAGAGTGAACCAGTGCGGTTGGTCAAGGTTAGGTTAGCATAAATGAGTCACAGTTGGTTTCTCTATTTTCATTCTCTCAACTTAAAAGTAAAACTATACAATACCGTAAAACTACACAGTATACAGAGTGGTCTACGTCGTAAACCAAGTAATCATGCATCTTGCAGAACAAGATTAACAATGAATGTCTGACCTTGAACAACCTTTATACTCGTATAAAGTAGTATATATATATATATATATATATATATATATATATATATATATATATATATACTAACCTACTAGCATAATACTAGTTACAGTACACTCTCGTTCATCGGACTCGGCAATATCGGAACTCCGCTTCATCGGAACTGAAAATCTGGATATTATTAATATTTTTTTCTTACGAAATAAATAAATTTTCCGTTTTAGCGCCTTCAATTTCCATTCGTTCTATCCGCACAACAGTGAAGTATCACATTTTGCGTCTAACGTCATCAGGCGTTAATCTGTACGTATCGATGTGATTTACGAGGCCGTGGAGTATTCGCACAAAAATAGAAAGAGGAAGGGGGCAGGAAGTGAACATCCGTTTCGACCGCTTCCCAAACTGTCATTCAGTCTGTCTCGCGTAGCGACTGCACCTGTGTTACGTGGAAGTCAGTTGACTGCTGGAATATGAGTGGAATATAAGTATGGAAAATGAGAATAACGATTTTGGATCTTTATTTCCTGCGTTGTTTTTATTCCTATAGGTTCATTTGTTACCATGTTCAAAGTTTAAGTGCCTTTTTCATAAAATTTCTAGTGTTGCCTTATAAACAAGAGTGAATACAATCACGATAGGTCACCGTACAGGCGGAAATGATGACTCACGACGGCCTCCGCTTCATCGGAATTTTTTGACATCCGAACCGGCCGTCCGCCACATTAGTTCCGATGAACGAGAGTGTACTGTACTAACACGATACAACCTAACCGGAAAAAAACCATATTTAAATTAAGGTGGCTATTACCGACGAGTACCCAAAGTAACTATTATTTATATTTGAATACAGATAAAAAAAATACTTTGAACATTATTATAATAAAAAAAGCACAGTACCTTATCTAGACAGTTTTACATCTTTATAGAATTTTAAATGTAGATTAGTTAATGACAAATAAGAAAACAATATATACCAGCATGTGGAAAATAGTCACGTGAAAAAATATGTTAAAAGAAAAAAGTTAACTTCAATGATTGGGGAGAGGGTAATTAGAGTATGAAGCCGCGTCCACATTGGCCGAACATACGTGGGGAACTTGTTCGGCGAACACAAAAAATCAACAAACATTCTTAACAAACAATTACCGGCCATGTGATTTACATTCTAAAAGGTTTATCAACGAACAAACAAAAGTTCGGAAAAACTTTGTTTGGCGAACATGTTCGGCCGGTGCGGACGCGGCTTTTAACAATGCATTAGGAGCCATCCAAAAATTACGTCATCTGAAAATAGAGAGGGGGGGCCCAGATTGAAAATGACGGTAGGGTGATGTGCAAGGGGGGAGGTCGGCTTTGATATGACGTCATTTAAAATATGATAATTTACATCAAATTTTGACAGTAAAACAAAAGATAAATTCGTACATAGTTCAACTATTTTAAAATAATTATCTAATAAAATACATTAGACTATTTTTAGGCGTTGTTTGTAGTTTATTTTAGTTAATTTTTTCATTGTGAAAGTCATTTTGCCTTTATTTCTGAAGGTAAGTTCAGATTTGATCGGTCAATGTTTTAAGTTTATCAGGTAGTGTTCATCGTCAGACAAAGGTAAGTAGAAAAGGTGATAGGCCTACTGCAGGTGGTTTTCTACGAGAGGGTACTACAGTGGTTTGTAACTGAAAATATCCGGGTTGAAATTTTTTTTAACAAACTACCACCAAAGTGGGTTTTAAAAGTTAATTGATACTCTTAATAAATCAATATAGAATATAGAAGTTGCTTTAACAAAAAAGTATTATTTTTACTTAAAACGGAGGTATGTAAAAAATGACGTCATTTTTCTGAGAAGGGGGGGGGGGTCAGACAAATTATGATGGTAGGATGATTTTAGGGGGGGAGGGTCCAAAAATGGCAAAAAAGCGATGACGTAATTTATGGACGGCCCCTTATCCCATTTGTAATAAACACATTGCTAATTTATTTATTTGTCGGGCACTCGTAAAATACCTTAGGTGTCAATGAACCCAGCACCTGACAGTTTTTATACTAAAAGTAACAAATATCTTTAACTTTTAAATTAACAGAGTTAATGAATTTAGTTGTCATGAAATCAAAAAGGTTAGCCTGGAAAAATTGCTCGATGCCGTACGTCTGTCACAGACAACCGATCGTATAGGATAACAAATGTATCGAAGAATTGAGATGCAAATTTGATAACAGTTCGGTAGGAGAGATTGTAATGATAAGAGTTCAAGTCATAGGCGTCATTTCAGCATTCTGATTGGGGGGGCAAGATTTTCATAAGGTCATACCCCCTCCCACTTCCCAAAAATAGGCCAAACCTCTTAAATTTCGCTAAAAACTGTCAATAAAAGCTAATTAAGTTTACATTGTGACACTAAGCTGTCCATAAAATGTGAACTTATAATATAATCTCACAAACCCTTGAAAACAATACCCTAATGCATGTAAAATTTGATTATATAATGTAACATGTTTCTAATGTAGAAAGTCATTATTCTTCTGGAACTGCCAGTGGTTACTGTGATGTAAAACACCTTAAGAAATTTAATGGATTTAATTGGATAATGGATGCTAAATCGTTAAAATAAAAAAACATCATTTTATAACTATTTAGTTATTTTTATTGTATATTATTTACAACTCTAAAGTTTTACAGTCGTATACATAGACTAAAACTCCATAGGTTTGTTTGGTAAAACACATTGTTTTATCTTTATCAAAAATTAGTTTTTGACAAAGCACCTTTGCAGTCTGCCGTATAAGGGACAAAAAAAATCATTTAACATTTAACTATTGTTGGTTAGGATCAGTACAGCTACGGTATATTGCCCATATTACATTACCTAAAAAAATTAAATTGTTATTGAGGACAAGAAAGGTAAAAATTACTTTACCTTTAATTAATTTTTGTAATAAATAAATTAATAATAATACGTAATAAATTAATTAATTAATTTTTGTAAAGTGATTAAAAAAAGATAAATAATGATTTACAAAAACATCTATACATACCAATATACGCGTTTTTGTACAAGAAACTCCTCCCACAATTTGCAATAGATTTTAATGATTTTAGTGCCATTGGATAGAGCTCGGCGTGAAGTTGTTTTAAAGTGAATTGGTAAATTGTCCATTAAAAAGAGGGGAACTACAAGTCCTTAAAGTTTGTAATTTTCCCATTTGATTACACATCAGTAATGAAATTGATTGATTTTCAAGTAAACAACATCAGTAAAGTGTAAACATCGGACATCAGCGAAAGTACTATATCTACCTTTTCACACAAACTTCTTTTCTTAACTTTTAGAAAAAGTTAAGAGCCAATCTCTATCTTAATTGGTTAGTTTTAAAACACGATCCCCGTAAAACTCTGCATCAATAAAACCCGCCCCTAGAAAAAACAGACGATTTTAGACAGTTATAACTGAAATTAAAAATTTTATAAAAAAATTCTAAAAACAGAGAAGACGAGATTCGTCTTTCTACTTTTACAAAAAGTTAAGAGTCAATCTCTATCATGATTAGTTAATTTTAAAACACGATTCCCGTAAACCTCTGCAGCCATCAAACTCCCGCGGAACTCGCCTCTAGCGCTACGGCCGAGAGGCGGCATTCGGTAACGTCGTTTGTGCAGGTAGACCGGAGCCTTAACAACTCAACAGACGTGAGATGGGACTTCCTGCTACAGATGACGATTGCAAAATGAGTCATTTTAATAGTTTTGTGTAAATAATACAAAGTAGACGATTTGTTAAAGTCTGTTTCAGAAGTTTATAATTTTTATATACAAATATTTCACCATATTACATAACCTAACATTTTAATTTCCAATTTAAAAAAAAGGATGTCCGAAATTATTGGGGGGGCAACTGCCCCCCCTTGCCCCCCCCCCCAAATGACGCCTATGGTTCAAGTATAAACCGAGTACGTTGTCATATACGAGGACGATTCAATCAGTTGAACGTCAAATGGTAAATGACATGATGAAATGGTACGTCAGGATCCCCCATATCGTGTTCGATGTTTCCCGAGCTTGTCTCATGATTGACAAGGTGAACCTTAACATTTACATAAGCTTGTTTGCCATTGGTGCAACGTCTGAGTTACATATTGTTGGGTGCTGAAGAAATAGGCAACTGAGGCTTGTACCGATCTCGAGTTTCATCTAAAAATATTTAATTACATTCATATAATTAGTAATAAGAAGAACCTTTTTGTTTTGGCCGGGTGGCATCATTGTATGTAAAACAGATTCAAACTAAGTGGAACGTTAAAATTTTATATTTGGTGTGCAAGGCTGAAAGGAATGTCGTAGTAATTGTAAGTATCAATTTATTCTATTTTATTATTTTATAACCTTTAGATTTTAATATTAAATGTCATTAAAATGATTCTTAGTAAATGAAAAGGATTGTAATTATGTTTTAAGTAAAGAAAATATGTAAACAACTGAATTTCAAGTCTTGTCCTTAACATGATTTTCACATGAAAGATTTAACAATTTTTATTGATTTTATTAATTGCATTTTTTTTTAAACTTAGAATTACCTGTTGCTAATTGATGGGTATTATGTTTCCCAGACGAAGATCATTCCTTCCTGGTAGTCCTGTATGCCAACCATTTGCACACCAAAGTCGAGAAATTAAAGTAAGACCCACCCATTATTTCTTATTTTATATTGGTTTGGGGTAGTGTTTTATAATATGTTAACGTTTGGTTTAAACCTTAATAAATAGTAAATTGGAAGAAGAGTCTCTATTAATTGCCTGGTATCAGGCTTAGTGGTTAAAATCTAAATTCCAACATATTTATACCTAATTGGTCAACTTTGGTATAGGCTCTAAAATCTCAATATATTATTATGATTAGAAACGTTAAATATTCGTCGAAAGTCATTATCATCAACAAATATGCCAAATTAACACGATATAGTAGAGCGTATGATTGAAACAATTTGTTAAATACTGTTATAGTTCCTTGCAATATATAGTTGCAAGAGAATATATGCTGAAAGTTTGATTTTGGTTGGTTTGATTTAGGTCCATCAAAAACAATGATTCATATTTTAGAGTGGAAATTAACTCGTGAATATTTGGTTTCTGTATGACAAATTGATAAAAATTTTATTTCATAAAACAATCGTTCATATACGTTGAATAAAACTATGTTAGGAGACTATGAATATGTATAGAGCGATCCGGATGCTTGTCAATATTTGTATACTTGACAACTTGACAATAACATATCAATGGGTTGTAGTTATAACATGACATTGTCATAGTTAATCTTGATTTTCTTTATTTAGCTAAATGTGATTCAAGCTAATAAAATAAAAATACGGTTTTTTTATAAATTTAAATATTGCTGTAATACTGTTCATATTCCCCTTCTTTTCATAAACTGAGATAAGGTTACAAAGACAGAAATTACACTTAAACTTTAAATTTAATTTCTTATTAAACCCTATAACATGATAATTGGAGCAGCTTCTGCGAAGTAGTGAAGTTTTAAGTCGATATAATGAAATCTACACTATGAACTCAAGTTCTATTATTTCTCAAAAGAATTTATTTTTTTTTTAATTTGATTGATTTAGTATGATGAAGATTGTAAAGCAATAGACGTTTCTATTTCTCTGCCATAGTGTTAAAAGTTTTCTCATAGCTCTAGAAAATTTTAATTAAGGTTAAATTTTTTTACAAAAATACATGTAAAATCTGACTTAACTTGCCAGATGTTTAAAAATAAGTGTGTGTTGGTTCCGGGAGAACGCAACATACCTGGAACAAAATATATATTTTAGTAAATTAAAACCTACTAAAAACCTTCTGAAACTGTTTTGTACAGTAGGCTAAAACTGTATTTATTTTAAATTTACATATTGAATATTAAATAAAAAATAAACATTCCCATGGGCTATTATGTTGTTTACTAATGGTTTTTAGAGCCGATAAGAAAGTTATATTTCAGGCTCAAAACAACATTAACGAAATATAATAGCCTAGCAGTAAGGAAAGGACGTAACACTTTTTGGTTAAAAGTTCCGAAGAAAGATTGAATATTGATTTAACTTGCTAACTTTCCTTGTTAGCCTGTTATTTTATTGAGAAGATTTTTTATTTTTATTTTCATTTTGTGTCTTTCTACGCCTCAGGCATTTTATAACGTTTTAAAGGTGAACGGCCCAAACCCCAGTCTTGTTACTATATAACGTCGAAATGTTGTTAGATAGCATCAATTTTAATTGCTCAACAAAAAATGGCAATTGGGTCTAGTATCGAACCTTTAAAAAGCTACTAACTTTTCCCAGGATCAAACCGGCAACCTTTTGATTCAAAGGCGAGCACTATAACCACTCAGAGTTAAAATATTGCTAACCAGCTAGTTTTTAAAATATGTTTAAAATAATCATTTCGTATGTTTAGTAAATAGTTAATAGTTTAATCGTTAGATCCATTGTTTAAAAAAAACTAGCTAGATTGGTGGACTTTAGTAATGAAAAATTAACTATTATTTACTTATCTTTCATAGTCAAGCTCTTTCCCTAACTTTTATTACCTTGACATTAGGCTATTTATCTTATTTATACTAAATTCAAAATAAAAACAACAAAGGGATATGGTCTGTAATATTACATTTTAGGTAGTAAAATAACTTATTTTAAGCTTTTCTTCTTTACAGTTATGCTTTTTCGGTACCTAGCATAATAAATCTAAGTACGGTAGATTGTTCAATCAATATTATAAATATAAGACATCTATGAAATGAAAGGCAAAAAGTTATATATTATTCTATTTGCCTTATAACATTTTTAAACAGTGTCCTTTTATTTCAATAATATTTTTTTTACAATAATTAAAATTTTATTTAAAATAAACACGCTTGTAAAACATAAAAGGTATTATTTATGAACCTAGGCTGTGATAAATCTTGTGATAAAAGGCAAAGAGTAGAATAAACTGAATGTAGTATACACCTGATGTAGGGTAATGTTCCTGGGAGATGTACAGCTCAATCCGCTTACTGGCATCCTATCAAGTTGCGGCGCGACGCGACTTTGACGCTGCTCGTGCACCATTGACGCCAGACCTCATCCCGGCTTATCCCCAGACATCATTGACGCTTTTAGACGAGAAAATCCAACAGCACGAGGTATAAGGTTTGATAGAATCATGAGTTGCATTTTTCTGTTTGCAGTATTGGCTGCTTTGGAATAGTACTGAGAAAACTTAAGATGGTTATGATGGCTTTTGTTTGAAAGGAATTATTTTAGAGTAGTCATAAAGACAAACAAGAAGTGAAATGACTTCTAAGCTATCATAAATTATGCGTATTTTGGAAAAATAATTGTCGTTCATAATTTTTCGTATGCTTCTACATTTTATCATGTTTGGTTCATGTTTAGAGTCCTAATATCCCCTTTAAAATCTCTTTAAACAAATTTAATACACAAATATACACTTTTATGTTATAAGTATTTTATAACAAAACTTGTAGCAAAAAAGTTGTACTTAAGAATTTTCTACAAACAGTGAAAAAAATAATTAAATTTAATTTATCTTTGAAAAACGTTGTTTTTATAAATTCTGATTTTTTACATTTAACATATAATTGTTTATAAGGTGGGAGAGTTGTTCGATGGTACCTAAGATGTCAGACACGAATGTAGCACGTGGAAAATTGCTATAAAGACGTCAAGCAGGAGAAAAACATGACAGGTCATTTTACCTTCGACTACTTGAACAACCCAAAACATTTTACTCATATTACGGTACGTAAAAATGGGGATATTCTTGAAAATGCTTTATTTTAATCAACATGGTTAAATTTTATAATATAAAACAGTATCAATGCTATTTTGAATTTAAATTTATCGACACTTAAATGCTATTAGTAGTAAAGAACTGATAAAATTTGAACATTGTAGATGTTTATACCGGTGTCCCAGACTACCCACCCATACATAAGTTCACGCACAACTTTTAAAATTTAAATAATTATTTTCTTTTAAAAAAACAAATAGTGCCACTACTGGAAACCAATCTTGCTCTATCCATTGGCACTAATTTTAATGTACAATGTGTACCAGAAGTAACCTATCTAGACCGGAAATCACTATTAAAATTAAAAACTCCCAAATTTTATGACATTTTTGGATTCTACACGTAATTTTAAGACAACTTTACAATAATTTTCACCCCTAATCATAACAGCTTAGGAGATAGTGATGCGACAATGCCAGTTCAAACTAAGTTTTTCCATAGGGATAACATGGGATAAATTCAACATCCATTATCCTCGAACATTTTATGTTAAACGGAACTGTAATTTAAAACTGTATACAGAAATGTTGACTGAATTTTATGTTATAATATAAAATTCAAATAAAAACTTCTAAAACACTTTAAATAATGCACGTTATTTATTAAGTTATTTTATATAATTAGTAGAATATACTTTTTGAATACCTAATTTTATGCAGAGTTACTTTCATATGTCATAGTATTATCTCTGATATTATCTCATTAGAATATATTAGCGTTGTACTGTCATGGAGAATGCCATTATTATCAAAGTTTTGATTGCTCTGAAACCAACAATAACATCATATTGGATATTGGAGCCCAAAGATGACTGTATCAATTGGAATAATTAAGTCTGTGTGTTATATTACCAGCATTGGTCATTAGGTTTAAGGTTACCAAAGTATTGAAACTATAATGACTTAGAATTTACTAACTTTATCAACGTTGCACTTAAGATCATTATTACAATTATGTTAATTTTAAGGATGTTAGAAGTAACTAAAAAACTATGATTTAAATAAAATCATCGAGTCAAATGTAAAAATTAATTAACATAAAAAATTATATTTAGAGCTTCCTTATGTTACTTTACTGTACTCCTTCCTTTGGCTTTACTATATACGAAAAGCTGTTACCCTGCCTTGGACTTTAAAACATGAGTGAATTTATATTATTTAACGCTGTATTTATAATGTAAGTCCAACGAAACATAATTTTACTATTTATGTGTGTACTCTAGCTTCTGATTTACTCATGAGTTTATTTTGTTTTCTTAGTTTAATCTTATCATCTTTACAGGTTTAGCCTTACAAACTTTATATTATTTTTTAATTGTATTTAAAGAATGTTTCATTTCATTTTATTGTTAACTTAGTTATTATTTGACACTTTAATGGACAGATCTTTTGAATAAAATTTAATAATCTCAACAAGATATGAAGCTGATAACAATGCACATCACACAACCTGGTCGTTGTTAAAGTGTATGGCTGCTGCAATATAGGTCCTTTGTGATTTAAAGCTCACTCTAATACTGAGAAAGACTTGGTTTACTGGCTGATCAAATATTGAATCTAAAAATATAGTGGCGCAGTGGTTATAGGTATGCATTATATATTATTTTCACTATACAGTACCAAATGTTTTCCATTTTCAACACATGTACTTATGGCTTGGCTGATGCCAATGGCTATTTCTCACCTTAGGAAAATGACAATAAGATTTTTTTTAGTTGATTAGCTCTTACTCAGAAAAAATAAATTTTGTTTGACTAACAATAGTTAACATATTGCCTTGAAAACAGATTTTTAAAACATGAATAGCATGATAAATTAATGCTCTTGTTATATTTATTTTCGAAGTTATAACGTATAGGTTATAATACTCAGTAGTATTATATTTTAGTTAAGGAAAAGTATTCTGTAATGTTTTGTTACATATGGTTTTGTGCATAATGGTGTTTTGGTGTTGAAAATAAATGGTAGAAGTAAACTTTTCACATGAACTTCACACGGTTAATTTTCGGTTTATGAAGTAATTTCCGATCCTAATTTATTTTTGTTACACTAGAACCCGTACAAAAAACTTCGTAGTTAAATATAGGTTTTATTTTAGTCGTTTTTTTTTTCGTTTTTAGTGGTCCCGTGATGGCATTTCAAAAAGACAGAATTATTTATACAATTGCATTAAAAAAATTAATAACTTTTTTTAATCCGAAAATTAACTTTACTTGTTAAAGTCACTTCGTGTACACAAAAGACTGGAGACCAGTGTACATTATACATTTTTCCCCCAGGTAAACTGAAAACAGTGAATTGGAAATTTCTGAGTAGACTAAATAGTATTGAATGGAAAAAACGTTCAATTTAGGATTAGTATCATTTTCAAAGGGCTCTTAACCACCAGCCTTTGTAACGAATTTCATCGAATGACACCATAAAAGATTGACCATGTATTCAATAAAATGTGACATGAAAAGAATAAAATAATTAAAGTAATGGAATATTAATCCGGGATTTGATACATCTCAAAGAGTGGTTTGACTAAAAAAGGACCTTGTAATTTTCCTGGAATTTAGTACATCAATGATGCGCTATTATATTCCAGCGAAGTTTAGGTGATTGAATGTTAATTTCTACATGCAGCCAAAAAATCTTTGCTAAAAACATCAGTAACCCTCTCTCTAAGTCTCTATAAACCACTTATAAGTAAACTAACCTTTATCGTTTTCACGATGGTGAACCTTAAGTTGGATAAGGTACAGATAACGTGAAGAAGATAATTTATGGAAATACATGAAAACCAATAGTACAGCAACATGTGGTTCCATCTGCGTTCAAACTATGTTTTAGTGTTTAAATTCCCCCACCTTATTCACCACGTATTGGATGTCATTTGAGAGTAAAGTTACTAAGTCCTGATTTCTCTGAACTTACAGCACGTCTCTTCCTTGATTAAGGTTACATTCGAGGAGTTTTAAAGTTCAATAGTTTCCAAACTTAGTAACTAGTTTGGAAACCAGTTGCTACATTCATATTGTATTTTTAATACGAATGTTTAAACCAGAATGCCATAAAATATCTGTATATTGAATGTATTGGAGTTTTTATTCGAAAAATTACATTTAAGAAGAATTATTGATTTAATCACACATTTAGTCTTCTATCTTGACAATTATTTTTATCTCGATCGAAGTGTAAAATAAACACTGTAGAGCCTTGAAGTTGTTTTACTGCATAACAAATTCCTAATGATAAAAATGTACGCGTGATAATTCATTTTACGTGTTACTTACCGAATTTTGGGATTAAATATGACCTGTTAGTCCCGATAGATGAAAGCCTAGCAGCAGTAAAAAACAAATCTTGAATGTAGAAGAAAGACCTTTATGAACTTAAAAATAAAATCGAGGTTCTAATTTTTTTCATTGGTTGACCCAGGTGTCTACAGTACTCGTGTCGTATAGGGAATGCGGTGTTATCTAGAAGACCTCGACAACAATCAGGTTGTGAGGAGATAAATACGACTGTTCCACGGTGATGAATTATTCATACCCGGCCGTGATCCAGATGACTACAGGATCTGCGGCATGACGTCATCGCGGTGACACTGGTCCCGGTGTAGGGACGGTCCCGGTGTAGGGACGGTCCCGGTATAGGGACGGCCCCGGTGTAGGGATGGTACCGGTGTAGGGACGGCCCCGGTGTAGGGACGGTACCGGTGTAGGGACGGTTCCGGTGTTGGGACGGTTCCGGTGTAGGGACGGTTCCGGTGTAGGGACGGTACCGGTATAAGGACCGTCCCGGTGTAGGGACGGTCCCGGTGTAGGGACGGTCCCGGTTTAGGGACGGTACCGGTGTAGGGACGGTCCTTATATAGGGACGGTCCTGGTATAGGGACGGTCCCGGTGTAGGGACGGTCCCGGTGTAGGGACGGTCCCGGTATAGGGACGATTCCAGTGTAGTTATGGTCCCGGTTTAGGGACGGTACCGGTGTAGGGACGGTCCTTATATAGGGACGGTCCCGGTATAGGGACGGTCCCGGTGTAGGGACGGTCCCGGTGTAGGGACGGTCCCGGTGTAGGGACGGTCCCGGTGTAGGGACGGTACCGGTGTAGGGACGATCAAAGTTTAGGGACGGTCCCGGTATAGGGACGGTCCCGGTGTAGGGACGGTCCCGTTATAGGGACGGTCCCGGTGTAGGGACGGTCCCGGTGTAGGGACGGTCCCGGTATAGGGACGGTCCCGGTGTAGGGACGGTCCCGGTATAGGGACGGTCCCGGTATAGGGACGGTTCCGGTGTAGGGACGGTCCCGGTTTAGGGACGGTCCCGGTATAGGGACGATTCCCGTGTAGTTATGGTCCCGGTTTAGGGACGGTACCGGTGTAGGGACGGTCCTTATATAGGGACGGTCCTGGTATAGGGACGGTCCCGGTGTAGGGACGGTGCCGGTATAGGGACGGTCCCGGTGTAGGGACGGTCCCGGTGTAGGGACGGTCCCGGTGTAGGGACGGTCCCGGTATAGGGACGGTTCCGGTGTAGGGATGGTCCCGGTGTAGGGACGGTCCCGGTTTAGGGACGGTCCCGGTATAGGGACGATCCCGGTGTAGTTATGGCCCCGGTTTAGGGACGGTACCGGTGTAGGGACGGTCCTTATATAGGGACGGTCCTTATATAGGGACGGTCCCGGTGTAGGGACGGTCCCGGTGTAGGGACGGTCCCGGTGTAGGGGCGGTACCGGTGTAGGGACGATCCCGGTTTAGGGACGGTCCCGGTATAGGGACGGTCCCGGTTTAGGGACGGCCCCGGTATAGGGACGGTCCCGGTATAGGGACGGTTCCGGTGTAGGGGCGGTCCCGGTGTAGGGGCGGTCCCGGTGTAGGGGCGGTCCCGGAGTAGGGACGGTCCCGGTGTAGGGACGGTACCGGTGTAGGGACGGTACCGGTGTAGGGACGGTCCCGGTGTAGGGACGGTCCCGGTATAGGGACGGTACCGGTGTAGGGACGGTCCCGGTGTAGGGACGGTCCCGGTGTAGGGACGGTGCCGGTATAGGGACGGTCCCGGTGTAGGGACGGTCCCGGTGTAGGGACGGTCCCGGTGTAGGGACGGTCCCGGTGTAGGGACGGTCCCGGTGTAGGGACGGTCCCGGTTTAGGGACGGTGCCGGTATAGGGACGGTTCCGGTATAGGGACGGTTCCGGTATAGGGACGGTCCCGGGTGCGACGTAGGGGTGTGCTACCTATAGGCATTCCTAAATATTGGATGTAACTGGATCTTTTATTGATCCATCGGGAGCGGGAAAATCGTATTTCTGGAGAAAGGTGTATTTTTTAGGCTTGGTTCGGAAATGCCAATTAATAATTGATACTGCCTGTTGAGACTTTTCGCTGTTTCACTTGGTTTCCTGTAGCCATGTTAGGTATAAGTACCAGGTTAACCAAGCCTTGCTCGTTGGTTTTAATTCACTTTGGTTGTAGTGTTATGGTAATAAAGCCATTAAATTTACACAAGACTCTTTACAGTTGACAGCTGTTAAAACAAACTGCTTTAAGTTAATGTTCCTTTATTTTTGTTTACTTTTAGTTGTTATTTTGTTACCAAAATAGCAACCCATAAAAACCATGTTAATAATTACGATTTTAAAATTTAATTTAGACCAAATTGGATTTTCCTGGGGTTGAGGCTGTTGCTAAACTCATTTTTTGGCCCAAAAAAATCTTAAATGCAAATTTTAACCAAAATATACCAGCTGTATTTCAAAATCAAGTAACACATATCCCTTCAGACACTCCTCGTATTATAATATAGGATTTACTTTGATATACTTTTATGATAAAAGTGTTGTAATGGGAAATATTAAGATGCATTTTCTTTTCGCATTGAGTGTCTAATGTCTTTGTGGAAACGTTTTTTCGTTATATGTTTGCAATATGTATGTATGTTTGTTGTTGCAACACAGTGTCCGATCTTTATACATTATATATAAACACCCTAGGTCTACAGAACAGTAGACTTTACTTTTAAAAAAGTTTTCTGAATAGACGTTAATTTGTAAAAATTAAAATCACTAAAAAACGTGATTATTTTGATGAGATTGGTACGTATTACAAAATATCTTAATCATACCAATGAAATTGTTATTACATTAAACTAGGAAAAAATACTATTTATAAATTTGAAGACGAATCATTATTAATTAACTCATTTTAAGGTTTGCGGTACACCTAATGTGAAGTGTGAATGATATTCTTCAAATCCGATCACAGCAACAAAACATTATGAAACTAAACGTTATGACAGGATTTGAATGAGTGACAAATCCGATCATTCTGATCCGAAGCGACGTTTGTGTAGGAGGCGTTGTCAGATAATGTTAATAATGTGAACTGACATGCCTTTGAAGAGATAATTAATAATAAAACTCCCAATAAATAATTTAATCAATGAAAACTTCTTTCGTCACCAACTAATTACCAAATACACATAGACCAATAGTAAGAGTATAAATTTCAAAGTGATTTTTTATCGACAATCTCTTAAAAAGAAAGAATCTTTTGTCTTTTCGTGTTGAATGTAAAATTGGAATAAGGGTGAAGTCCCCTAACTCCACTTTATCCAGTAACAATGAAACTTGAGCTTTACCAGCCCGAAAGGAGATTACTGCCCTGGAATAATATTTCTTCGATCTCAATATTGGAAAGGGTTTTAAAATAGATTTTCTATCGTAGGCCATATACGAAAATACTGTATATTAAAAGTTACGTAATATTTTGCAGTATATTACCCGTAGTTTTATCTATAAAATACTAAGGCCGAACTGTTAATACTAAGAATACATTAAAAATAACTGTTATGTTTAGAATGTGCAAAATATTGTTATTAATGTTGTAAGTATAATACACGTAAATGAGAGTTGGACGAGATTATGATATAGCTGGTATGAAACAGCATTTATATAGAATTAAACTAAATGAGTAAAATAAGTTAACAGACCTTAACTTTAACATTCCCTAACAAATGAGAAAGTAAAACAATGTTAATGAAAGTGATGTTGGTTTCGGTTTGTATTGTATTAATTGCCAGGAACAGAAATAAATACACATTGTGGCAGAACAAACTCTCGAAGTTTGTTTCTAAACAGCTCAAAACATATTTCAAACAGTTACAGTGAGTTACAGATCATTAGGCCGGTAACATTTTAGGGTCAACATTCCATGCTAAACTGCCGTTCCAAGCTGCATTGGGTTTATAGGACATTAAATTCATGAACTGGGTAAAAATATTTACAAAATATTATTAACTTTTATTAACATTTGACATTAGGTATACGAGTGTTCAATTTTTAACGCGTAACTTTAAATATATTGCAGAGTAATTTATCCGAGTTTAAACCAGTTATAAGATAAATTATTATTAATAAAAGCAACCCAACTAATAATCTATGTGACAACCTTTTTTACACATAAATAAATATACAGAGTGTTGTTGTCTATCATACACAAAAAGCTTTTGTACACACATTACTCTTGAATTTCAAAATTGAAATTCAGTGACTTTAAGGATAGAGATCACCCTAGAAAATACTACATTTCACTACGGTCTACAATTGAAAAGCTATTATGGATTAGGGTATTGATATTTATAAGATCATATAGTATCTCGGGGAAGGGGCAGAATTTACTCGGTAAACATATTCACTTCTATTTAAATACTCACAGTCATGGTAAGTAGGAATTTCAAGCATGAAAGGTTTACTTCTTTTTAAGACGAACTCATTCGCTCCGCTCACTCGCCTCTCAGAATTTTTTACATAAGAGTTTAAACATTTCTCTACTTTGGTATCCAGTCCTACTTTGAACCTGTAACACGTGACTGGATTTATTACAGATATCCATTATTAGAAATTATTAATTCACTTATATTTTATTCAATTTCAAGAACTTGTATTGTGGTTTTGTTACATTATTTTATATATAATCAAGCCATAACCACCATTATGTACGACTTATTGAAAGTTTTAAATTATTTTATCACCGTATCTTTCAGTAACTGGCTAAGAAAATTATAAAAAAAGTTTTTGTAATTTTTTTGAAGATATTTTAACACATCTTTTACTCAAGTTCAATAAAGCGAAACCTGTTTTATAAAATATAATCATTCATCATTTAAAAATAACATACTAAAAAATTAACAACAATAAAGGTTTAAGTACCTGTTGTACCATCTAGTGATCCAAATTAGTAGAACTGCGCTACAGCTGTTTCGAAGAACAATGCTTCATCTTCAGCCAAACACAAAACGTAACTACATGTCACATAATATATTTCCGTTGAGGGTCGTCAAAATGAAACATAGAAAAATTAAAAATACTTGGCCAAGTTATACATATCCGCCCCGCATAAAAAAATTAACTAATGAGATGTTTTATATCTTTATCGACTAATAGTCCTAACTATAAAGCTTGGCTTCATTAGTACTAGAATTTACGTCTTTAAGTAATCATATTTTTACATATAAACTGTCGTAAAGGAGTCTGGTTGATAGTAGAATTTTTTTATCATTTTAAATATTTAATGTAATGATCTAATTGATAGCGCCACAACCAGAAAACACTCATCTTTCATTAATTCAGGTTACAATGCCCACTATGTGAGGCCTCTGTCTCAAAATAGTGATAGTGATAGTGATCGTGATAGTGAAGACGGAAAGATGGATAATTGATCGCTTACGCTCAAGTAGACCCAAAAGTTTTAACAAGCGAACAAATCTGAATTGCGGTTAAGGCGCCTGGCTTAAGCGTGATAAGCGTCGCTGCTTTGTGTTTAAATTTAACATTATCATAATGTACTAGAAGAATACATCTTTGAAGAGTGGTAGCCATTCACAACTCAATAAACTGTTATTGTTGCATGTTTCGAGTTAGTGTATTCATGCGGGCACTTTTCAATATGTGTATACAAAAAGAAAAACTTTTTAAAAGACACAAAGTGAACAAAGTAAACTTCCGAGCATGATCCCTTGCCGAGTCAGGAGACAAAGTTATATTTAATCTACATGAGATAAAATTATTTAGTTTTAAGCAAGAAAACAATAACTTGTTCCGAAATAAGCTGAATTTTTACTTTCTCCCCCTATACCATAGTATATGGAGAAAGTATTGTTTTCGTCAAAATTTTCGAATTTGAGTTGTTGATGGATTTATCCATTTTGGTGCCCCCTGAGTCCAAAAAAGTGGTTTTCAGAGTGATGTCTGTGTGGATGTGTGTGTGTCTGGATGTAAACAGAGCCAGATAGTAGGGGACCCAAGCCCTCAAAATCCCAGTGAGGTGATACCCGAAAGATATACTCTTGATATCGATTGGACCTTATTCTGGGTGCACTAAAGGTCACCAAAACCAATGTTGCCACGATGAACGCTCTTGCAAAAGTGGTTTTATCCTGTATTAAAAATAAGAAAATTTAAGCGATTTTTTAATGTACTTGTTGCATAATAATTGTCATAGCTCCGTTGTTTTTCGGTCTATTTTGATAAATTAAAGATAGAAATGTTCACAAAAAGTAGGGAAACAAGACTAATGCATTTTAAACCATTTTATTACGCCGTAAAGTAGTTAAAAAGCCTTTGAAACAAAAAATATTGTTTCAAAATATATTTCTGTTTGTTTCCAATTATGTTTACGTCATACCAATGGCTCCAATGTCACTAAATATGATACTAATATATAGATTAGGTAGTTTACAACAATTTATGTCTCTTATAGTTTTTTCCTATGAAGTGCCGTTTTCGAGTAAAATGTAATTTTACAAAGTTTGTTAGGTCGAGGGCCTCGCTGTTGGCGGGTCTCGTCGACGTAGACCGCCGCACAGAGCAAAGTTATCAATCATTCTATTGTCATTTTAAGACTTAATAATGTATACCAAGTTAATATTTAATCTAAACTGCTCTCTTTGTACCTGCTTGACCATAAATTGCAATTACCCTGTTGCAGCAGACCTGTGTACTCAAAGTGTTTTGAATTATTTCTATACAATAAATTTTCATCGCTAAATTGAATGTTTTTTTTTGCAGGATTATTACTTTTTTCTGCAGGGTTACAAATTTAAATGAAATTATACATAAGATGGTTTATCGATATATTTTTGAAACCGTTCTTTATTATGTATTAATTTCAGACTACACAAACTACTATTTTGTGACATTTTGTTGCTGAGCGTTGATAACTATTGATAACACTGAACAAAATTATTCCATCTTACAACCTTCATACAGCCTTTAATAAAAAGTTCTTCAATTTAATTAGTCATGAATATTTGTAGCTTTAAAAATAATGATCATATTATTAATATTAAATCCCTGCACACCGGTTTAGTTTTCGATACATTTCGATAACACAAAAAGCAGTTCTCAATACCAATAAAATGTTTTATAATTAATTATTCTACATAAAATTGCAATATTCTTGCCATAATGTATCATTATTATTCTTAGTTCTATAAGGGTTTGTCTGTTACATCCCTTTTCCTCCTTACCTTCTTAACCGATTTTTAAGATTGATGTGGCATTTTAAATCTTATGATTAGCGCGTGGGCCAATGAATTCGTTTCGGGCTTCGCCATTCTAGATTTTGATTTAGTTCTAGAGGGCGCTTTAAAATGTTGACAAAATTTCATAAAAGATTTTAAAATATGAATTGTAACTTAACGACAAATTACCCACAGTTAAATTTTGAATATATATTATAAACAACAATAGTTTGTCTTTCACTGCATAATCATTATAAATATTGTTTGAAAAGGCGTAATTCCTTTAAATTGTACTGTAGCTGAGTTTTTACAAACGGAAAGGAATACATTACAAAATGCGAATTTTGCGCACGGGCCCCCTAGTTTTAGCGAATTTCCCTATGAGGAATACGCTATTACGGGACTAGGTTACTTTTACTTTTACTTTTACCCCAGACGCCAAAAATACCGTTCGTTCATTTTCATATATGTCCGTGGTACTAATAACTTTTAACAGGGACCTCCGATATTGATGAAATTTGGTATGAAGTTGTAGGACCAGGTCTCTTTAAATAAATTCGCGAACCAGCATTATCAGGTTATGGGAACAGGGTTTTATGGGGTCTTAAAAGGGCCAAAATCAGGTTTTTGGCATTTTTGGACATAAGTTTTCAAAATTTAACAATGTTAACTGAAACCATTTAAAAGAGCTTAAAAACAAACAATTTAGTATTTAGAATTCTTAACATGGCTTATCAGGTTACGGAGAAATACAAAAAAGGGGGTTTCATGTTATTCTTATGGGGAATTAACAAAACCCTGTATCTCACTTATTTATTGACATAACTTGATCAACTTTGGTATATACATTCAGTAGGAAGTTTTAAACTTATATTTACTTATAGCACTCATATGGCGGCAAACCTACCTGATCAACCCCAAGACCCCTATGGGGTTTATGGGGAAAATGAAAAATATCAGAATTGGATGCAATTTAGTTACTTGCACTCTGAATGGATTTTCATATAATATCTACTTGCAATACCCCCAAGGCAGCAAATCACCATCCTCGTCCCCATGGTGTTTATGGGGGAATTAAAAAAAGGGATTAATGTTGGAAATTCGGCGAGTGTGCAGGTCTGCTACGACGGGGGTATGTTTAATGGTGTTAACCTAATATACTTTTTATCATACTTACACATATAAAAAACTAACTTTTACTGTATTTGTCTAAGATGGTGTGTATTCATATGATTGATTAAACAAGAAAATTCTTTATTAATTATTTTGAACTTTCAATGCGTTGGATTAATAACTCTGTGTCGTTATCGTTAGTAATTTATTTTATGCCTACATAATTCATAAAACTTTATTGAGTATAAAAAAGTTTAGGATTATCGGAGTTATACATAATACATTTTTTCAGCTTGAATGTTTCTCCAACAATCATAACTCATTTCACTCATTCATTTATAACTCAAGAACTTATGAACCAATTTCCCTGAAAAGTTGAGGGGAGGACATATAGAATAAATTTTATCCAGATTCTTATATGGGGTTCCGCCCCAAAAGACTTCAAAGTTAAGTTGTCATGTTATTCTTATGGAAGCAACAATTTTGCTTTTGGAACATATGATTACATTTAGGAATATTACTTTTATACATATCTGTGATCGTTTAAATTATTGAGAGAAGATTGAAAATAAAAGACGAGAGGATATTATAATAAACTTGGGGCGAGTGAGCGTAGCAAACGAGTTCACCTGAAGGGCTAAACAATTTTCAGGGTGGCATTCAATTTCAAGCGATCAACTGTGTTGATTTTTTTATGTCAAAGTTATTAATTTACAACTATTGCACGAGTTGCTCGATATCGAGCAATTTATTTTCATACAATACAAAAGTTACATGTAGTTCTAAATCAATGAAATCCGACCAATCCAATATTGTGAATACCAGTGATCACAAGAAATTACAGCTGTACGTTATCAGATGTTTAAAAATGCTAAATTAAAATACGTACTCTCTATGCATGTTGTTGTCTATTAATAAAAACTAGAGATCGCCCACTGGTCGAAATTCGACCAAAAATCCAGTTGATCTTGAGACAATTAGCTTAAAAATGTTTTATAACTGAAACATCTGTTCTTCCTGATTTTCTAGCAGTTGTTTTAACAACGGCTGTCTAAGATTCATTCAGTTCTCCTTTCCCATAAGATTAACATTGGAACTTTGAAAGCCTGTGGGGCGCAGCCCTGTAGTCCGATGTGAATTAGAATGTGATTCTGCTCATCTACAGGACTATACCTTTCTAACGGTATGCGCGGATTTATCCTACGATGCACACGAGCTGAGAAAATAGGAGGAAATGAAACATGTTTGCGTAATAATATATAGATAAATAAATAAAAATGTTATTCTAGTGGGAAAATTTCAAATTTAATTTGTGGATAGCATCTTTATTGTCCGACCTTAATTTGAAGCTTTAAGTATCCTTGCCTGCTGATATGGGAGGATTATCATTGAATTTTGTATATGGATAAAAAAGTATGTGAAGAGTTGGCAAGAGTAATCAACGAAATGTCACAAAATAGTCAATCTCTGGTTTCCCTTTTTTTTATTAAAATAATATTAGTTTAAATAGTTTACATACAACACAATAGTTTAAATATATCTACATACAACTAATTAATTATTCATATTAAAATTTTAATGAGTTATGGTGTATGCATTGATAGTAACAAAATATTGTTACGATTTCCTATTGTTAATTTGTAAGGTCTGAAAGTACCAATACAGATTGTTTAAAAAAAATATCAAATAACCATTTTTATCTATTAATTTACCTTACATTTGTAACCCTGCAGAAAAAATTACCATCCTGCAAAAACGAACATTCAATTTAGCGATAAAACTTTATTATAGAAACAATTAAAAACACTTAATTTATTAACGAGTACGCAGGTCTGCTGCAACAGGGTAATTGCAATTTATGGTCAAGCAGGTACAAAGAGAGCAGTTTAGATTAAATATTAACTTGGTATACATTATTAAGTCTTAAAATGGCAATAGAATGATTGATAACTTTGCTCTGTGCGGCGGTCTACGTCGACGAGACCCGCCAACAGCGAGGCCCTCGACCTAACAAACTTTGTAAAATTACATTTTACTCGAATACGGCACTTCATAGGAAAAAACTATAAGAGACATAAATTGTTGTAAACTACCTAATCTATATATTAGTATCATATTTAGTGACATTGGAGCCATTGGTATGACGTAAACATAATTGGAAACAAACAGAAATATATTTTGGAACAATATTTTTTGTTTCAAAGGCTTTTTAACTACTTTACGGTGTAATAAAATGGTTTAAAATGCATTAGTCTTGTTTCCCTACTTTTTGTGAACATTTCTATCTTTAATTTATCAAAATAGACCGAAAAACAACGGAGCTATGACAATTATTATGCAACAAGTACATTAAAAAATCGCTTAAATTTTCTTATTTTTAATACAGGATAAAACCACTTTTGCAAGAGCGTTCATCGTGGCAACATTGGTTTTGGTGACCTTTAGTGCACCCAGAATAAGGTCCAATCGATATCAAGAGTATATCTTTCGGGTATCACCTCACTGGGATTTTGAGGGCTTGGGTCCCCTACTATCTGGCTCTGTTTACATCCAGACACACACACATCCACACAGACATCACTCTGAAAACCACTTTTTTGGACTCAGGGGGCACCAAAATGGATAAATCCATCAACAACTCAAATTCGAAAATTTTGACGAAAACAATACTTTCTCCATATACTATGGTATAGGGGGAGAAAGTAAAAATTCAGCTTATTTCGGAACAAGTTATTGTTTTCTTGCTTAAAACTAAATAATTTTATCTCATGTAGATTAAATATAACTTTGTCTCCTGACTCGGCAAGGGATCATGCTCGGAAGTTTACTTTTTTCACTTTGTGTCTTTTAAAAAGTTTTTCTTTTTGTATACACATATTGAAAAGTACCCGCATGAATACACTAACTCGAAACATGCAACAATAACAGTTTATTGAGGTGTGTTCATCGTGGCAACATTGGTTTTGGTGACCCTTAGTGCACCCAGAATAAGGTCCAATCGATATCAAGAGTATATCTTTCGGGTATCACTATCTCGCTTATTATGCACGATAGAGGCGGCTGGGTCCCCTACTAAGAGAATGCCACAATGGTCCGATTTGTATGAAATTTGGTATGTAGGTCCAAACCCACGATAATTCCAGGTGTTTTTTCATTTTTTAGAATTTTTGATTTTTAAGGGTAGTTTACCCCCAAAAACCCTAAAAAACGTGAAAAATCATAATTTCTCAAAAACGGCTCTAACGATTTTGATTAAAATTTTGTGGTTTATTAAGATTAAAATGGTGAATAAAATGACACCACCCGCATTTCCGAGAAAATGCCCGTTCAAAAGTTATACAGTAAAAAAATGTTTAAAAAATCAATTTTTTGGATTTTCAAAATAGCTGTTATCCTAAAATAAATTTTACTGATTACCATTAAATCAAGCTCAAAGAACTTAATAATCCAGTATTTTAAATTATTGCTCTACGTCAAGTGGTTGCGTAGAAAATTCAATTTTTCGTTTAGCGGTAAACGCAGTACGTTGTTAAAAGTCACAGACACGCGTAGGGTCGAACTCGCGCTGTATAGCTGGTAGCTATCCGACTGATTCATCAAGACATTAATGTTTGAAGCTTTTAACACCTTTTTTATATTGTTGGGAGAAAGTTTGTGTCAGTTTGCTGATACCGTTTATTTCCCAGGTGAGACCATTTCCCACAGCAATTTAATTGCCACGTTAATTTTATTTTGAGTTTTATGTTACAAGTGTTTTGTTTTTGGCTGTCACACTCACCCGCCGTCAGGTCTAGTTCGTTCGCTACGCTCACTAGGTATAAAAATTGCTGGAATACCGAAAATTAGATTTTTTCATTGAATTCGTTTCTTAGCAACCAATAAAAATAAATAAAGAAAAGATAATCAGATTTAAAAAAATTTATCTTTATCAAGATTTTATCGTAAACAAGGTGTTTTTAGTAAAAAGTATTTTATGTTGCTTCTGATACCTCCAAGAATATGTGTACAAAGTTTCATGAAGATTGATTGAGTAGGTAGTTTTCGCATGAAAGCGTAATAAACAAACGGACATGCATATTTACAATATTAGAAAGGATTAGTAGGTATGATGGATTTCCGCAAAATATTTCCAAATTAAACCCAACCTTACCTGAAGTTATAGTCAGGTGTTTTAAGTTAATTTTTGTTAGGAGAACCGTTTGTAATGTTCACACAATCAATTACAAACGAATATTTAACACGCTATCAATCACGTATACATTTGTACTTGCGGTTGAATGAAAGTTGCAACAAAATAACCGACCATTGGTACATGTCATCGTACCAGTAAGTCGAACATTCTCCCCTGGGCCAGTAGCCCATTGTTGCGCAGTCGGCAATATTAACCATACTGCTTGTAATGAAAACGTGGTATTTTATTCCCCTGTTTCTTACACCGTTTTTCAACCGATTTTCTCGAAAGTTGGTAAGTGTTTAGTTAAATACTTATATTAGGTTTCTCATACCTCGAAATGTTGAAAATTTTACTTAATTTTGAAATATTAAATAAGGAAAATCGAGTTATTTTGCGACGTCACAGAGAGTAATATTTGTAACATTTTCAAAACTCCGAGGTATGAGAAACCTAATATAACTACTCAACTAAACACTTACCAAATTTCAAGAAAATCGGTTGAAAAACGGCGTCCGAAACAGGGGAATACAAGACCATGTTTTAGCATAAAATCCGTATGATTAACATTGCCGACTGCGCAACAATGGGCTACTGGCCCAGGGGTGAAGATGACTCTTAACATTGCCGACTGCGCAACAATGGGCTACTGGCACAGGGGTGAAGATGAATCTTAATCATCATTAATTGTATGCTTCTTACCCTTTAAGTTGATTGTAACTCGTACTTCAAAAATCTTTCTTGATAATATTTTTACTGTAAAAAACAAGTTATCCTGGATCATGTTTTTCAAAAAGATTTTAATGTGCAAACACTTGGTTTAAAAATCTTTTAATCTATAGATTTTTTATATCGAGAATTTTATGTTATACTCTACAACAAGCAATGTTTGCACGGACAAACTTTTTTTCGCTCCAAGAATTTTGATTTTTTGGTTGAATAAGGGGTTTTGGCCACGAGAAATTGATTGGAGCTGGTCCCATAGCTGGGAAAAATCTGGTTTTCGCGCTAGAGCCCTTCAAAGTTTCCATGTTATCCTTATGGAGATTTTTAAATTGAACAAAAATCAGCCAATAACTGTAGCTGATATAAACCAATGTATTAGGCCTACATCTTTAACTTGTGGTTTAGGAAAATTATACCAAAATGCAGCATTCTACGGCCTGGCGAGTAAGCGAAATAAACGAGCTTTGTGTGAGAATCTAAAGTAATAATTTTACAGAGCATAAGCTCGGTCCCCCTGGTACTGTGAGATAATCTACAAATCAATCATGAAATTAAATTAAATGGTATTAAGTTTCAGTCGAGACCGATAACTCGTTGGAAATTTACAGAGATAATCCTCTGTAATTGAGAAGTGTTTTTGCAAACAAGCTTATCCCACTCAATTATTTTTGATTGGTGTCAACGTGGGCCGAATCCGATCCCGATGGGTTACAGTGCCAGTGGGAGTCGTTGGGCGATAGACTGCACTGATCCCAGGAGCTAATATAGTGGCCACGATACTTCACCCGAGGGGATATTAGATCTGTTCACCTCCTCAATATTTTGTCTCGACAGTGTAATAGAAAAGTGAGCTCGTGTTCGCTCTGTTATTTTCAGGAAAAATAATTTTATATTTATAAAATTACTATGGTTGTTTCGGACGCCGTTTTTAACCAATTTTCTTTAAACTTGGTAAGTGTTTAGTTGAATAGTTATATTAGGCCTCTCATACCTCTAAATTTTGAAAATTTAACAAATATTACTCTCTGTGACGTTGCAAAGTAACCTGATTTTCCTTAGTAATATTTGTTAAATTTTCAAAATTTAGAGGTATGAGAGGCCTAATATAACTATTCAACTAAACACTTACCAAGTTTAAAGACAATTGGTTGAAAAACGGCCTCCGAAACAGGGGAATAAAATACCATGTTTTGCATTAGAAGCCGTATGATTAACATTGCCGACTGCGCAACAATGGGCTACTGGCACAGAGGTGAAGATGACTTAATCATCATTAATTGTATGCTTCTTACCCTTTAAGTTGATTGTTATTAGATCTGTCCACCTCCTCAATATTTTTGTCTCGGCGGTGTAATAGAAAAGTGAGCTCGTGTTCGCTCTGTTATTTTCAGTAAAAATAATTTAATTTTTATATCATTACTATGGGTGCTGTGTGATAAAGATAAAAGTGAACGTTTTATAATGTAGTTTTAAATTACATGGTTGACTGACACGTAATAATACAGGAAATAGCTCATCAATTAAATAATAATAATCAAAACGGGACCTTCATGTCTTTGGGTGTGAATTGTTTTGGAAAATGATAATTGTCTGGTCTATAGCTAAGGTTGAAATTGCTTTTGAAAAAAGTGACTCAATGAAAAAGTCCACCTTTTACCGTAATTTAATTAATTAAAAAAAAAAAAACTTTATTATATCTTAAAGGTATATTTATTATAAAGGATTATTCAAAATAATCTCCTACTGTAATTTAATTTTTAGAATAGAATATTAGATATTTTTATGAAAATAAAAATTAATTCATAAGTTTTATTAAGAATTCAAATGTTATGATCGATGTCATAAACAAGTAATATGTTAGCATCAATATGTGTTCTATGGCGTTACATGTCAATTTTAAATGTTTACTTAAAAGTATAAATTACCCTAGGCTCTTTTGACGTAGAGGATCCCTCTTTATTAGTTTTGCTTCTCAAAGAATATGCGACACGACTGGAATTAGGGTTTTATTAAGTTTTTGTCTTCATAGCTTTTCTACGTTGCTTGTTGCCTTTTTTAAACTTCCGGTTTATTCGCTATGCCTGATATTGGGAGTCTTAATATAAAGACAATTTCATATTCTTCATTGGTAAACGCAAAAATCAATATAATACTGAGGTTCTGTAAGTTAATCGTTTTTACACGCAAAATAACAACTTTTTTCTACGTTAAAACTATGTTCCATGTACTGTTTCTCCATAATCACAATTAATAGCGTACTTTATGTTTCATATGTGTAATTACTACAGCAAAATATTATGTGGATGTATACTTATATTTTCGATGCAATAGTATAAAAGATGCAATTATTGTTTACAAAATAAATGTTTAAGCCAGCAATATTTACAACGAAAGTAAAAGTTTTTATGCAATTTATTATCAGCACGTTGAATAGTTAGACCAGGTCAGTCTTCAATGAGGAAGAAATAGTTCGAAACTATAATGCGAAGGGGGGAGAATGTTTATGTACATATTAAAAGAAAACTTGACCAACTTCGTAAAAATAAAATAAGATTGATAAAGTATATAAGGCAAGGGTATAAATTTATTGGGTAAAATAACAACAGCACTTACCTATTAAATTAGAAGAAATTAGTTGTAAGAGAAGTCTTGTTAACAGAAACACTAGTATACTTGATTCTATTACCATCACTAATTATTGCCACTAAAACCTAAATATAAATGACAAGACTAATCAGACAACGCTCAAACTTTATTTATAAAGCCGAGACGCACGCTGGTTTTGGAGCCCGTCCAAGTTCAGCTAAATACCACGTGTTTTACTTTACGCTCAAAGCAGAGTTTAAGCAGCTCCGGATCATTTCACTCTTAGCACATTAGTGGCAACATTGCATGTTAAATGTGCCGCTTCGGGCTCATACTACTTTTTCGACACTCAAGTTCTGTTTTAATGTTACGGAATATCCATCAACCACTGTTCTTCAGAGATGTATTATTATAATGTTAGGGATGCACTATTATAATGTTATGAATACATTCATAGTCCAGAATTAGAAGCTTAAGTTACACTATCATTAAGAGTTTATTTCTGACGATTGGTGTGTTTGTTGTACGGATAAGTTATTGAAACAAGTATAAAATATTTAAAGGACTATTCTGGTAAATAGTAGTGTAATGAAGTTGTGGTAGATTGTGCATATTAAACATTTATGTTAGTATATTTTCGTATTATTAGCTTATTCTGACAAAGCTATCTTTTTTATATTTTTGTTTTATATAATAAGAAAGTTTATTTTTCTCAAGAAAAACCACGTTTTAAGTAAAAACCCTAAAAAATTTAAAACTTATAACGTATATTAGTTTCTAATTAATTACTCAAGGCTTAAACATACACAAAGTTTGAAAGACCCTTTCAATCCTATCAAGTATTTTAGACCTATATCAAGCTCTTGTCTTGCAACATGCCACATATTATTTACTGAAGTTCTAACTTAATCAAAATTCGCCGATACGTTTAAATTTGTAACTTATGAACATTAATTTAGTGTTAGGCCTAAGTTTTTAATTTGAAATAGTTTTGGAACTATAAATATTTTGACATTTAAAAATTTGGTAAGGGTATTAATAACATTTAATAATTATGAATTACAGAAGAATGTGTTAAAGTATTCTACTTAAAGTATTCCAAGTTTCTGTAAATCACTAATATTATAAGTAAACTAACCTTGACCGTTCTCACCATCAGTTAGACAAGGTACAGATAACGGGAAGAAGATAATTTATGGAAATACAAGAAAACCAATCGTATAGCAACATGTGGTACCATCTGCGTTCAAACTATGTTTTAGTGTTTAAATTCCCACACCATTTTCACCACGTCTTTGATGCCATTTGAGAGAAAAGTTACTTAGTTCTGATTTCTCTAAACTTACAGCACGTCTCTTCCTTGATTAAGGTTACATTCGAGGAGTTTTGAAGTTCAATAGTTTCCAAACTTAGTAACTAGTTTGGAAACCAGTTACTACATTCATATTGCATTTTAAATACAACCCAGAATGCCATAAAATATCTGTATATAGAATGTGTTGGAGTTTTATTCGAAAAATTAAATTTAAGATGAATTAGACATTTAATCATAAATTTAGTCTTCTGTCTTGACAATTATTTTTATCTCGATTGAAGTGTAAAATAAACACTGTAGAGCCTTGAAATAGTTCTTAGACCCTAATACATAACAAATTCTTAATGATAAAAATGTACGCGTGATAATTCATTTTGCGTGTTAGTTACCGATCTTTAGGATTAATATGACCTGTTAGTCCCGATAGATGAAAGCCTAGCAGCAGTAAAAACAAATCTTGAATGTAGAAGAAATAATACCTTTATGAACTTAAAAATAAAATCGAATTTCTAATTTTTTTCATTGGTTGACCCAGGTGTCTACAGTACTCGTGTCGTATAGGGAATGCGGTGTTATCTAGAAGACCTCGACAACAATCAGGTTGTGAGGAGATAAATACGACTGTCCCACGGTGATGAATTATTCATACCCGGCCGTGATCCAGATGACTACAGGATCTGCGGCATGACGTCATCGCGGTGACACTGGTTCCGGTGTAGGGACGGTCCCGGTGTAGGGACGGTCCCGGTGTAGGGGCGGTCCTGGTGTAGGGGCGGTCCCGGTGTAGGGTTGGTCCCGGTGTAGGGACGGTCCCGGTGTAGGGACGGTTCCGGTGTAGGGATGGTCCCGGTGTAGGGACGGTCCCGGTGTAGGGACGGTTCCGGTGTAGGGACGGTCCCGGTGTAGGGACGGTCCCGGTGTAGGGACGGTCCCGGTTTAGGGACGGTGCCGGTATAGGGACGGTCCCGGTATAGGGACGGTCCCGGTGTAGGGACGGTCCCGGTATAGGGACGGTCCCGGTTTAGGGACGGTGCCGGTATAGGAACGGTCCCGGTAAAGGGACGGTCCCGGTTTAGGGACGGTGCCGGTATAGGAACGGTCCCGGTATAGGGACGGACCCGGTTTAGGGACGGTTCCGGTATAGGGACGGTCCCGGGTGCGACGTAGGGGTGTGCTACCGATAGGCATTCCTAAATATTGGGTGTAACTGGATCTTTTATTGATCCATCGGGAGCGGGAAAATCGTATTTCTGGAGAAAGGTGTATTTTTTAGGCTTGGTTCGGAAATGCCAATTAATAATTGATACTGTCTGTTGTTAAGATTTTTCGCTGTTTCACTTGGTTTCCTGTAGCCATATTAGGTATAAGTACCAAGTTAACCAAGCCTTGCTATTTGGTTTTAATTCACTTTGGTTGTGGTGTAATGGTAATAAAGCCATTAAATTTACACAAGATTCTTCACAGTTAACAGCTGTTAAAAAAAAAAAAAAAAAAAAAAAAAAAAAAAACTGCTTTAAGTTAATGTTTCTTTATCTTTGTTTACTTTTAGTTGTTATTTTGTTACCAAAATAGCAACCCATAAAAACCATGTTAATAATTACGATTTTAAAATTTAATTTAGACCAAATTGGATTTTCCTGGGGTTGAGGCTGTTGCTAAACTTATTTTTTGGCCCAAAATACTCCTAAATGCAAATTTTAACCAAAATATAGGCCTACTAGCTGTATTTCAAAATTAAGGAACACACATCCCTTCAGACACTCCTCGTATTATAATATAGGATTTACTTCGTTATTTGTTTATGATAAAAGTGTTGAAATGGGAAATATTAAGATGCATTTTCTCTTCGCATTGAGTGTCTAATGTCTTTGTGGAAATGTTTTTTTCGTTATAGGTTTGCGATATGAATGTATGTATGTATGTAGGCCTATGTTTGTTGTTGCAACACAGTGTACCTACAGAACAGTACGCCTTTACTTTTAAATATTTTTCCTGAACAGACATTAATTTGTAAAAAATAAAATCACTGAAAAACCCGTGATTATTTTTAATTGGTACGTATTACAAAATATCTTAATCACACCAATGAAATTGTTATTACATTAAACTAGGGAAAAATGCTATTTATAAATTTGGTGACGAATCATTATAAATTAACTCATTTTAAGATTTGTGGTACACCTAATGTGAAGTGTGAATGATATTCTTCAAATCCGATCACAGTAACAAAACATTATGAAGCTGTTATGACAGTATTTGAATGAGTGACAAATCCGATCATTCTGATCCGAAGCGACGTTTGTGTAGGAGGCGTTGTCAGATAATGTTAATAATGTGAACTGACATGCCTTTGAAGAGATAATTAATAATAAAACCCCCAATCAATCATTTAAACAATGAAAACTTCTTTCGTTACCAACTAATTACCAAATAAACATGGACCAATAGCGAGAATATGAATTTCAAAGTGATTTTTAACGAAAATATCTTAAAAAGAAAGAATCTTTTGTCTTTTTCGTGTTGAATGTAAAATTGGAATAAGGGTGAAGTCCCCTAACTCCACTTTATCCAGTAACAATGAAACTTGAGCTTTACCAGCCCGAAAGGAGATTACTGCCCTGGAATAATATTTCTTCGATCTCAATATTGGAAAGGGTTTTAAAATAGATTTTCTATCGTAGGCCTTAAATGAAAATACTGTATATTAAAAGTTATGTAATATTTTGCAGTATATTACCATTAATTTCATCTATAAAATCTTGAAGCTGAACTGTAAATACTGAAGTGAAAATACTTCTTATGTTTCAACTGTGCGAAATATTGTTATTAACGTTGTAAGTATAATACACGTAAATGGGAAGTTGGACGAGTTTATTACATAGGTGGTATGCAAAAGCATTTATATATAATTTAATTAATGAGTAAAATAAATTAACAGACATTAACTTTAAAACAATATTAAAGAAAGAGATGATGTTTGTATTGCATTAATTGCCAGGAACAGAAATGAAAAATTTCAGTATCAGGTAAAAATCAGAATTTAAAACATACGGTTGGATTTTATAACAAATAAATGGACGTATGGTACACATTGTGGCCCAACAAACTCTCGAAGTTTGTTCCTCAACAGCTCAAAACATATTTCAAACAGTTACAGTGAGTTACAGATCATTAGGCCGGTAACATTTTAGGGTCAACATTCCATGTTAAACTGCCGTTCCAAGCTGCATTGGGTTTACAGGACATTAAATTCATGAACTGGGGAAAAATATTTACAAAATATTATTAACTTTTATTAACATTTGACATTAGGTATACAAGTGTTCAATTTTTAACGCTTAACTTTAAATATATTGCAGAGTAATTTATCCGAGTTTAAACCAGTTATAAGATACATTTTTAATAAAAGCAACCCAACCATGTCCAACAACCTTTTTTACACATAAATAAATATACAGAGTGTTGTAGTCTATTATATACAAAAAAAGCTTCTTTATTACTCTTGAATTCGAAAATACAAATTCAGTGACTTTAAGGATAGAGATTTCACTTGATAATACTACATTTCACTATAAGATGTAATTTATAAGATCATAAGGATATAATCTTATAGTATCTGGTTTAAGTGACAGAATTTATTTGGTAAACATACTCAATTTTATCTTAAATACTCACAGTCAAACAAGTAGGAATTTCAAGCACAAAAGATTTACTTATTTTTAAGACGAGCTCAATCGCTCCGCTCCCTCGCATCTCAGAATGTTTTTACATAACATATCTCAACATATCTCTACTTTGGTATCCATTTGTTGGACCTGTAACACGTAACTGGATTTATTCCAGATATTTATTATTTAAATAAACGGTATCAGTTAACTGACACATACTTTCTCCCAAGAATATAAAAAAGGTGTTAAAAGCTTCAAACATTAATTTCTTGATGACTCAGTCGGATAGCTACCAGCTGAGCAGCGCGAGTTTGACCCTATGCGCGTCTGTGACTTTTAACAACGTACTGCGTTTACCGCTAAACGAAAAATTGAATTTCCTCCGCAACCACTTGACGTAGAGCAATAATTTAAAATACTGGATTATTTAGTTTTTTGAGCTTGATTTAATGGTGATAAGTAAAATTTATTTCAAGATAACAGCTATTTTAAAAATTCAAAAAATTTATTTTTTAAACACTTTTTATTTTATAACTTTTGAACGCGCATTTTCTCGGAGATGCGGGTGGTGTCATTTTAATCAGCATTTTAGTCCTAATAAACCACAAAATTTTAATCAAAATCGTTAGAGCCGTTTTTGAGAAATTTTGATTTTTCACGTTTTTTGAGGGTTTTGGGGGGTAAACTACCCTTAAAAATCAAAAATTCAAAAAAATGAAAAAAACGCCTGGAATTATCGTGGGTTTGGACCTACATACCAAATTTCACCAAAATCGGACCAATGTACTAGAAGAATACATCTTTGAAGAGTGGTAGCAATTCACACCTCAATAAACTGTTATTGTTGCATGTTTCGAGTTAGTGTATTCATGTATTCAGTGTACTTTTCAATATGTGTATACAAAAAGGAAAACTTTTTAAAAAGACACAAAATGAAAAAAGTAAACTTCCGAGCATGATCCCTTGCCTATGTCCTATGAAATTAATCGGATTTATATTCAAAGCGTGCGAGTCGGAAACAAAGTTATATTTAATCTACATGAGTTAAAATTATTTAGTTTTAAGCAAGAAAACTATATCTTCTTCCGAAATAAGCTTAAATTGTTCTCAGGTGATATCATTTCCCATAGTAATTTTATTGCCTCTTTCATTTTATTTTGAGTTTTAAATTAGAAGTGTTTTGTTTTTGGCTGTCATGTTCACCCACCGTCAGGTTTAGCTCGTTTGCTACGTTCTCTCGCCGTCATGTTCACCCACCGTCAGGTTTAGCTCGTTTGCTACGTTCTCTCGCCGTCATGTTCACCCACCGTCAGGTTTAGCTCGTTTGCTACGTTCTCTCGCCGTCATGTTCACCCACCGTCAGGTTTAGCTCGTTTGCTACGTTCTCTCGCCGTCATGTTCACCCACCGTCAGGTTTAGCTCGTTTGCTACGTTCTCTCGCCGTCATGTTCACCCACCGTCAGGTTTAGCTCGTTTGCTACGTTCTCTCGCCGTCATGTTCACCCACCGTCAGGTTTAGCTCGTTTGCTACGTTCTCTCGCCGTCATGTTCACCCACCGTCAGGTTTAGCTCGTTCGCTACGTTCTCTCGCCGTCATGTTCACCCACCGTCAGGTTTAGCTCGTTCGCCACGCTTACTTGCTGCCACGCTCACCCTATAAATAACAATAAAAAATCGCTGGAATACCTAGAATTGGAATTTTTTATTGAATTTGTTTCAAAACAACCAATAAAAAGAGATAAAATATAGGTTTTCAGATTTTTAAAACAATTTATTTATCTTTTTCGAACAATTTTTTTTGTAAAAAGTATTCAATGTTGCTTCTGATACCTCGAAGAATATTTTTTAAAAGTTTCATGAAGACTGGTTGAGTAGTTTTCGCATGAAAGCATAACAAAAAAACGGACATTCAACATTTACAATATTAGAAAGGATTAGTAGGGATTATCATGGATTTTCGCAAAATTTCAAAACTAAGTCAAAACTTACCTGAATTTATTGACAATTAATTTAAGTTTAATTTTGTTAGGAGAACCGTTTGAAATGTTCACATAAGCAATTACAAACGAATATTAAACAAGCTATCTATCACGTATACATTTGTACTTGCGGTTGAATGAAAGTTGCAACAAAAGATAGTAGAAATGTACTGGTACATGTCATCGTTCCAGTAGTTCGAACATCCTCTCACGGCACACTGTTAAGTCATCTTCCCCCCTGGGCCAGTAGCCCATTGTTGTGCAGTCGGCAATGTTAACCATACGGCTTTTAATGAAAACGTGGTATTTTATTCCCCTGTTTCTTACACAGTTTTTCAACCAGTTTTCTTTAAACTTGGCAAGTGTTTAGTCGGATAGTTGTATTACGCCCCTCAAACCTCGGAATTTTGATATTTTCACAAATATTACTCTCTGTGACGTTGCAAAGTAACCTGATTTTCCTTAGCAATATTTGTTAAATTTTCAAAATTTAGAGGTATGAGGGGCCTAATATAACTATTCAACTAAACACTTACCAAGTTTAAAGAAACTCGGTTGAAAAACGGCATCCGAAACAGGGGAATAAAATACCATGTTTTGCATTAAAATCCGTATGATTAACATTGTCGACTGCGCAACAATGGGCTACTGGCACAGGGGTGAAGATGAATCTTAATCATCATTAATTGTATGCTTCTTACCCTTTAAAAAGTTGATTGTAACTCGTAGTTCAAAAATAAACAGGTTTTAAAAAAAGATTTTGAATTGCAAACACGTGGTTCAAAGAATTTTCTTAATCTATATATTTTTCATATCGAGAATTTTATGTAAGATAATCTACGAATAAATCATAAAATTAAATTAAATGTTATTAAGTTTCAGTCGAGACCGATAACTCGTTGTGAATTTACAGAGATAATCCTCTGTAATTGAGAAGTGTTTTTGCAAACAAGCTTATCCCACTCAATTATTTTTGATTGGTGTCAACGTGGGCCGAGTCCGATCCCGATGGGTTACAGTGCCAGTGGGAGTCGTTGGGCGATAGACTGCACTGATCCCCGGAGGTAATATAGTGGCCATGATACTTCACCCAAGGGGTTATTAGATCTGTTCACCTCCTCAATATTTTGTCTCGACGGTGTAATAGAAAAGGGTAACAAGTGTTCGCTCTGTTATTTTCAATAAAAATAATTTAATGTTTATATCATTACTATGGGTGCTGTGTGATAAAGATTAAATTTCTTCATGAAATTATATCATTAATAATTGAACGTTTTATAATGTACTTTTAAATTACATGGTTGACTGACACGTAATAATACAGAAAATATCTCATCAATTAAATAATAATAATCAAAACGGGACCTTCATGTCTTTGGGTGTGAATTGTTTTTGAAAAATGCTAAATATCATTGGTACATGTCATAGGTCAAATGAGTCTATAGCTCAGGTTGAAATTGCTTTTGAAAAAAGTGACTCGATGAAAGAGTCCATCTTTTACCGTAATTTAATTAATCTAAAACGACTTCATTATATCTTAAAGGTATATTTAATCTAAAGCATTATTAAAATAATCTCCTACTAAAATTTAATTTTTAGAAAAGAATATTCGATTTTTTATGAAAATAAAAATAGATTAATAACTTTTATTAAGAGCCCAAATATTATGGTCGATGTCATATAGCATATAGGTGTGGTATAGCATTACATGTCAATTTTAAATGTTTACTTAAAGGTATAAATTACCCTAGGCTCTTTTGACGTAGAGGATCCCTCTTTATTAGTTTTGCTTCTCAAAGAAGATACGACACGACTGGAATTAGGGTTTTATTAAGTTTTTGTCTTCATAGCTTTTCTACGTTGCTTGTTGCCTTTTTTAAACTTCCGGTTTATTCGCTATGCCTGATATTGGGAGTCTTAATTCAAAGACAATTTCATATTCTTCATTGGTAAACGCAAAAATCAATATAATACTGAGGTTCTGTAAGTTTATCGTTTTTACACGCAAAATAACAAATTTTTTCTACGTTAAAACTATGTTCTATGTACTGTTTCTCCACAATCATTTTAAAAATAGAATTATTAGCGTACTTTATGTTAAATATTATGTGAATGTATATTTATATTTTCGATGCAATAATAATAAAAATGCAATTATGTTTTACAAAAGAAATGTAAAGCCAGAAATATTTACAACGAAAGTAGAAAAAAAGTTGTTTGAGCAACTTATTATCAGCAGGCTGAATGGTTAGACCAGGCTAGTGTCAAATGAGGATGAAATAATTTGAATAATGCATTGCTTGAGCATAAATACATATAATTAAGAAAATGTTTATGTAAATAGAAAAAATTACCAACTTAGTAAAATTATTGACCATGTACACTAACATGAGTAGACTTCTCATAGCAAAGGCGTGTTTGAAACCAATATATAGCGGCGTACATGGAAGTACAGGAGTCATATAGTAGGCAAATCAGTACTACCACTCTTCTCAATTAAGGGTTAAACATTTTGTAATGGATTTTTTTATGTTGTGATGAAATGTTTTTGCAGCATTGTAAATCCAGCTGAATAACAACATCGATGGCAGCGACTCTGGCGCCACGAATACGGAACTTCCAAATTTTTGCCTCAAACTAAATTCATTGGATGAGAGGTGTATTCACGTTAGTGTAAATAGTCAATGGTAAAATATAAAATAATATTGATTACGTATATAAGGCAAGAGTATAAAACTATTGGGTAGCTTAACAATGGCACATCCCTTTTACATTTAGAGAATACATTCGTAAGCGAAGAAAAACTAGTAAACTTGATTCTATTACCATCACTAATTATTGCCACTAAAACCTAAATATAAGTGACAAGACTAATCAGACAACGCTCAAACTTTATTTATAAAGCCGAGACGCACGCTGGTTTTGGAGCCCGTCCAAGTTTATCCAACTACCGTGTGTTTTACTTTACAGCTCGAAGCGGATTTTAAGCAGCTCCGGATCATTTCACTCTTAGCACATTAGTGGCAACATTGCATGTTAAATGTGCCGCTTCGGGCACACACTACTTTTTCGACACTCAAGTTCTGTTTTAATGTTACGGAATATCCATCAACCACTGTTCTTCAGAGATGTATTATTATAATGTTAGGGATGCACTATTATAATGTTATGAATACATTCATAGTCCAGAATTAGAAGCTTAAGTTACACTATCATTAAGAGTTTATTTCTGACGATTGGTGTGTTTGTTGTACGGATAAGTTATTGAAACAAGTATAAAATATTTAAAGGACTATTCTGGTAAATAGTAGTGTAATGAAGTTGTGGTAGATTGTGCATATTAAACATTTATGTTAGTATATTTTCGTATTATTAGCTTATTCTGACAAAGCTATCTTTTTTATATTTTTGTTTTATATAATAAGAAAGTTTATTTTTCTCAAGAAAAACCACGTTTTAAGTAAAAACCCTAAAAAATTTAAAACTTATAACGTATATTAGTTTCTAATTAATTACTCAAGGCTTAAACATACACAAAGTTTGAAAGACCCTTTCAATCCTATCAAGTATTTTAGACCTATATCAAGCTCTTGTCTTGCAACATGCCACATATTATTTACTGAAGTTCTAACTTAATCAAAATTCGCCGATACGTTTAAATTTGTAACTTATGAACATTAATTTAGTGTTAGGCCTAAGTTTTTAATTTGAAATAGTTTTGGAACTATAAATATTTTGACATTTAAAAATTTGGTAAGGGTATTAATAACATTTAATAATTATGAATTACAGAAGAATGTGTTAAAGTATTCTACTTATGTGTTAAAAACTTTATATTTATAGGCTGCTACATAAATGAAAAATATGATATTTTAACATTTATCTATGTTAGTTATAAGCGTCATTACAAGTTGTTAGCTCAATTACAATAAACTAGTTGAATTATTGGAGAACTTGTAAGTCATAATAAATTTAAGTTCTATATTGTTACAGCATTAAATATAGTAATAAAAAGTCAAATTTTGTCAACAGTTTCCAACATGTTTCGGGTAAACATAGAACCAGCAGTACCTTTTATTCAAATTTATAGTTGTTTTAAATTATTTTATAAAGTAAAATAATCTCATAAATAGTCTTTTGAATGCACATAGTTTTGCGCACAGGCAAACCAAATTAAAATAAAGTAAATTGAAAATCCATCGTGACTTTCTGATAAAGTTTACAATCTAGTTTCAACTTAAGCAATCTAAGAATCCAGTTTTTGTTACCGTCTCATCTCTACTAAAAATAACAATGAAGAAATAATTAAGGATATTTCTCTTTACAATACCTACAATAGAAAACCCTTACGGGATAACCACAAGTTGATGTGTAAGAATGGACTCAATGGTTAGATAGGTAATTATGCAGAATATCCTTTTAACAGGAGACTTTGCAGGAAACATTACAATCTAAAGTTCATCCTATAGTGTGAAAAATATTTGTCTGTTATTTGTTTCTTACATGTATTTAAAATATTTGGATTACGTGATTTATTGGAAAATGTTCTCTTTTGGGGTCAAAAAGTAAGAATTGTTGCAGAGTATGGTTATTGTAAGACCCAACATGGATTTAAAGTTTCAATTGTCTCTTTTATTTCCAGTTTTGAAAACTAGGGAGGGGCACTAAAAGCTGGCCCTGCATATTTATATTTTGTAAACATTGTGGAGTAACACAGTGATTTATTTATACGAGTTTGAACAATTCAATCAGGGAGTTATAAAAAAATGAGAAATGCCAGACGACTAGTTTTTTTCACAGTGTAATTATTGCAATTTCTGGGAACACATAGTGATAACCTTTCTTATTTATTAGGGGAAGTTATGAAGATAATACCTAACATTTATTAAATACATTGTTAGTTGAAAGGAATCCAACAAATATTTTGAATGTTTTTTTATAAGTAAAATACTTTGCAATACTTCAATAT
Organism: Neoaliturus tenellus; assembly: GCA_030545055.2. Taxonomy (NCBI): domain Eukaryota; kingdom Metazoa; phylum Arthropoda; class Insecta; order Hemiptera; family Cicadellidae; genus Neoaliturus; species Neoaliturus tenellus. The sequence goes on along the minus strand of CM061533.1, from coordinate 22,322,002 downwards.
TCATTAAAAAGTTAGGAGGGTTAATATATTATTTCAAAGCAACCTTCCCCGTTTTAATTATGAAAAAGTCATCAGCTTGCTCATATTTTTAGTACAAATATGAGTAACGTTTTTGATAAGTGTAAAAAATATAAGGTTGCTGTTATTGGATTATTACCCTTTTGGCTCAGATCTGCATATCTCAAAATTAAACTGCATCTAGTCTTGCATTCTGCAAATGTTTCATAAAATCTATACATGTTATATTAATGGACTGCAAGTTACAAGTCAGGCCAAACAGACACTCTCTAAGTGTTCAAATGGAACCGTGCCAACTGAATACAAATTACGTTGCATCGAAGTTGTGAATGAAGACGTTTCATTCAACAAAAGACAAATTTACAGGATTCACCCTGTAAAATGAGTGAGAGAAACCAAAATTACAATCACATTAGAGTATTTTAATTAAATATAAATCAAATCATAACAATTTATTCAGGATGACCTTCAACAGATCATTAAATCTTTAGGCAGGAGTGTTAGTTGTAAAAAAAAAACAGAACAAAGAAGAGGTTTTGAAACTAATTTTAAAATGGAGTGTATGCGACTCTTATATAACAATAATATAAAGCGAATTTTAAATTACCCAATGAGTTAAAAGTATTGAGAAACTGCTTGGTTTTATGACGAATTCCTCTTGAACTTGTTATTTAAAATAATCTCTTAACGGTTTAATGCATTTTTCAAATGTATTATCTAATCTAATTATATGGGTACAATAACAGAGGTTTTAAAACTTTTAAACGTATTCAATGCTTGCATTTACTTGTGTAGTAAATCACGACCATATCTTCATAAAAAATTAAGATAATTGTTATTGGTTCATTAATTTTAATATATGTATTTTTTATAATAGATATAATTTTAAAACCAGCATTCATTACTTACAATGGGAATTAGTGTAGTAAAATTAAGCCAAAATATGGCTGGAAAATGAAAAAATTTTTGGACAGCCAATTTGTGCTGAAATGTGTTCTATGTCATCCCCTGACCTCCCTCAGAAAAGTCCCCTGAAATCCCCAGTGGGCAACATGCCTAAAAATGACGGGATGACCCTCGTGGAGTTAGAAATAAGTCTTTCGTCGACCAATAGGTTTATGTATATCAAATTAATGCTCTTAAGTGGTCGAATTTAAAGCCGCAAACCCCATCTCTAAAGGTCGCTTGAGTCAAAAATTGCAGCCTGTCAAACTTAGAATAAAAATCAAATTTTAATCTAAACGCTTAAAAATGTAATAATATTTGAAATACTTGACCTTTTGAGGTCCGTTTTGCGCCAAACGTTTGCTTGTACAATAACCTTTGCAAATAGGGATAGCTGACATATGCTCATCATTTTAGCCTTAAACCACCCTCTGCATGGACGTCCCAAAGAGGGAGTTTTGAAAAATTTTTCTTAGTCCATAGCCACGCTATACATAATTTTAAAGGTCTTAATAAGGAGAGTAGGCCTACATAGCCGAAAACCAGACCTCAAAAGGTCAAATATGTCGGAAGTTATTGCATTTGAAAGTTTTGATAATATTATTTTATTCTAAATTTTTCCATTATTCTCCCAGCTGTTATATTTAGATCGGGTTTACGGCATTGTACTCTACATATTAAGACCTTTAATTTGATATATATAAAGCTTCTGGAATGTATTTAAATTGAGTATGCTTAATATCAAAATTTATTTTAACTCCTTATAGGCCAACCCCTCATTTTTGGGAATGATCCCACATGGGATTTCAGGGGACTTTTTTGAGGAAGGTCAGGGGATGCACTAGAACACATTTCAAAAGAAATTAGCTTTCCAAAAATTATTTTATTTTTCCCAACTATTTTTACTACATTAAATAGAACAGAACAATTACATCGTAATATATTACTGCTTGGTAAATAAATTTAATGTATTATTTGCTTTTGCTCTTTTAAATGGCGTATAAATTAATTGAAATGGCGTCAAACTCATTTAAATCCAAACACAAAGCAGAGAATTAGTTTTCAACATCATTATCTTCAGTTATAATAAAACTAATATTAATTTTAACTGGACATCAAAAGGCAGTAAATTCAAATCATTTCAAACTCTACCTATATATTTAAATACCTATATACCTATATACCTATAAACCTATACAGGGTGTCCAAAAAAAACCTTTACACACTTTTCCAGGTTATTGCGCACGTCAAAATAAGCAAAAAAGTTCCTATAAACATATGTCCTAAAATTCTTCGTTAACCCGCTAGCCGCCATTTTGTTTTTTACACTAAATAATTTTTATTTCCGTAACGGATCATTGTATTAAGTTAATATTTGGCATAAACCTTCATTATAACAATACCCATTTTCAGTAAAAAAATTATTTTTTTCCAATGTGTATTTTCAAAATGGCGGCCATTTTAAAATTTTAAACTCAAATATCTCAAAAACGGTCAGTTTTATAAAAATATTTCAAGAGACAAAAAAGTTGACGAATTAAACTATCTAAATATTGATACCAAGTTTGTAAGGATCCGACAACAAATAACGGAGTAATTGAGATTTTTCTCTTAAAGTAACCTAAATTCGCATTAATCATAGAGCAAAATCAGTGTTTTTCTGCAGGAAAACCACAATAACTCCGTTATTTGTTGTTGGATCCTTACAAACTTGGTATCAATATTTAGAGAATTTAATTCGTCAACTTTTTTGTCTCTTGTAACATTTTTATAAAATTTACCGTTTTTGAGATATTTGAGTTAAAAATTTTAAAATGGCCGCCATTTTGAAAATACACATTGGAAAAAAATAATTTTTTTACTGAAAATGGGTATTGTTATAGTGAAGGTTCATGCCAAATATTAACTTAATACAATGATCCGTTACGGAAATAAAAATTATTTAGTGTAAAAAACAAAATGGCGGCTAGCGGGTTAACGAAGCATTTTAGGACATATGTTTACAGGAACTTTTTTGCTTATTTTGACGTGCGCAATAACCTGGAAAAGTTTGTAAAGGTTTTTTCTGGACACCCTGTATATAATCTGAAATGTATGAATGTGTTGGACAATAGTGTATTCTTATTTCAATCCTCAAATAAATAAATGACATACCATCAATCTATATTCTTAATAATATTTTTCTATTTTTTCTTCATTATGGCTAAAAAGTTCAAAAACAGGTTTTTCATTTGGTTTTGTTTTTTCTTCATTTCCTACGGATACATTACTATATGAAACCAACTATTTTGTACAATTTTAAAAATTACTGTGTTATAATCTTTATGTTTTAAATGTGTAAACAGAGAGCCTTCTCAAAAGAAATAAAAAACGTACAAATTCCATTTCAAAGTATAAAAATTTGGCTACCTGAAACCTGATCTTGTAATAGGGCCTATGTCTTATAAATTGCTTGTCTTAATTTTAGAAATTGTATATAATATAAAAGGAGTTATGTTTGTACAATTAAAGAGCTTATAAAAATTCCAAAAATTGTAGAATGGATTAAATTTTCAGTGGCACCTTAATATTATTAACAACATAAGCTCTTAGTTGCGCCAATAAGTTAAGAACAAGACTACAAGATTGCGCCACAATCATCCTACACTCATCTCTCATTTATAGGCCTACTAGGCTTAAACTGCCTATTTATTTATAATAGTTAGGTCGCCATTTCAATAAAGATATTTCATTCAGCCTATCAATATAAAGATTAAAAATAAGAGGAAACTTCCGTTCTTGAATGTTTTTCGACGGAATGTGATTCGGGTTACTAAAACACTGGAACCTAACTGCGTTGTGTGTTGTGTGAAAACATATCATCGAAGTTTTCCTTGAAACACATTCTCTACTCGTGATCAAAAATTCCATTCCCAACACAAACAAAATCCTTCGGTTCTGTTTTCAAACTATTCTCATTTCCTCCCTATTTGCTGTATTCTGTTTTCTTTGACATGAAACTGTATTTTCTAGCAATGGATTTGATAACAGTTAATCAAAACTTTTTGAACCAAATAACTTGTATATCAGATTTCTTTGTGAAAAAAAATTATAGTTCCATACAGTTAATATATGTATTTTAGGACTGAATATTTTATTGTGCGGACTAAAATCATAGCAACTGATTGTAGAACTCTATGGAATGTAGATTGTTAACGGCCATTATTTTCAAAACATTGGACAGTTTCTAACAAAAATTTTTATCACTCTTAAAAACAGTATACTTAATTAAAAATTTTATAACAAGGTTTTAATGAAATAATTTAAACAATATACAAACCTTAAAACTCGCTATATTTTGTAGTTACCCACCTGAAACAAAAACCATTCATGTAATTGGCTATCTAAAAGTGTTGTAATGATATGTTAAAAAATACTCTTTGTGTCCACTGGGACAAACGAAAAGAGCAATGGTTAGATAAAATAAAGATCCATTGTTTAGCCTCTGAACTGGGAATTTAAGACTATTAATAGGATACATACCTTGTTTTACACTTCAAACGTTATCGGATCAAATTACGACATATTACGCCTCTACAGTGACATCTTCAGATGTCAATCACAAAAATGTTTCATATGAGAGGAGTCATTAGAATTTCAAAACTAACAAACACAACACAGTCACAATAAATAAATAAAACATACACGACACAGACACAGTTAACTTTCCGGGTTACCACATACACGCACATCGCACCAAGACCGAAACGGAGAGCAGACTTCAATTTTTCAAGTTACCCCTCCCACCCCGTTCCTGTTATCAGCTGGACAATGGTCACTTGTCTTTGGGTTGTACTATTGTGGAAAATATGGCATTGAAAATAGAATGGGATTTGAAATCCAACTGTTCATTCAAAATTAAATAGGCCTATTTTTGTCTTTATTTTTGAAGCTTCTGTAAATTTTATACTGTTCTATAAAAAAGCCTACTCCCTTTGCTACAAATATGCAATATTTCAAAGAGCTTGTTTATATCAGATTAATTATTATATTTATAATATTATAACCATTAGTGAATCATGGTTTTGTCAACAAGATTTTGTGCAAATTTTTACTTTTGTGTCTCCACTCTAGGGTCGGGGAGGGCGGGGGCGGTGCTCTTTATATTGTCAGTGTTTACATTTTAGCGACTCCTTTTAGGATGAAGCATTTTTGTGATTGACACCTGATGCTGTAGCGGTGTACTTATGAAACTTATGAACTGTAAGAGCAAAACTGACTAAAGACTCATTTCCTAAGAAATTTTAATTTACTACTTTTGCTTACTAACAAAAATGAATGTATGAACTATTTATTAAATATTTATGCTGGATTTAAAACTAATCCATATTTTCAATCAATATTATTCTTAAATTCTGAAATTATAACTAAAGAAATAAATTTAGAAGTGCACTATGCACTGAAGACCAGTGTACACAAATATTCATAATAAACAGAGAGAAGTAATTAATTTGTATGAAATTAGTAATAATATGTAATCGTGGCTAACGGACACCAGCCAAGTTATTATTAGATGAGCGCAACGTTTACAAAAACTTCTTCTATAAATAGAATATATAAAAACCTAATCCGTTTCACAATTTCAATTGATTTACGGAATCAAAAGAAAAATAAAGTAGTTTATCATACAACTTTACAAACAGTCTTTAGTTGTTATGGGTTGGAGGGATAGGGGTAAGTTCATCAATGAGCTGGTAAATTTAGACCCCGGTGGCCCCTATCGCAATATGTTCAATATATTCCCCGTTACCAATGGGGTTTAGTGTGGTGTTGTGCGGTGTTGTAAGATTTATTATATTATAATTGGTTTTGTATTCATTCACTTGTATTTATTTCTGTATGTTTTGTTTTGTTTTATTTATTTACTATTCTTAGTATTTTTCGTATTTTATTTGGTCATTTGCAGTTTGGTCATTACGTACACTTTGATCCTCCATTGGTTAATTTTTGGTTAATAAATGTGAAGAAGGGAGTCGTGTGACTATGACGCCATTTGCGTCTCTTGTATTATTTTTATTTTTTTATTTATTTCAAAGGATACACCATTTTTATACTTTCAATTCTTGCAAACTAAATGGGAACATATAAATAAAAACAAAGAAAAAATTAGCAGTAAATAACAATACAATAACATGCAAATTCATAACAAACCAAGAAACTTTAAAATTTAAATAAATAACAGGGGTTTTCAATTTTTTTTTTCTTGGGATAATCCAGAAATAACCAGAGATAATCCAATAATCCAGATTATTATATGCAATGTTGGTTCAGTCATTCTCTCTTTGGGCCTGATGATAATCGGTGTGTCCGGTCTAAATCGAATGCCATATTCCATTTTTTCATATATTTACCTTCTGTATTCTTTGCAGTAAGAGTGTAAATATATTTTTAAGTGTTTTAGACATTTCTTTTTCATTTCAAACAGTCTTAACATTTTCAGTTAATATCGATAATGGATAAACAAGATCGAAGTATGACTAGTCAAATTTGGTTTGCTCTGTGCGCATTCAATGAATACATACGTGGTGGGTTGGAATTGGAATGACTCCAACAGATCGATGATTAAACTGTTCTGAATTCTCAATGTCGATTCATTACAACTTCACTGTTCTTGTTGTTTGAACTCCTCAGATAAAACATTTGGAATTTGCATGCCAACGTCCCGTTTTGCAAAAATATGTATGAACTCTTTGTTTAAAATTTACATCTCCTTTAGATGAGACGAAGAGTGGTATTATAGAGATTAAAATGCATCTTACAACCTTATAAAGTTTTAAATATCGGTTAGTTTTGGAGTAATTTTTGTATTTTAAAATTAAACTACCAAACGAATAAATTGATGTTTAAGAGTCATCCTTAGGCCATTAGCCCATTTTTGCGCAGTCGGCAATGTAACCATACGGCTTAATGAAAGCATGGTATTTTATTCCCTATATCGGATGCCGTTTTTCAACCGATTTTCTTTAAACTTGGTGAGTGTTTATTTGTATAGTTATATTAGGCCCCGTCGTACCTTGAAATTTTGAAATTTTTACAAACATAACTCTCTGGGACGTCGCAAAGTAACTCGATTTTCCTTAGTAATATTTGTTTAATTTTCAAAATTTCGAGGTATAAAGGGCCTGATATAACTATTCAACTAAACACCTACCAAGTTTAAAGAAAATCGGTTGAATAACGGCGTCCGAAACAGGGGAATAAAATACCGTGTTTTGCATTAAAAGCCGTATAGTTAACATTGCCTACTGCGCAACAATGGGCTAATGGCCTAAGTGAAGATGACTCTTAATGACTCCCGTAAACTTTGAAGTAGTTCTTCAGACTATCAGACAGAATGACAGAAATATGTCTGATAATCATCGAAATCGGAAGACATCAGAACTAAAAACTAATCTTATTCTTATTTCAAACGCATGCCTATTTACTGACTTTGGTCATTCCTCATTACTATGTATAGTTGTTCTTTGTTCAATGTACCTTAAAATAAACTACTATAATGATGTTTTGAATTAAGTTTGTAAGTTCCTATATCTTTTAGACATAAAACACAAAATCCTGAGCTTTTGCATTATATGAGTATTTGTAACTTTTATTTGACTTATTACAAACATTTTTAAAGAGAAAGCTATCGAACCCTAATATCATTGGCTAACTAATATACATGCTAGATAATTTAGATATAAAAATTGCTTTATAATTTAACTTACCATAAGTTTTGCTTAGGTTAGAATCCAACCGGAAACTGTAACGCATTATGATTGACTTCTTAATTCTTAAACCCATAAAAGCATAGATGCTTAAATGATTAAAACTATTACTATAAATATTTGTTTTATATATAAATTATTTATAATGATGTCTCTTGAAACTTGTTTTGAGTTCATTGTTTACAAATTAATTCATAAAACATTTAGTTAAGTGCAGTTTCATTAAGTGAAATAAATTTAAGTATTTATACCACTTAAGTCCTAAGGTTAGTGTACAAAATATAAAGACAGTAATATACTTTTTAGTGGATGTAATTTATTTTCAAGGAAGTATTCGGATTGTAATATTTTAATGGAAAAGGAGTAAAATATATCATAATTTATTTGTTGAGAAATTTTAAATCTGTATCAAAGATATTTTGTCTATTTTTAAATATATGAAACGTATATTGACTAACTACAAACAATGTATACAGAACCGAATAAGTAAGGACATCCCATGTTAAAAAATTTTAGTTTTGCCCCTGAAAACCAGAGGAAAATAAAGCGCTGATGCTAGGATTAATTCTCCTTACTGTCACGGGAAGCGCTCTTTCTACCTCTCAAATGTCAAAATGAGCATATTTGTTTACAAAAAATCAAAACAATAACAAACGTCTGTAAAATTATTCTAGTCATGTTTCCATTCAACCAATCAGCACAATCCTTACCATCTTGGTGGTGCTATCTGTGTTTCAGGGGCGGCGTTCTCACTTCCCCATAAGGAAGGACGTTCCCTACTTATTCGGTTCTGTATACATTGCTACAAACTATTTATCCACTCAAATTCCAGATCGAAGGCAAGGGGGAGGGGAAGGGGGAGGATGAGGGGGAGGAGGAGGAAATGGTATCTACTTTGAGACATTGTGTTTGTGACAGTCCAGCCGAACTCGTGTTTACTGAGAGATGATACAAGCAGTGCAGTTCCGCTCACTACGAACTTCCGTGTTACAAAATAAAATACACCCGTCGCAGCAGACCTGCGTACTCAGCGAATTTCCAAAGAACTATTGTTTAACATCAAAGAACTTTGTGGCTATCTTATATAATTAATAATCTTTACAAGGAAATATAATATATTTAATGGCATTATATTTCTGAGTAAATTATTTTTATTTAATAATTTATATATTAATATTTATATTGCAATAAATGACTTTTTTTTAACAATAATAGAAGTGCATATCCAAAGCTTCCATGCAAAAGGAATTATTTGTTTACAAATAACAAAACATTAACATTTCAAATTTGACAAATATGCAGAAGACAGCTGATCAGCTGATTAGGAACAGACACTTTATTATCTCCCTCTCTCTTGCTCCCATTATACACTTATTTTCCATGAGAATGCCATGGGATTTAGCATGTAGGTTTGCTGCCATGTGGATTTTTGATCAAATCTTAATTACTCACCACCTAGTGAAGGTTCATAAAATTGTTTATTAAGATATGTTGATAAATAAGCGATGTATAACTTTTTAAAGATTTACCCATAAGAATGAAATGGGAAACTTGATTTGAATTTTTTCTTTAACCAATTAAGCTATTTTAAAGATTCAAAATACTAAATTGTTTGTTTTTTGAAGGTCTTTTAAATGGTTTTAGTTAAAATTGATGAATTTGGAAAATTTAGGTCCAAAAATGTCAAAAACCCATTTTTGACCCCTTTGAAACCCCATAAAAAACCGTTTCCCATAACCCGACAATGCTGGTTCGCGAACTCATGAAAATAGACCTGGCTTTACACCTTCATACCAAATTTCATTAAAATCGGAGGTCGCCGTCAAAAATTATCAGTACCACGGACACACACACACACACACACACACACACACACACCACACACACACACACACACACTCACACACACACACACACACACATATATATATATATATGTATATATATATATATATATGTATATATATATATATATATATATATATATATATATATATATATATATATATATATATATATATATATATATATATATATATAATATATATACATATACAGGGTGTTCGGAAAAACCGTTTCAGGAATTCAGGAGGTTATTGCCCAGTAGTGTCAAATTGTTGGTGCTGGCCCAGTTCAAGGTCACCTGAGGGATGACGTCATCGAGGTCAATGACCTCACCGATGACGTCATCGATGACGTCATCGATTGCGTCATCGATGACGTCATCACTAATGACGTCATTTCTATGACGTCACACCCCATGACGTCACAGAAATGACGTGCTGATGACGTCATCACCCCTTACGTCATCAAAATGACGTCACCGACGCCACTGAGGTCAAGGTCACGCCGAAACTTAAAAATTTTTGGCACTTTTGCCGTTTCTCGCACTACGCTCCGAGTTTCAGTCAGAGTCCCCGTGACCTTGACCACTTGGAGCGAATTTTCGACGAGAAACGGCAAAAGTGCCAAGTTAAACTCGAGTTTCTGACATGACTCTGCCTAAATGGGCAATCGGTTATTCCTCAGGTGACCTTGAACCAGCACAACACCAACAATTTGATATTACTGTGACCTTGAAAACCTAACAATGGAGCGCCGACACCGATGCGCACCCACGACAGCCACCGAGTGACTGACTGTCAGGCTCTGTGTATGCTAGGTATATCGGCTTGAGAGACTAAGACTCTAAACTGTCAGGAATGGGAGTAACTAACTGAATTTTGCAAGGAAAAGTCATTTCATCCAATATTTTAAACAAATCCTCATCAGTAAAACTGACATTAGTCTGTTTTGTATAAAACTTAGGGTGTCCGCGCAACAGTTTGCGCCACTTAGCTAAAGTTGAAACTCTCTTAACTTTGAGTGGTGGACAGTGAGCAACTAATAAAAGTCTTAAACACGGCTAAGTTTCTTACCTAAAGTGTCCTGCGACATGGCTTCACCTCACAAAAGTCCGCACAATACTGAGAGACTGCTTGTAGCGCATGAGTCAAGGGAAAAGAGGTGGGGGTAACAGCAGGAGTGGGGAAGGTCACAGTGGCGGGGGAAGGTGAGGTGGTACGCTGGAGTATCGCATCACTTCACCATGAGCTGTCCTACAGTGAACACACTGTTCTCTTGGCCGGAGTTGGCACTAGAAGAAACATTCCTGTACAGCTTAGGCTGTGAGAGCCGTGGAAGCAAAGTCAAAGTGGAAATTGTGTTAAACTCCAAGATGAAGAGTCTCCTAAATAAACTAATTGTATCCTTGCAATCTCCTATAACTTTAGAGAAATACCACTTTATTAAGCGACACCTTAAACTTTGGCAAAACGAAGCGGAAATGGAAAAGATTACAGTAAAATTAATTTAACTTAAAACCTGGACTGGACACTCATGGCGATACCACGTGGCGTGCAAACGCCACCCTAAACATTACAAGTTAGGTTATTGAGCACCTCTGGTACGATAACTGATGTGCTAGAGTTAAAGTGTGATGACCTTGAGTCAAAACACTGAAATACTACAAGTCGATATCGTCCCAGAGTTAAAGTGTAGTGACCTACATTCAGAACTTGTAAAATTACTTACATATAGAGAGCTAGAGAACAGCGAGAAGCACCACATGGAAGCCGGAGACATACTGGCGAAGCGGTGTTGTGCAGCCTAGGGACCCAGTTGTGGTGGGGGTATAGCCAACACTTAGAGTACAAGTGTTGTGGGTGACCTTGACCCACTTAACTTACCTGACCCCCCCCCCCCCCCCCGACAAAAAGTGCCCCCCCCCCCCCGACAAAAAGTGCCCCCCCCCCCCCCGACAAAAAAGTGCCCCCCCCCCCCCGACAAAAAGTGCCCCCCCCCCCCGACAAAAGTGCCCCCCCCCCCCCGACAAAAGTGCCCCCCCCACCCCCCCCCCCCCACCCCCACCCCCACCCCCACCCCCACCCCCACCCCCACCCCTGATATCCTGGGCGTGGCAGCCCCGGTGGGGATATAAGGGGGCCCAGCCAGAGCCGGCTCGCAGTCCGCTCCCGCGCGTTGAACGTGAACGATCGGGACGGACCGCCATAGGCATCACTAAACATTGAATGGCGCCTTCAGTGTTTAGCGAAGTCTACTCTAACTTTAAGACTTGTATTAGTTGTAAGATATTGCGCTTGCGTTTGGGTATTGCGAATTGTTTTATATGAGAGTGTTTTACTTGTACCTTATGTCTCCTGTGTGTCTTTTATCCTTTGTGTCTTGTTTGTTATATGTGTTTAACATGTATGTGCTTGTTCCAGCATTGACTACGTTGAGCTCAATTGTGTGTTGTAAGTGTGTTATATTTTTCTAAAGTGTATACGCTTGTTTTAGCAATCCCCCCTTGAGCTTTTGCAATGCTCAAAGTAAATAGTAAAGACAGGGAACGGGAGTAGGCCCCCGTGTAAAGTTACTTTTGTATAATTGTTAGGCTCCTCTCATGCATGCTTTAATGCGGCTGAGAAATAGGAGCGTCCGTTTGTACGCCTATATGGGGGTAATAAGCCGATGGCCTCTGCACTCGGACCGAGGACGTAAGCCACTAGGGTGTCCTCAGTTAGTTTCCCTTCTGGAAACTCAAAATTATGTAAATGAAACTTTGTTAGCTATTTGTGTTTTTTTGTCCCCCAAGGCCCCCGAACATTCGTGGTTCGCCATGGATGTACGGGGGCCGAAATTTTTTAATGTCCGTGTGGCCTTGACCCACATAGGACTTGTAAAAATTTACTGCATTGCTAAATTAAAAATATTAAAGATAGGGTTACGGGAGTAGGCCCCCCGTGTAAAGCCACTTGTTTTATAATTGTTAGGCTCCTCTCATGCATGCTTCAATGCGGCTGAGAAATAGGAGGTGGTCCGTTTGTACGCTTATACGGGGGTAATGAGCCGATGGCCTCTGCACTCGGGACCGAGGACGTAAGCCACTAGGGCGTCCTCAGTTTTTTTTTCAAAATATGTAAATGACATTTCGTTAGCTATTGGAAAAGTTATTAGTTGGAAATGCAGTAAATGTTTACAAGTCTCGCGTGGCGAAGGGTACACGACATTGGATGTTGCCTTGTTGTCATAGTTGGGTCTCTTCGGAGGCTACAGCGATGACAACCCAAGTGCCCCACACCCCCATAGGGGGGTGTGGGGCTTATTTTTTTTAAAGTTTTTTCGTGACCTTGACCTAAATATAAAAGTTTTCAAAATCTTTAACAGTCAGATCTTACTAACACAGTTTATATATATAGAGGTCTTTTAAAAGTTAACAGTTAGGTATTAGTAACGCACAAGTTTGGAAATTGGGTCTCTTGGGAGGCTTTAGCGATGGCAACATAAATGTCCCAAGTGGGGTTTATTTTTCAAAAAGTGCGAGCCCCCCCCCCCCCCCCCCCCGACAAAAAGTGCGACCCCCCCCCCCCCCCCGACAAAAGTGCGCCCCCCCCCCCCCCCCCGACAAAAGTGCGCCCCCCCCCCCCGACAAAAAGTGCGCCCCCCCCCCCCCGACAAAAAGTGCGACACCCCCCCCCCCCCACCCCTGATATCCTGGGCGTGGCAGCCCCGGTGGGGATATAAGGCGGCCCGGCTGCATGCACTTCTCATTCCCGTCCAAGCTCCCGTACGGACAGGTTCTCTCTTGTTCTTGAGATTATTTATAATAACTTCACTTTTTCATTCTCATCTATTCTTCTCATTAAGTCCATTTATTACAATGGGTAAAATGGGCCTTAAACTCAAAACTACCCGCCAGCTTCAACCTCAACCGACACGACTCAACCTCCATCATCCTCCGCCTCGATCCTGGAATATCTGATGACTGCAAACATCTTGAGCTGCCTGACGATGCCACCACCGCCGCCGCCGCCACCACAGCCCGCCTCCATGCCCAGCCTGTCGCCACTGCCGCCGACAGTGGAAGAGGCCGGTGCACCTCCACCATCGTCAGGAAAACTCAGCGGTCGAGTCCCGGTAGCCTCTCCAGCACTCTCGCTGCTATCGGACTCAGGATCGGAGTCTGCAGTCTTCGAAGAGACGTCCAGGTCGAGGATAACCCCCTACAGCAGAACCCAAAAATCCTATCCTATACCAAATCACAATGTCCCTCACCCATATCCCCCATGCCATCCACACCAACCAAAGCATCCCGTAAATCCATCTTTTCCCCTGAACTTCCCTCCATAGACCTAACACGCTCTCCTACCCCACCCAAAATTGTTTGCTCCATTCCTTTTGACCAATCTTTGCCTCTTCCACCCCCTTCCACCCCTATTTCTTCTAGCCAGCCTAATTGGGAGAAGCTCCAAAACACTAAGAGTCCAACACAAAAGAAACGTAATCGTGTTAAATGCCCTGCTGGCAAGCGTGATAAATGCGATTATGTTTGGTTTAGCAGAGAGGCTGTGGTTCTTTGTTGTCCGAGTTTTGCTCTTCCAGAAAAAGATCGTTGCCAACGACACTTGAATAAGAAAAATCAAAATTCCGACACCAAAGCCTATAGCCTTAATATTATGCCTGAAAAGTCCAAGTTCAAACACCCCAACAGTCCGCAGAAGCTGAAAATTAATAGGCTCAAGAGGGACAAAAATATTATTTCATTGTTCAAGCTTATGGAGCATTTAACATAAATGTGCAAATCATTCTAAAAGGTGATGGCCGCCTTCATAGAATGAAAGTACCACCTGCGATGGTACAAAGAGAATTTTTTGTCCCCGGGGCTTATTTAATTCGAAGAAAAGGATGCCGATCTGTTTGGGAAATGGATTAGGACATGGGCTCACTAAAAAGAAAAAGCCAAAATTGTTAGGTTGTGTTGGACAATATTTAAAAGTCTTTTCCAAATTATTTTTCCAAATTTAGTCTTAACCCTCTTAAAGTAAGGGAGAGGGGTATTATACAAGTCAACTAATAAAAAAAAAAAAATACTTGACTTGTATAATACTTTAACCTGGCGGTGATGTAAAGTCACTGGGACAATCTCAAACCGTGTCCTTGAGGGTGAAGACTAAGTTACAAATAAATCATTAACAAATAAAAACTTACCTCCAAACACTTGTAGCTTGCTACAAGTGTTTGGAGGTAAAAATTTTTCAAAGTTTGAATGACCTTGACCCATATAAATTACTTACAACTAATGTTGTGTATCACGTGATACCCCCACTCTAACGCTCTTACTAAGCTTGTATGAGCCGTTCATTTGCTTCAGTCTGTTTCTGTGCTCCGTGGTAAACATGTCACGGTACAATTACAAAGGTGGTGACTTCTTGATAGATCAACACAATGCTTGGAAGTGCTAAACCAGCATAGAATGGAAGTTGAGTATTGTATAAGACAAGACGGGTCTACATTTTTATCTATGTATTATAAACAACCAAACTCATAAGTATGAACACTGGACAAAAATTAATTATAACAACATAGATGAGCTGTTTGCTTGGGTGTTTGAGGTGTGTAAAGTTATTGAAGAAACCAAAATAATGGGTGTGCTAAAGGTATGTAAAACTGATGACCGGGAAGACTAAGCAAAATTTCTTTTAACCCCCCCCCCCCCCCCCCCAGTGTTATCCCCACCACTAAAAATGGGTATATATAGGAGTGGTGATCAACCGTCCTCTCATTCTGCTTTACACCGTTAAGCTGAACACCACCATGTCTGCTATGAACGTCCCAGCCTCTACCTCTGGCCCGGTCGCCTCCAACTCCAGCCCGAGCATTGGACCAATCCGATCGGGGCCTTCGTCAAGAAGTCGTGTCCGATTCTCCGGCTTTGGTCCTGTGAGGAAGGAGTTGCGGAGCAGCGGGGCGTCTCAACCAACCACGACGGATGCAGCAACTCAGACTCCACCAAACATCATCGAGTGGTACGACGAAGTGATAGAGCAAAGGGACAGAATGCTAGAGAATACTCGCAGGGAGCTACTTTATGTTAGGAGTAAATGGGAAAAACTGATTAAGAAGTGTGAAAGCCTGTTGGACAGTGATGATAGTGAGGATGAGAGTGGATAGGTGTGTGGGTAAAGACTTGGACTGGGACTTGTGTGTATGTATGAATGTGTGCGTGAATGTGAAATACAGAGCGGGGGATAGATCACTCTGTGGCAATGGACTAACATGCCACTTAGTGATCTATCCCCCGTTCTGGTAATGTTTTTGGATGGCCTTGACCCACTTTACCAAGGCTAGCTAGTACCCCCACCACTGATAAGTGTATATATACGGGTATTGATGTGCAGTTTGGTTATTCTGCTTTGTATCGCTTAGCTGAATACCTCACTTCAACATGGCTTCCAACTGCAAAACTTCTCAGGCTTCCTCTTCTTCTTCAAGAAGGCGTGCTGCCAACGTCCTGCCTGCTACTCGTGGACCTGCTCGACCATTCCACAGCATAACTGTTGCTCGGGCAAACGCCTGCAAAGCTCCAATGCTACGGACCTTGCTGGAGGTGAGCCAAGACGGGCAAGGCTTGCTCAGTCCTGGTCAACGGCAGGAGCAAGAAAGGCGTATGGCTTACTACAGGCTGCAGGGTGTAGTTCCCAGCTTGAAGTTAGGCGATCCGAGAGTAGCAAGCATCAACGAGGCAGCGGACTACATATCACACCTTCACAGTGTTTTAGAAGTAAAGGACCAACAAATTGAAAACTTAAAAGAACAATTGAAACAATTTAACTTTAATCCTGTGGAGTTTGTGGAAGCAGTGATGAGTGATAGTGATGATGAAGGAACTGAATATATATTGGGTATGTAATGAAAGACTTGGACAGGGACATGTGTGTGTGTGTGTGTGTGTGTGTAGAATACAGAGCGGGGGATAGACTACTTTGCGGCAATGGACTAGCATGCTGCTTAGTGGTCTATCCCCCGCTCAAAGGGTAGCATTGGATGACCTTGACCCACTTTACAGCAAGGACAACCGGTTAACTGGTATAAAAGAGGGGGGTCTGTACATCCCGACTTCATTCTGCTTTGAACCTTCCAGTGGAACGCTAGAAAATGAGTGGATCACTGATCATTGGTAAGGAGTGGGAGTATGTAACCATAAACTATTTAAACTGTAAAGGGATGTTGAAGAAGGTGTATGAAAACGTTAAAAGAATGGTTGTTGAAGAAGGTAGGGTAGTGATTGTAGCGTGGAAGAAGAAGCAGTATACAGGACAACAAGTGAGAGCAAGTGACTTTGGGGGGAATAGTGTGTTCAAATTGGACGAGCGAACTTGGTTAATTTGGACATTGTGTTTTGGGACTTGGAAAGGTTAATTGAAAATAGTGGCAAACATGGGGAACTCTTAATTGGCAGGGAGGACAGAGTATATGAGTAAGTGTAAAAGACTGGGGGCTTATGTGTGTGTGTAAAGACTAGGACTTGTGTGGAATACAGAGCGGGGGATAGATCACTTTGCGGCAATGGACTAGCATGCTGCTTAGTGGTCTATCCCCCGCTCAAAGGGTATTATTGGATGGCCTTGACCCATATAAAGGTAGAGGGGGAATGGGTAATAGGAGGGGGAAATTGGTATATATGTAGGACTGATGAATAAAGCATTTAGTCAAGCATTGTCTAGACACTATCAACAACAATGGAGAGCTTCAGTGTTGAGTTCATCC